>CANNZV010000289.1:333668-349347 GCA_947561585.1 Caprella mutica | reverse complement strand
CCTATAATTACATTAATTTTGCTACTAACAGAATAGAAGATCTCAAGACTCCAGATTGTATTTGGTGGTAAATTCCAATGATATGTTGGCAGATATTCAATTTCTCTAATAAAAAAATCCTGCAATGTCGGAGGATATTTAGCAATTAATTCCTATATTACAATTAATTTTTGGAGGGGAAACTGGAAAAATGTTGGAGGACTAGACAAATTGATTAAAAATGTAGGCAGCTATTTCTCAGATTCCATGTCTCAAAATGTGGCAGGAAAGTTGCCAGTTTAGTGAGAAAATGGATCCAAGTCACCACATTTAAGATACTTTAAAAAAGAAATTTGACTTCCTAGTGAAGATTTTACACTTGAAAACATCCTTATGCAGTTATGCTCCAGTCTGTATTTGGTGCACAAAATTCCACTGACTTTTTGAAAAAGCTGAAAAAATCCACCATAAATTTCCAGCAATTTGGCTGATCCACCAACATTTTACCTATTTTTCCACCAAAAATTAATGGTAACATAGGAATAAATAGCTAAAAATCCACCGACTTTGCCAGAATATTATATTCAAAGGGAAAAAATTCCACCGAAATGTCGGTGGAATAATTTACCACGAAATACAGACTAGCTTACGCTTCATGTCTGATGCATGTGCATCTCTTAAAACTATTTTATGAGTGATTTACTTGATATTTACATGTTTTTCAACTTATTTCACACCTCAAAAAGTCGCCAATATACTGGCGACTTTGTCCGTACTTTGAAACACGGCTCAGATTTTTGAAAAAGTCAGAGGAGTGTAGTGCACCAAATACAAACTGGTCTAGACGACCTACCCATGTTTCAGAGACTGAAAAATTGTAAGCCATTTTTTGAGCCAAACCAATTTGTATTTGGTGCACTGAATTCTTCTGACTTTTTCAAAAATCTAAGAAATATTTGCTAACATTTTTGATCAATTTGTCTAGTCCTCCAACAATTTACCAGTTTCTCCTCCAAAATATAATGGTAAGCCTGCCAGACTGCAGGAACTGGTAAACTGTTCTCCAAGAAATCCTCTATTTTAGTTTTTTTGTTCTCTGTAAAATACATGTAAATATAGGAAGAAATTAAGGATTGTTCACACATTAAATGTAAAATATGTCCCATATTCTGCAGACTGGTGGTAAGGTAATTCTGGTAATACAGGAATTAATAGCTAAATATCCTACAACATTGCAGGAATTTTTTTATTAGAGAAATTGAATATCTGCCGACATATCATTGGAATTTAGTGACGCCAACATGGACGCGCTCCAGTTTGTATTTGGTGCACTGAACTCCTCAGACTTTTTCAAAAATCTGAGAAATAGCTGCAAACATTTTTCATCAATTTGTCTAGACCTCCAACATTTTTCCAGTTTCCCCTCCAAAAATTAAGGGTAATATAGGAATTACCCAGTCTCAAGTCTGCAGAGTATGGAACATTTTTCCAAGACTCTCTGCAGGAGTTTTTGATTGAATTTTAGAAATTAGAGAGATCTCTGCAGGAGATCTTAAATTAATTCTCATGTTACTATTAATTTAGCTACGGGAGATTTGGAATTAATTCCTAATTTCCTATGTTACCATTAACTTAGCTGTGGGAGATTCTGAATCTGCTGCTGAGAGTCAGAGAGTAGCTCTCTCTCAAATTAAAGTCTCTGCGGGAGAAGAGACACATTCTGCAGACTGGGAATTACCAGTCTGCAAAAGATGCATGAAGTTGTGAAGTTTATCCGACAACTATTGAGGCCTTGAAATTAGTCTCCTGAATAATCCGGCGAGAATTTCCTAATCAATTCCTATATTTAAATGTAATTAGTAGAGAATTTTGAGATTTTTGGTTATTTTTGAGAGAAATTTGAAAATCTTTGAAGACAAATTGCCTCAAAAATTAAATATCTGGAGACTGATTGTGCATGCTTTGCAGACGCCAGACTGGAGGAATTAATTGCTAAATATCCTCAGAGATTGCAGGAATTTTTTTATTAGAGAAATTGAATATCTCCTGACATATCATTGAAATTTACCATCAAATACAAATTACAATCTGGGACACGCTTTACAGACTGGGAGTTGGGACATATCTGAGTTTTGCCCTTTTGAAATCTATGCCAATTAGGTAATTGGCTTTAACTGACATAATCTGAAACAAGGATCTCTCCAAGTAATAAAGCATGTCCAAACTCGCCATTTTAATGGCGAGTTTGTGACTGTTATTTTGAGCCCTTCAATTGCAAATGGCGAGTTTTATCTAATTTTCTTCTATGCTACAATGTTATTTTGGAGAGAATTTATGATAATTTGATCATATGAGAGAATTTGTTGAATTTTGGAGAGAGCTGGAGAGACAAATGGTGAGTTTATGAGACATACTATTTTACTTGGGTAAAGTAGTATATCTCATAAGCTCTCCATTTGTCTCTCCAAAATTCACCAAATTTTTCTCTAAAATGATCAAATTAGGTATTATAAATTATTTGAATAAATTATTATAAATTCTCTCCAAAATAATATTGTAGCATAGGAGAAAATTAGATTTTTCTCGCCATTAATTTTGGAGAGAGCTGGAGAGACAAATGGCGAGTTTAAGAGACAAACTATTTTACTTGGGGATCTCTAGGAATACCTTACCAGTTTCCCAGTCTACAGAATGTGTCCAGTCTGCAGAATATGGAACATTTTTCCAAGACTCTCTGCGGGAGTTTATGATTGAATTTTAGAAATTTGAGATCTCTTGAATTAATTCCTATGTTACCATAATTTAGCTGCGGGAGATTTTGAATTAATTCCTATGTTACCATTAATTTAGCTGCGAGAAATTCTGAATCTGCTACTGAGAGTCAGAGAATAACTGTCTCCCGCAGAGATTTTTATTTGACAGGGAGTTAATCTCTGACTGACGACTCTCAGTAGCAGATTCAGAATCTCCCGCAGCTAAATTAACGGTAACAATAACATAGGAATTAATCACAAATCTCCCGCAGCTAAATTAATCAGTCCTGCTAAACACCGCCCGGAACCGCCCGGGTACAAAATTCTACCGCCCGAGCACATTATATCGTACAATTGGTTATGATTGACCTTCGTACGAATTTTGGAAACGAAAAAATTATTCGTTAATGAGTAAAATCGTTTAATAAGTGACATCATTATGTCTTACTTTTTCAGCACCGCCCGGAGCTACCCAGGGACAAAATTCTACCGCCCGAGCACATTGTATCGTACAATTGGTTATGATTGACCTTCGTACGAAATTTGGAAACGAAAAAATGATTCGTTAATGAGTAAAATCGTTTCACAAGTGACATCATTATGTCTTACTTTTTCAGCACCGCCCGGAGCCTCGTGGGACCGCCCGGAGCTACCCAGGGACAAAATTCTACCGCCCGAGCACATTATATCGTACAATTGGTTATGATTGACCTTTGTATGAATTTTGGAGACGAAAAAATGATTCGTTAATGAGTAAAATCGTTTAATATGTGACATCATTATGTCTTACTTTTCAGCACCACCCGGAGCCTCGCGGAACCGCTCGGAGCTACCCGGGGACAAAATTCTACCGCCCGAGCACATTAAATCATACAATTGGTTATGATTGACCTTCCTACGAATTTTGGAGAAGAAAAGATGATTCGTTAATGAGTAAAATTGTTTTATAAATGACATCATTATGTCTTACTTTTCATAACCGCCCGAAGACGAAATTTTACCGCCTGGGTACATTATATTAGTTATCATTCATTAGTACAACGCCCCATTAATATTAGTTCGACGCCCTATTAGTCCAACACCCCATTGGTCCGACACCATATAAGTCCGACACTCCATTCCCCCTGCCAGGTCATTAAAAATCACGAGGTGTGGAGTACATCAAACTAGCGGATACAAAACACTACAGTAAATGATGAAATCGGATGAGAGATTTCGTCATACTAATTAATATTAGAAATAAAATGAAAGAAATAACTTATTCAAATTTAAGATTAGTTATTAATTGAGTACATATATATACAGGTACTTGTAGCTTCCGATACCGTAAGGCAGCGTCCGTTAGCTTCAAGTACCGCCTGGTAGCATCTAGTAGTAGTAGCCTCCAGTAGTACCCGGTATGATCTAGCAGCATGCAGTCTTCAGGAAGTATCTAATAGCGTCCGGCACCATCCGGTATCATCTAATGACGTTCAGTGCTGCCATAATGCTGTAGTGATCACCTTATTCCACTACATATATATTAACATAAATATTTCATACTTAACTACATATTTAGCATTTCTGACACATTATTTATACAATTAACGAGTATACAAATAAATATATAAATTACAATTGTAATTAAGATAACTGATATGTATAACGAAACATTTATATCACACTGATTGTATAAAATATGATATCTTATATATTTCAAATATTACAAACTAATATATATTATTTACCTATGGCATCAAAGTGCGCATATTTCTTTACCCCCGAATACAAGCCCTTTGTTGTAAGACGCTGCACATATCTTACCCTCAAAGATGCCAAATATATCACCATAATGTTCCAATTTAAAGTTGAGAATAGTACGCATTTAAATTCTCTTATAATATTCAAAACGTAGTAAGATAATTACAATTGTTAATAACAACATTTCTCTAATATAAATGCATCACGATTTCAACATTTTGTCTAGAATATTATATCAAACATTCATGTTGCCAATTACCCTCTTTTAAACCCATCAAGATGTTAGCATCTTTCCGCCTCATTTACCTCGGTGATCTCTAGATATTCGAACACGGTCAATTCACGTCTCTTTTATAAAGTACCAGTACTTAACTGCGTATTACTATTGTGCTTTGTACCACACAACTGAGTGATTATATAGGGTACATATTGTCATTACAATATATACAAAGACTAATTACATATATTTACAGGATTATTTAATAATAATATATATTATCTGAATTAAAAGACAATGTGACAACAGCTTCAATTATACTAATTATTCATTTCTCATATCTTAATAATATTATTAGTAAATATCAAATATATATTCCCTTATATATATAACCTTTCTTGATAACCTATTCAACATCCTACAGACGTACATATCAGGTTTTAATGAATTCTAGAACAGTGACCCGTTCACTGTGCCGTCTCGTTTTCTATATTATAGAAAACTAGTTTTAACAGAGACTACATCATTCTGCTTCCATGCCTAACTTCATAATAAACAGAAGTTCTATTTCATTTCTAATTATTTAATTAATACTTTAATAGTAATTCTATTCATCTGAGTAGTAGCTCAATTGAATTCATAACGAATGATAATTAGGCAATTCATTTAAATTATCATTATCTGTGTTTTATTAGCTAAGATGTATCGAACCCCAATTATTCCAAACTATCTCTTTCAGGGGGTTTCTGTCTTTCTGATTGCTACTGGTTAGAATACATCTGGCTTCTGCGTTGATGAATACTGATTTCATTACTACTGTTCTGCTGCTATTACAATCACAGCAACTACTGCTTCTGGGTCAAACACCTGTTGAATGTTGATGCTATTTACACTACTGCTTCCAGTAATAAACATCATACTAGAAAACTTTCGCATCTCCACACGATTGGATATCATACCCAATTCTCACTCATCTAGTATAACTGTGGAACTCCAGCCTTCGTCCTAACACCGAGTTAAAGATACCCACGCTGCTCTACCTACAGTCACGCAATCTTCTTGGAACTAACTTTCCTCGTGACTCCTGCACAATATTTGTGTGCGCTATCTTTTACTACACGAAGCTAGCTGACGAACATCCTCAAGAGAATCCGAAGTCCACTCTCATATGCTAATTACCAGGTGATGTAATTTATTTGAATAAATGTCTTGATTATCTAACTCGTAATTTCATTTCAATCCAAGCAATTATCAGTTTAGCCAAAATGTAATTAAATGGAGATAAAGTAAAATGGAGTCAGATATGAAAAACTAATAATAAATAAATAAGAGATAACCCACCAATCAATTACTAAAATGCACTCTCTAATTAAATATTGATTATGTTTCTATAAATGATCATATACATAATACACTGTACCAGATTCTACCAGGTGGTACCAGACGCTGTTAGATCCTACCAGGAGATACCGGATGAAACTAGCTTGATGCTACCGGGCGGTACCGGACACTACAAATTAACTGATGGTACGTCATTAACTATCATAACATATATTTTCCTTCTAATTGGGAACTGCTTTTTATCTTTTTGTAACATATTATTGCTTTACAGATCTAGGAATCTTATAATTTGTCAGTATTTTATTAGCTTTGTAAAACGTGAGTGTACGTTCGATATATTGCACATTTCTACCCTATTCACGACTGACTACTAACAGGATGGACTGAACTTTGAACATTGCTGCTATTTACTTCATCACAATATCTTCTGTTTCATCATACCTATAATTGGGCACAGTATAAGTATATATGTCAACTTTCTATATTTCAGCTAATTACATTAACAATTATAATATAATGATTAATTAGAGTTCATTATAATTTATTTCACACGATAATAATTATAATTGACTTATTACCTTCATCATAGCTTGCTTATATTTTATCTATACATATACGAACTCTATTCAATCAATAATAATTAAAATCAGTACTATTCAAAGCTAATATATCTTGGAAGGGATATTTAATCTATTTCACGCATAGCTGAACCCCGTACATTTTCTATATACGATTCTATTGTACGATATAATGTGCTCGTGCAGTAGAATTTTGTCCCTGGGTAGCTCCGGGCGGTTCCGCAAGGCTCCGGGCGGAGCTGAAAAAGTAAGACATAATTATGTCACTTATTAAACGATTTTACTCTTTAACGAATCATTTTTTCGTCTCCAAAACTCGTACAAAGGTCAATCATAACCAATTGTACGATACAATGTGCTCGGGCGGTAGAATTTTGTCCCTGGGTAGCTCCGGGCGGTTCCACAAGGCTCCGGGCGGTGCTGAAAAAGTTAGACATAATGATGTCACTTATTAAACGATTTTACTCATTAACGAATCATTTTTCGTCTCCAAAACTCGTACGAAGGTCAATCATAACCAATTGTACGATATAATGTGCTCGGGCGGTAGAATTTTGTCCCTGGGTAGCTCCGGGCGGTTCCGCAAGGCTCCGGGCGGTGCTGAAAAAGTAAGACATAATGATGTCACTTATTAAACGATTTTACTCATTAACGAATCATTTTTTCGTCTCCAAAACTCGAACGAAGGTCAATCATAACCAATTGTACGATACAGTGTGCTCGGGCGGTAGAATTTTGTCCCTGGGCCAGATTGCATTCTTTGTGATTTTTTTTCGAAACTCGCGGTCTTCTAAAAGACATTTATATAGAGTTTCAAAACTTTGCGGCTCATCAAATGTGAATTTTCACTTGATCAAATATTCCCGGTCTGTTAATAAGTAACTATATCTAGGTAGTAATTGCTCCTTCCACCACGGCTCGCTTTATATCCCATTGCTTGTAGTTTTTATCCCACAGCTCACATTTTTTATCCCACGGCTCGCATTTTTTATCACACGGCTCGCATTTTTTATCCCACGGCTCGCATTTTTTATACCATGGCTTGCATTTTTTATCCCACGGCTCGCGATTTTTATCCCACGGCTCGCGATTTTTATCCCACGGCTCAGATATCATATTCATATCCCCACGGCTCTTCAAATAACCTGTTGGTGAAATGGCGGCTCTTGGACAATAACTAATGCAATCTGGTCCCTGGGTAGCTCCGGGCGGTTCCACAAGGCTCCGGGCGGTGCTGAAAAAGTAAGACATAATGATGTCACTTATAAACAATTTTACTCATTAACGAATCATTTTTTCATCTCCAAAATTCGTACGAAGGTCAATCATAACCAATTGTACGATATAATGTGCTCGGGCGGTAGAATTTTGTCCCTGGGTAGCTCCGGGCGGTCCCGGGCGGTGTTTAGCAGGACCCAAATTAATGGTAACATAGGAATTAATTCAAGAACTCCCACAGAGATCTCCAATTTCAAAATTCAATCATAAACTCCCGCAGAGAGTCTTGGAAAAATGTTCCATATTCTGCAGTCTTGCAGACTGGCCAGTTTCTCCAAACTGGCTATATAAATAATAGGAATAATTAGCTACAAAAATTAACAGAATTAATAACTTGGGTGGCTGAAATATTTATTTCCATGGAAAAAAAACCACAGGTGTCAGGTGACATAGATATCAGACAAATTTACCATCAAATGCTACAAAGTGAAAGTACAAACGTTGAAACAGAAAGACCGCATATGGTTAATTACTAAAACTGTAAAATAGAAAAGATCTTGTAGGTACTAGTGAGTCGGTTTCTTATTAGAGAAATTGAATGTCTCCCGATATATCCTTGGAATTTAACACCAAATACAATCTGAGGTACTACCGTACTAGGTAATACTAAAACTCGTATGAACTTTTTTAACTAATTAGTTAGGCTAAGTTAGCCAAAGCCAGTTAACAAAATAGACTGTCAGTCATAATAAACTACCTAAAGACCACGTTCCATTGATAATGGACTCAGCCGAGATGATGACTAATAGTTTGAATGATGCAAAAGATCCTATTATGACCACATCGTCACCTCTCAACTCACAAGCTGAAAAAAAATCACGTTGGAAGAAGATGCATAGCTTGACATTAACTAAATTCCGGAATACCTAACTGCACATCTGAAACTAATCTCGATAATTGAGATTTTATAAACCAATTCAATGAATTGTTAATATCAATTCTTTTTCTGTATTAAATTCTTAGAAATTTAGTGAACAGAATTTCATGTTAAAAATACTATAGACTTTTTCATTCCAAATTGTTTTAAAAACACTACTTCGTGGTCACTTCTTGGTATGAATTAAAAAATGTATTATTTATTGAATACTCTCAATGGTTTGAGCGATATTTATGGACATTCCCTAATTCAATTATCAGCAAAACAATTATTAAATCAAAATATAAGCTAGATAGGTGGGGAAGATGGTGAGCAATAGGACAAAAAACACAAAAAGATAGATCGACATTTCAACTAGGTCTAGGTACTACTATAAGTGAAATATGAAACACTGAAAACATGTAGATATGTAATATTGATATTTCTTTTTTAAGTGAAACTAATTAAATTTCATCACAATTTCCGTTTAATAAAACATAATTAAATTTTTAAAAAAAGATCCCGTTGTATATATAGGTACCAGAACTTGTGAACAATGGGACATGACATATGGAGAACATTAATTGACAGTTCAATTAACTATTATATTGCTGAAGTTTTTGTCTAATTCCAAGTTCGAATTATCTCTTTATATTGTCTTATACTTAGTTGGTTCATATCGATGCCATGTCAAGAACATTTGGAAAATGAAACATATTAGTACTTGAATCTTCCGCTTCGCACCATTTATACGATTTCTCAAATTCATCATTTCATTCTTTGGCTTAGTAATTACACCAACAGAATACGTGTTAGAAGTCGCATCAAACTCTACATAAAATAAGTGAATAAGTTAATGATATATAATATCCTTTATTTTCAACTATTTCCATAGATATTCCAGTTCCGCTGATCATTCCAATAAGTATATATTTGTTAACTTGTTCAGACGAATTATCTGTTTAGATCAAGTTCTTTACCAGACCAAGAACAAGAGTTTCCAGGTTTTATTATCTTATATGAGCATCGGGTAAAAGCTCTTCTTTCTCTGGTGTGTTCATTGCAACCATGCTGTATCGTTTTCTTCTATTATGTGAAATTTGTTTTCTATGCTGTTGTTTATGATATCTACTGATTGCTGAACAATTTATGAAGAAATCTTTTCTACGGTTGAAGGACCCGCTTCAGCTGGAAGTTCTTTTTTACAAAAAGCCCTAAAACTACAGAGCTATCAAGGTGTGATCTTCAGTAGAAAACTGCATTCAAATTCAAAGTCATCAATATTTGATCATCAAAGAGAAAAATTCTGTCTCCTAACACTGTCCCATTTTAAACCATATGCGCTGTCAAATGATTACCATGACGCCTTTTTCTGAACATGTGCGTACAGGAGCTCAACCACTAGAGTAAAAAGGTAATCCTTTTCATATGATCATATCTGACATTGTTACATATTACTCGATAAATAAAAGAAACAAATATATATTTGTGTCTAATTAATAGGCAGGGTGCGAATAACATCAAACATTAGCTAATATATTTTTTTTAATATATTCGACATTATTAATTGTGCAATGTGATGATATATGTAAGTACATTATTCAAATATTTAATGTTAATAAAGAAAAGAAAAATGATATAATTTGATCAGTTTATGCGTCATCTTGTGATAAATAGTATAACTTTGTCGCAAATCTTTGTCACTTTATAGCTTTTTCATTTCGGATCTTCTCTGAAATCGACCAACTATGGTATAATAAGTATTATTCATAGAGTTATGAAAAACTATACACTAGAGAGAGGTAGTGTCGCAGCGATTGCAGGAAGCTGAAAACCTTATTTTGTTTCAGTTATATCAATATACTCCATTGAAATGACGCCCCAAAATAAGGAATTAAGCGTCCCGCAAGACGCGATATAACTTTGGCCACTTATTATACCATGGGACCAACCACTTCAAAATATAAGAAGAAGAATAAATATGTATATTTGAAACCAATTATATTAATAATTTTATAAAGTAATTTATTTATTATTTTTACTTATTTATAAAGTAATTTATTCCGTATATCATATCTTTATCTCAGTTGTTTCAAAAACTGGTCTTAACGATGACATGGTTGAGACAGGCTTATAAATGCTTGGAAAATAAATAAAATGGTTATTTATGAATAACTTATCTAAATACTATGTGAACTTGCATGGTATCATACATAGGGATTTATTTTCTAATTTTTAAAGTGGTTGATCCATTTCAGAAAAAAAGCTTCATTTCTATAATATTATCGCAAAGAACGTTTATGTAGTGACATGTAATAATCACAATTATAATTTTTGAAATCATTGAGATGACAATAAATTTTTATCTCATCAACGATCGAATTGACAGACATATTTATAAGTAAAAATACATGTATATATTGAAACATTATTTTTATTGAAACCAAATGAAGTGTCTCTATTTTGAATGAAATTTATGCGTGAAACATTTTACCGTACGTGATCCGTCCGGGATGTCACCGGTAAGTGATTTTTTATCACTGACGAGAGCTGGTACTGTGTGAATAGGTCCGTTGAAATTAAAGAAATGTTAAAATTTACTAATTTTGTCCTCAAAAATACCATTAATTGTAATACCTTCGTAGAGAGATTTTACATAACCTTTTAAGTTAAAGAATCACAATTCTTTTGAATCAATTCCCATAATTTATATAATTAGAGTTACAAGTATATTTATCGTTCTTAATATTTGCATTTATCAAAAATACTAATTATTACGAAATGTTAGATTTATACAATGGTGCGCTATGGAGTATGCATAGACAGAAACAAATAATTAGCTGCCGAATTGTATACGAGATATGAAATGAATTCTACGTATATATACATTTTTAACGCTACTTGCAGTTTTAGGCCCGCTTCACACTTGCGTTTCTCAACGCCGCGTTAGAAATACTGCTCATGGCAAAAAGTTTAGCTGCAATTGATTATAACGGAGTCCTTCACACTTGCGTTAGAAAAATTGCTGCATTTTTTTAACGCAAGTGTGAAGGGCTCCGTTAGCGCTAGGGTTATATTCTAGAAAGAGGAAAATGAAGAGGTGATACCTCACTCAAAAATCTAAGAACTATTAGTTAAAGAACAAGTAGCGTTAAAAAGATGATAAACTTGGTTCTGTGAAATAAATTCATAACTCAAATTACAACAGTTCGGGGCCCAAGACTCATTCACCACAGACAGGTTTCAGCTTGAGCGTCAATTACATATGTATATGGTAGATTTCGATTAAGTATTTTAATGCAATCATTTGTTTCCTTTTATTCCATCTTATTCTATTTATTTCCTAAAAATGATAATAAACTAATTTTCTCAAAAAAATATTCTATTTTATTATTGAATTTCGTCGTATAATATAAAATAATTTTTTATGACATCTTTCTAATGTCTAATCTTTTGTTAAAAAACATACTCTGGTAACCTTTTGAATATTTTAGTAGTTTTCCACTATTAATTCGCTATTATTTAATGCAGGGAATTAATAACTAGAACACTATGCGTGCAAACTCCTTCGCAACGCTGCCTATATCGATCGTACCGCCTTAACCCGAAACCTATCTCCGTCTGCGCATGCGTGGCCAATTTCTGATATCACTCATAATTTCCCTAACAGCTTTTTCCAATGTCTAATATCTTTATTTCAATTGATGCTAGGTATAAAGATTAGAAAGATACGTTAAGCTGTTTTTAATACATTTCAATTCATTGACTTTATATCAGTTCAGTAACTCAGTACGTGTGAGACACTCGCAAGAGTAACGTGTTTGTTGAGATGTCTTTGCCTGCATTGAATTGAGTGTTGGTATCTTTAATAGTTACTGTATTTAACTGTTTGAACTTTAACCCAGTGGTTTAGTTGCTAAATTTGGTTAATGTGAGTTGGAAAGGTTTTATTCGAAGATTTATTTTGTGGTGATAGTTCTCTTCTCATTTATTTGTGATGGTAGAAGATAAGATAAGATTTTGACACCTAGCTGATAAAGATGTAAATTAATATATTTTAATTCGTACTACTGAAAGCTGATAAAATATTGTAATGAACAGTTGAACATGTGAGAAAAATCACTTTGTGAAATGAAAATCAAAATATATGTTCGTGATTATAAAAGTGACTTCCTATTTTATTTTCCAAAAGCTTGAATTTTTATTGAATTTGTTAACATAATTGCCTTTTTATTCAGCTTCTATATTTTTAAAAGGCGTAACGGAACGTACGTACAAAACACAAACACAATATTATAGTATAAAAAATACTTTCAATCGAAGAATCATTATATTATAATAATCACTTAAGTATATTATCTAAATTTCAATTAATGAGTTTGAACGAAAATATTTTCATGATATCACTAATTAATTAATTAATTGCATTTTTCTATTTCATATCAGGATGAGTTCCGAATTATCGGTCAGTATACATCATCGGTCATATAAGAAAAAACAATATAAAATTATTAGTATTAGATGGCCCTGTGTAATAATAAATATTTATATATTGTTTTTTCTTATATGACCGAAAATGTAGTACTGACCGATAATTCGGAATTTACTCTAGTTATGAAACTAATAAGTAATAAATACCAAATGCGAATTTTGAAAAGGAGGAAAAATAAAATAGGCAGTTTTCTTTAATTCTCAACCAAATTAAATTTAAATAAGTTGGAAAATTTTATTCATAACCGACATAACATATCTTTTATGAATGGAAAGAAAATGATCTGATCTCTCCAAGTAATGTCCTTTATGATTTTTTATTTCAGATGATAGTTATTAAATAAGGGGAATAGAATTAATTTTCATTAATCCTATTTAATCAATTAACCTAAATCACGGACACAGTACTCGGAAAGTCAAGTTTGATTTATGATTCTTATTAACGGTTCACTTCCCGAGTACTCTGAGTGTCCGTTTTCTGCAACGTTACCTTCTACCTAATAATGTTGCTATTTTTTCAGGTTTTCCCTAAAGGTGGCGCAGAACTACATGGGGATGGATATCTTCTTGCTGTGTGTGGTGCTATCCATCGGGGCTACTCAGGCCCGCATGAGAAACTACGGCACGTGTGATGAGGTACCTACTATTATTTAAAAAAGAATCTATCCTACCATTTATTCTTTTTAAATGAATCCTAACTCTTATTCTTTCTAAAAAAAAATCCTATATCTTATTATTTCTAGAAAAATACTAACTTTTCATTCACAAAATTGTTAAATATTTGATATTTCTACATAGAATAAAATGGATGATATAATTTTTTTGAATTTATATCGATGTTATAGTTCTGTAAAAAAAATTATCACCAAAGTCAACAAACACGTTAGACAAAATAAAGGAAGAACAAATTAACTGGTTATCTTTTCTAAGAACTGATCTGCATCACACTATGCTATAGTACAACTTATCTAACGTAACTATAGTACTTTATTCTATAAAAAAACTATATATAAAGGATTAATTTGAATAGGTTGTAACAACTATTGAAATTATATTCATAATAAATAGGATAAGTCAGATGATGATATATTTTGAGAAGGATAACTATAGCGTTTGCTTATTCAATTATAATATATAAACATGCATAAACTTGTTAGTTCTTGTCCAATCAAGTATAAAATTGTTCGTTTGTAGCCCAAACATGCATAAACTTGTTCGTTCCTCGTCCAAATATGCATAAACTTGTTCGTTACTTGTCAAAACATGCATCAACTTGTTCGTTCCTTGTCTAAACATGCATAAACTTGTCCGTTCCTTGTCCAAATATACATAAACTTGTTCGTTTTATGCCCAAAAATGAATAAACTTATTTGTTCTTTTATTTAACTTTTTAAATGAATTTACATGACAATGATTTACTTCAAAACTTGGTCTCTCTTATATACAGTTCTAGGTCCTTTCGCCGAAAGCACTCTCACCGAAAACACTTTTGCCGCACGACACTTTCGCCGAAAATATAATGTATAATGTCTTTTTTTTCAATTTAATTTTCGGCGAAAGTGTTATGCGGCGAAGATGTTTTCGGCAAAAAGGTTTTCTAATATACCTTATACAATCTAGCATTCCGATTGCACTTATAGATGACTCTGCAAATTTCAAACTTCGGCAACCTCTCGGCACCCCTTGAAATCCCTTCCCAATATCCAAAGGGACCACTGGTCCCAATTTATGAACCACTGTTCTAATATAATTCTTTTCTCCGTTACAGGCGGACATGCAGTACACTTTCACAGAGTGTGACGAGAGTGGTGGAAGGTGGCGGGTGAGCGTACCTGATCCGGAGAGGTGCTCTGGGAGTCCTGACAGGATAGAGCCCCCCACCAGGGTGCCCAACTGCAGTGAGTAAATATCTTTGGTTTCGATGATTATGATAAAATGGCAAAATTTTGTTTATAATAACTGTTGATATTTTATCTTATTTATGTTTTGATTTGAAAAGTTTTCATGAATTAATTTAAGGACTTATCAACCTATGCATGACCTGACTATAGTAACACACACTTTACGAGTACTGTGAGCCTAAATTAAGTGTCCGACTACTACGAAGTTATCGTAGCTCGAGCCATATTGTTTCTCAAAATCATATTATTGAAAATCTTGACTAATAAAGTACAACAATTAGTTTTTTCTCTCACAAGAATGCCATAATCTCATACAACACTGACCCTAATATTTTCCAGGCGTATCTTGTGAGCCAGGATGGTTTTTCAACGTCAGCGAATTGCAGTGCACCAAATGTCCACCAGGGAGCTATTCCCTCGGTGGAGGGGTTCACATCAGTCACTGGTCGGAAGAACTTCCCCCGGGGTTTCACCTGAGAACAGAAGCCTTCAGATCCGCCTTTAACCTCGGTAGAAGAAGAGATGACACCCTCTGCAACCAGTAA
>CANNZV010000289.1:0-333644 GCA_947561585.1 Caprella mutica | reverse complement strand
CAGAAGAAGAGATGACACCCTCTGTAACCAGTAAGCTAACCTAGTTATCCGTTAGTTAAAGATCCTCTCCATCGATATTTTTCTGCCTCGTTTTATAAACTAAGATTTGATTGAAAAGATTCATACTCAACAGAAAGTCCATATATCGCAAAGGGGTTATTAAATCAAAGGTTTGATATTCTTGTTCCTGACGAATATAGACTTCTCTCAATTGAGAAGCTTGAATCCTTTCCAAGTTCAATCAATTTTCTCTTCAATTTCTAGTATTCTGGTGACTCTCTTGTAGAAAATTTCAACGGATGTATATAAATATGAATATTGCCAACCAAATTATATAAATTTTCGACAACCTCCCATTAAACCTTAGCTCTTCAAATAGAATACTAATTAAATCCTTTGCCGTTCAGTAAATCGGATTTTATACTTAGTTTGAGTTACTAAATATGATCACAAGAAAGAGAAATGTTAAAAATAAATTTTGTAGCCTACAGGGCACCTTCAATTCTTATTCATGGCTGTGCCCGAATTATGACAAAGGACAACAAAGAAAATATCAGTTGATATATTGCTCATGTGTGCATTTCTTCTGCGCAGATTTGCATGGCAACCACGAGGAGACGTGATAGCTTCTCCGGGAGGTCCTTGTGCCGCCATTATGGTGTACACTGTGAAGCTGGTGAAGCCCGGAGCCCTGTACTACACCTACCAGTACACCGATGAGAACACAATCTTTGAATTCCAGGTTAGTATTCCTCATTCGAAGATTATGAAGACAATTGGTATTCAATCTTAGTTGCTTTTTGATAACTATCTATAGTCACCTAGTGCTACAGAAAAAATTGCCACTGTGAGATATAAGAATAATAATGTAAAAGATAACCAATCCTGGTAATACAAATCACTTCAAAAACAATTCTAGTAATTTTTAAAAAGAGCATGACTTCCTGCAGGCGCAAAACGAGCAGTGTCAGAGTATTGGTGACGCAGATGACGCTAAGTGGCCCCCTCTGACATGGGAGGGACAGTGGAAAACCATCAAAGTGGAGCTGAAAACTGGTCTCAATGTCCTCCACTGGAAGACCATTGGGATAGACTCTCATTCCTCTGCCAGACCCGTGATGATTAAGACCATCAGGATTAGTGGTGAGATTTAGTATTGTCAAATGAGATTAAGAATACAACCAACTTATATTAACCTACCTTATTAACCCACCCCCCCCCCCCCTAGGAGTGGCCTTCACCTCCGAATGCATCCCCTGCAGTGCGGGTACCTTCAGTACCGGTGGAAACAGTCAGTGTGAGGAGTGTATGGAAGGAACCTATAGCTCCAGAGGTGAGCGAATCAGCTAGAACAGCCTAGATAGAAATAGGCACCGGTAATTAGAAGTGTTATGGTTTGCTGATCTTATTTTTAACTGGTATGTGCAAGTAGAACACTGACATTTATTAAAACAACCAACCTTCATACATGACCAACGTCGTACTAGACGAACCTTGTATTATACAAAGACATTTCTGAAAAACCTTGTATTAGACAAAATACAAATTTTGTCACCTAACAGTTTCTATAATGTAAATAGTACAAAGAGTAGTAAATAAAATACAACGAAAGATATAAATCTCTCTTCTTTTAGTGTATTTTATTTATCATTTGCTGTTTTTTTTAAATATAACATAATTAAGCATTCGTCCTTTTGTTCATGGCAGAATTTGTGCTAAAAAATGATGTGAAGAGTTACAGAAAAATAGATAAAATGAAGTCATGCTAATTGAAAGTGAGCGTCTTATCGAAAATCATGGATTTACAGTTGTTATAAACAAGGCTCAATGTCCATCACGTTTTTGCCTCTAAATTGTTATTTTAGTCATTCTTGATAAACAAATAGAGCAATATTTGTTAAAACAGTAGATTCAACACAAAACAGTTTTGGTCTTGAGCAAAAGTACTAAAATGAGTTTTATACTAGACCAAGCTAGCATGGAACGTAACTCTGGTCTACTATATGGGTTTACCTTTCATACAGAATGGATTGGGTTAAAATACTACTATCAATTTCAATTAATGATAAAGAAATATATAATTAGTCAATAATTTAAACATTAGATTTCAGTCATGATGTCATAACTTATGACTGTAATCCTCCTCAAGTTCTGAAAAGATCAATACACATTATTTTTGAATGCAAGCTATCTGATATTCACAATAGGACTTTACCATTCACTTCAGGTTCCTCAAACTGTGACCAGTGTGACCTGAATGTTAGCTACGCCCCAAAGGGTTCATCCCAATGCCTCAGGAGGCCCCCATGCTCCACCAAAGACTACTACGAGATAGACTCTGCTTGCGACACCAAAAATCACGTGAGTTATTTTACGTTATCCCTTCAGTGGACTTTTCTTTGGGTAAAATATCTGAATTATAACATTATGCACACATATTGTTGTTTTTCTACCTCATTATTTGGAACGAGGCGTCAGGTTTCATTTTTGCACTGCTCTCTTTTATTCAAATCAAACATCAGTATAGAGCAATCTATAGGAAGGAAAAATAAAGTAGTTAGAAATGAGACTTGATATCAATCTCTAAACCAGGAGTGGGCAGATTGGACTTTTTCGGGGGCCAAAACAATATGTTTGAGGGTCACGTGAAATATCTGTATTTTTTATAACCGACAGGAATTGTTAATGGGAAACTGAAATATTTAATACATAAATAGTGTAATTTTGAGTTGAAGCTATCTGCCCAACGTAATTTTACAATTGATAGTGATTCTCGCAAGCACTGAACTGTTCAATAACTGAATGTAAATTCTTTATTTATGCCTAAGACGTCAGTTACTGCTGAAGATAATCTTTTCTCTAAACAAAATAAAAATAGCTTGTGCCGACTTTTTGGTTAGTCCCTCCATTTAGTACTGTGATTACAGGATAAGAAATGACTTCTTCTTCCCTCAGACTCGAGCCGTTTACCGCTGGGTAGAGCCCCAGGTGTGCCTTGATGACATAGAGGGAGCAGTGCAACTGCCGGCCTCTGGGGAAGTCAAGGACTGTCCACTCTGCAATCCAGGGATGCACTACACATCCGGATTAGGTAAATGCTTAACTATTTACCGTTCGGACAACCGGTTATCATACTTAGTTTGAGTTACTAAATATGATCACAAGAACAATAAATGGTTAATATTGTATTTTTTGGCCGGACAGTGGACACACATCATAGCGTCAGTTGTACCTTTAAGAGTCTGTCGGTCTTAATCACTGGCGATGTGTAACCAAATTTTGTAGTTACAAAATTCTCCTAAATCTGAACGCTGTTCTGAATAAAAACAGCGTGGGGGTCTTCATATATTGAATTTAGATATTTTGGTTTATCAGGAGGGGGTTTATGATATCTAGCATTATTTCTAAAATATCTACTTTACTTGTTCAGGCATGGTTTCCGGGTTTACAGACTATTAGTCACATTAGCTTAATTAGTCAGAAAAGAATTGTTTAACATTATGAGAAATTTAATGTTAAGTATTAATTTAGCATTCAAAATCCGCCGAGAGAAAGTTATTGTCGGGCCATAGAAAGTTCAGAGGAATCTCTTTATGGCCCCACCATAACATATTCTTCATATAAGCATAAAATAAGAGTTACATTAAAAGTGTAATATGTTTTAACGTCTCCAAAAAGGGTGTACCTTCTGCCCGTCTGCTCACTACAGTGATGGGGTGTCCCAGTGTAAGGCCTGTCCCCCAAGTACTTCCCCAAACTATGGACACCAGTACCAGTGGTGGGGCAACGTCCCCTCCTCCCTCTCTACCACATGCATGAGTGCCGATGATGCGGGTTGCGGTCCCTCCGAGGGATGGACTCCCGGTCTTGACCATATCCACAGTGGTCAGGGACACGCTGACGATGCCTACCTTGTGCTCAGCCTTAAGGTTAGGTCATAATATTGCCAATGGTACAAATGGTAAACTTTAGTCAGGAAGAATATTCTTATTTCAATTTTTGTAAAATTATTTTCCACAAAATTCCTGATTGGACTGTTAATTTAAGGATAAATTTAAGAATTTCAACACATGACTGTGTTATGAAGAAGAAAATAAATGCTCTGAAACTCACAAAACTGGGAAAGTGGACGGTAGGAACGATTCTGAACCAATCTTGAACTATGTCAACACCCCATTTTCGAGTACATTGACCCTAATTAAGTGTTCGACTACTGTGACACTAGCCGAAATTCTCGTTAGTTATATCTTAATTTTGTTAGTAAAATTGTGGATTAATGTTGACAGTTCCTCTTGTACCATATTCACACTAACTCTCTTTGTATCAGGTCTTATTCAACTCTCTTTGTATCAGGTTGGAGGTTTCAGGGGCAGGGAAGGTTTCGTCAATGGGCAACCCATGGAAGTCGGCAGAATTTCGTTCACCTTCGAACTCGAGTGTTCTTCAGATTGTGAATTTGTCTTCATGGAAGTGAGTGGAGAAGATATTTCGTTCAGAATTAATCATAAATTCAGACGCGGTGGACGGTTTCGTCCCCTCAACTATATTTACATATTTTAAAAATTTGTATTGACTTCAAATAGATATTGTGTGAATGTTCTTCATCGTAAGAAATCTTCTCAAGTGGAATATTATTTGTATTGACTCTGAATAAATATTGTAAAAATGTTCTTCACCGCAAAAGTTCATCCCTAGTGGAATATTATTTGTATCTTCTATCAGAAGTGAATTATTTTGGTATATGGGGCTATTTTTATTAGATGATTTTATAAATTCAAAATCTGTTTTGTAAACTCCTTAGCATTTTAATGAAAATTTCAATTCGGTCTATAGGCTTAAAATTTGAGTTGGTTCCTATCTCTCTCTCTCTCTCTCTCTCTCTGTCTCTGGATATTTTCATTTTATTGCTTCTCATTAAATCATTACAGGGGTCAGCAAAGAAAGGAGTCTCCATTCTCAAGAGTTGGAGTGGACATCAGCCGAGAGCCTACTTCAGTTACCTCATCACAAGGAATGACTCCTTCACCTTCTCCTGGGCCTTCCAAAAGGTAACTACTGTTGGTAACCATTGTAAAAAGTGAGTCTAACTAAAGCATAAACTTAACAGTTACTTTCCACCATTTAGGTATCGTGGGAGAAGAGTTATCTCAGACCAGGATCATCTAGGAGATTTGGAAGAGACATGGCTAAGATATATAACATCAACGTCACTAACACCATAGATGGAGGAGCCAGCTCTTGTCTACCTTGTCCTAAGGTAGAACAAAAAACTAATACTAATACATAAAATACCAGTACACAGAACAGTTATCTTAGGATTTTTATTAGTGAACTAACCTAATCGGTATGTATTTTCAGGGTCTGAGAGGTTTGGGCTGCATTCCGTGCCCCGCAGGACACTACATCCAAGAGAACACCACTGAGTGTACCGCGTGCCCCAATAATACTGTAGTCACGGACCCATTGCCGTATGGGCCGAAATCTTGCCTAACCTGTGGGCCTGGACTATCTTCTGTTGACGGGCTAACCTGCCGGGCACAGTGCGTTCTGGATATCGAAGGAATGCACTTCGACTTGAAGAACATCAGCAGGTAGGCATTATCATTAAACTGAAGTCAAAGTAAAAAGTGGAATGAGTGTACTAACGTCACAGTCCACAGAAATAGAAGTTACTTCAGCCCAATACTTATCGCCATCTTTAATTTTTATTCTGACATGAAAGAAAAACTTTTAATATCACATGCAGCTATCACCTCCCATCTGCTCACCAGTGATGATGTCTTAATAGGTTTAATAGCTATTCAGGATTCAAGACGGTTGCCTTCATATGTGGAGTAATTTCATGCATATGTACTGTTTTAACTTCCCATGTTTCTATGAACTGTGACTTATAAACAGTAGTTATGTAGTTATAGTAACTGAAATAGTAACGAAATGCAACGATTACGTAGGTAAAATGCCTTTCTAAGATTTTTTAAAGAGTTATCAATTCCTCTGTTGAAGATTTCTGTTTGGTTCGTATCTTGTATAGGGATACTGCTTCTCTATTTCTTTATACTGCAACTATTCGTATTATTGTGCCGTCAGAGTGAAGATGTAGGTATGAAAACTGTATCACTTTCTGTGATAAAGTGATTCATTTCTTTGCAGTCCCCGGATGATGAAAGGATCTACTCTGTTCACCTCTTCAGGCACTAAGTACTACCACCTGTTTAACCTGTCTCTATGTGGTGACGTCACAGTCAGCTGTTCCAATAATGTTTCGTACAGTGTCGAAGGAGACGCCAACTCAGTGAGGAACATCTTGTTGATATAAAATGATCAGTTACTTTTAGTATAGTATGTGATAAATAGATAGCCATTGAACTTCGAAGATGATATATGATGTAAAATACACAAATAATGAAAGAGAAGTAGACTACTTACTTCTGCCCAAGGGATTTCGTTATTTGAAACATGATAGAAGCCTGTCGTTTACATTTCTTCTGTTCATTTTATTTTATCTAGGGAAACGTGACACTACTCGAACACTCACAGTACTTGGAAACTATGTGTACCAATCTGACCTTTAGAAGTTAATGATTGACCTACCATGATCTCTGTTAACACTCACTTTCCGAGTACGGCAACTTCACCTAATCCTTTTTCACGCACTGAATTTTAACTTTATATATCATCTCATACCAGCTGGAGGCAAGAGCTTGCCGGTCCACAATAGTCCCTGGCTTGGATGACTTAGGGCAGTCCACCTACAGGACAGGGGCCTTGGCAACCCAATCAGTCTCTCTGGGGGACCATTTGCTTGGTGAGATATTCCACAAATTGCGTAATGGTGCAAATATATACCAGGTGATGTGTATCGTTCAATAATTTCTAATTAAATCAGTTCTTTGACCTAAAACGATGCAATTACAACTTTTGTTCAATTGACGTATATTGATAACGAGGATGTTATAGTGGGCCATAGATGATTAGGAGGGGTACGTTCATCATTGGTTGTGGTCCCATCATTATTTCAATATTATCTATATTGACTAATATTTAGTACTGAATGCAGCACTCTAGTACTAAACATGCTTTTCAATTCAAAAATTACTTATATTAACTAATATTTAGTACTGAATTTAGTACTTTAATACCTACCAAATGTATATATTTTTTTATATAGAATTGTAATTTGGTACCAGTAGGCTTGCAATAGTAGAGATCAAAGAAATCCTTAATTAATGCTCATTTAGATTGTGTTCTATAAATATATTAGTTTTTAATTGAATGTACTTCTAACTTTCTTTTCAATACACGTAATTATTATTAAATGTCTCCCACCAGGTGTCACCACAAACACATCTCTGAGTGACATCAAAGTGATAGAAGAGTTCATAGATCTTTCTAGAAAGGAACTACACTTTTTCTTCACAACGCCCTCGTGAGTATTAAGGGGGCGGGGGGGGGGGATTTACCACACCTCATTTGGGCCAACTTCACACTTGCGTTTTTTTACATTGCAGGAATAAAGCTCTTCCTAAAATGTGTTCACACTTGCGTTTTTTTACATTGCAGGAATAAAGCTCTTCTTAAAATGTGTTCACACTTGCGTTTTTTTACATTGCAGGAATATAGCTCTTCTTAAAATGTGTTCACACTTGCGTTTTTTACATTGCAGGAATAAAGCTCTTCTTAAAATGTGTTCACACTTGCGTATTTTTATCGCTGAAGGAAAAATTCATTTTGATTTTTGGTTTCATTTTTTCGATCATTTAAAAACTGTATAGGTAATAATTATGATATAATATTTTTAATTATTTATAATATTTTTTTCTTAGTTGATCAAAATGTAGAACCGTCCGATATCTCAGAACTCACCCGATACATAGACTAAGAAAACGAAGCCTCTGAAGTATTTTAATTATTTTATTTAGAAATAAAGTCCGCACCAGAAATATTGGGGACATTATGATATTGAATATATTTAAAACTATAACCCAGGCAAGAAGGATTCATTCCTGAGATATTAGGCAAATATCCAAGGAATAATTCCATCTTGCCTGGGATATTCTCATAATATCTTAAGTATAAATATTTTCAGGATCTATGATTTTAAAAGCATATTGTCACAACCGTAATAATGACTTATGTCCCCTTTACGTTAACTGAGAGCATTCGTTGTTTGATTAGTTAACCTATTAACCTATTACATAAAATATTAAATGGTCACTTATTGACCAATATGCAATAACGGGTTAAAACTTTCATAAATCTCTTCTCCCACATTAAGGTTCACAAGGGCGTGCCCCGAAGGACGCAGTTCCACCATCACTGTGAGGTGCGCCCCAGAGGAGTCGGGGCAAGGGATCATTTCCCTCCCCAAGCAGTGTCCTGACGGGACATGCGATGGGTGCAACTTCCACTTTCTTTGGTCCACGCCTCTGGGGTGTCCTGTCTGTGCTGAAACGGACTTAATGTGAGATAAATATTATTTTAGTATTTAAAATTTTATTTTCAGAATTGAAAAAAATATAATTATAAACTTGATCACTATTTAGTAGTGACTAAACAGACATAAATTAGAAATTACATTAATTCATTTTTATAGGTTGTTGTTAGATTGTCTTCACCAAATTTTCTGCTCAAAATTAAATAATTTTGTTCCCAAATACTCATCATTTTCCATTAGAAATTCTTGTTCATATTAGATTTATTACTTTTCCCATTAATATTTTTACTTCATTAATATTTTCCAAAGTATTATTTTGCCCAATTAAAGATAATTCTCCACTGCATGTTTTCTCCACAGAGTGGTGAAGGGTGAGTGTGTGAATGGTGAGCAGACAGTTCACCACATTGCCCCAAAAAACTGCAGTGCACCACTCACTCTACCTGAGGTGTCACAAGTGAAGTGCAAGACGCAGCTACCCTTCCTGGGGGAGGTGAGCGGGGGGGGGGGGATTGGGTGGAGTGACTGGGTGAGGTGAGCGGGGGGGGGGGGATTGGGTGGAGTGACTGGGGGAGGTGAGCGGGGGGGGGGATTGGGTGGAGTGACTTCGGGAGGGACGGGTGAAAGTGATTTTGAAATGGGAGAATAATGTGATTTGTTTTGGGTGAAAAAGCAAACGAACAAATGAATTTTTTGAATTAAAAATATGAATTGAAAATGTGTTGACCTAATTGAAAAGGAATTTGAGAAATTAATAAATTTAAAATTCATAGTTAGTTTGTAATATGGAAATAGTTAATACGTTATTATCTCTAGTTATTTTAATGTTTTTTTTATTAATGACATTCTGTATTCAATTCTCATCTGGTAATTGTGACTTTGTCCTGTATCTCTTATCTCTCAGGTGATAGTACTATCATCATTAACTATCTCTCTTATCTCTAGGTGATAGTACTATCAGCATTAACTATCTCTCTTATCTCTAGGTGATAGTACTATCAGCATTAACTATCTCTCTTATCTCTATGTGATAGTACTATCAGCATTAACTATCTCTCTTATCTCTATGTGATAGTACTATCAGCATTAACTATCTCTCTTATCTCTATGTGATAGTACTATCAGCATTAACTATCTCTCTTATCTCTATGTGATAGTACTATCAGCATTAACTATCTCTCTTATCTCTATGTGATAGTACTATCAGCATTAACTATCTCTCTTATCTCTAGGTGATAGTACTATCAGCATTAACTATCTCTCTTATCTCCAGGTGATAGTACTATCAGCGTGTGGCACAGCAATGACTCTCTGTCTTCTTCTTTTCTGTCTCTGGAATAAAAACAAACACTTGGAGTACAAGTACATGAAACTTGTGGCAAAAACCATCAATAAGGTATGGGTACCAACTAATATCAAAATAATATTTATAATTGATATGAAATGGGTAATTATTTTTTTAAATTGAATTATATCTGCAGTATTTTCTTTTCAATTTAAGTATAACATTTTATAGTTATTCACTATAGGGTAATATGGTAAATTATCCCGGAAATTAATATTATTTAATTAAAACCATTAAATTATTAATTATTTAAATTATTTAATAAAATACTATTTATTCATCTTTATTAAATTTTCTCAATTAATAAATTATCCTTTTAATTTCCACTCAAACATCTTTGAAGTCAGTACAGATATCTTGATGAGTAATAATTAATGAAATTAATGCATAATTTAATTTTGATATTCTAATATCAACACAAAAAAATGTAAAAAAGCGCCACAGTTAAAATTATTGAATACTTTCAACTTCACAAATTGTAACTGAAATATTATTACCAAAATCCGTAGACTTTTTGGTGTAAATTGTAACATTTTGTGAAATAAAAATATTCGAATGATTTCTTCCACTGGAATAGGTGATATAAACTAAAAGTTCCCTGTTATTATATCACGTTCCTTCTCGTTTCTGATAGAACGGAGAGATGGAACTTCCTCCTGCAGAGTCCTGCGCTCTGGACGAAGATGAAGAAGATGAAATACAGTTCTCAATGACTAAACTGAAGACATGATTGCCATGGCAATCCTAGAGGTGGGTAAGACATGATTGCCATGGCAACCGTAGAGGTGGGTAAGACATGATTGCCATGGCAACCGTAGATGTGGGTTATAAAAAAAAGTTAAAAATGAGGAATAAATCCGTTGGTAGAAAATAAAATAATATTTGAAAGACAATGAATGCAGTAGCCAGGACCCAATCTACTTTAATATATTTTAGCTATTGATGTGATTTTTAGAAAAATTATCTTTTATATAAAGGTAGATGTCACTTATAAAGGTAGATGTCAGTTATAAAGGTAGATGTCAGTTATGAAGGTAGATGTCAGTTATAAAGGTAGATGTCAGTTATAAAGGTAGATGTCAGTTATAAAGGTAGATGTCAGTTATAAAGGTAGATGTCAGTTATAAAGGTAGATGTCAGTTATAAAGGTAGATGTCAGTTATAAAGGTAGATGTCAGTTATAAAGGTAGATGTCAGTTATAAAGGTAGATGTCAGTTATAAAGGTAGATGTCAGTTATAAAGGTAGATGACAGTTATAAAGGTAGATGTCAGTTATAAAGGTAGATGTCAGTTATAAAGGTAGATGACAGTTATAAAGGTAGATGTCAGTTATAAAGGTAGATGACAGTTATAAAGGTAGATGTCAGTTATAAAGGTAGATGTCAGTTATAAAGGTAGATGTCAGTTATAAAGGTAGATGTCAGTTATAAAGGTAGATGACAGTTATAAAGGTAGATGTCAGTTATAAAGGTAGATGACAGTTATAAAGGTAGATGACAGTTATAAAGGTAGATGTCACTTATAAAGGTAGATGTCAGTTATAAAGGTAGATGTCAGTTATAAAGGTAGATGACAGTTATAAAGGTAGATGTCAGTTATAAAGGTAGATGTCAGTTATAAAGGTAGATGTCAGTTATAAAGGTAGATGTCATTTATAAAGGTAGATGTCAGTTATAAAGGTAGATGACAGTTATAAAGGTAGATGTCAGTTATAAAGGTAGATGTCAGTTATAAAGGTAGATGTCAGTTATAAAGGTAGATGTCATTTATAAAGGTAGATGTCAGTTATAAAGGTAGATGTCAGTTATAAAGGTAGATGTCAGTTATAAAGGTAGATGTCAGTTATAAAGGTAGATGTCAGTTATAAAGGTAGATGACAGTTATAATTATAGATTTTAATACTATTTTCAAGTTAATACAGTATGATCCACAATGAATGATATTAAAACAAAAATTCCTTAAAAAATAGTTAATAGCAATTAATTGATAGAAGAAGATGTTTGATGGATTGCCAATGTTTGGACATTTATGTTTTTTCAGCAATGTTCAAAATTTCCTTCTAATAGTTGATCTCAACACAGCTCGGCTCCTTTCTTCGTATGACGCACCATTTTGCTAATATCTTCCTCGCTCATGTTCACAGCAAAATTTTCCACGACAGTTTTGAGTTCAGTTAGATTGCGTGGTTCACACCTGATGACATGTGCCATAACTTGCAACCGGAAAGTAAAGTGAAGAGGCAATAATTTCGGAGAATAAGGGGTGCCAATGGTGATTCGTCCAGCGAGAAATTATCCTTTCATCAAATTTTGAATGCCGAAATTCAAGGCATTCGGCAGTCACATGGCAGCTGACGCCATCTTGCTGGAGCCAATATTGACGTGTTGATGCCAATTTCTTAACAGAATTCCACATAATATTTTAAGGACTTTCTCCAGGTATACAATTGGATTTACGGATCTCTCGAACCAAACAACAAGGAAAATCGTCATGTCCACAATCACCACCCAAGCCATCACTTTATCACCATGAGGTTTTTTTAATTCGATTACAGTGTATAGATTAGAGGTGCAGTGCTAATGTACCTGCTTACTTGGTGACTGTTTCAAGACAAACCATTTTTATATTCTGAATGTCTTTTGGACCTTCTTGATGTTCCTGAACTCTTCCTTCTTTGCGATGATAAATGATGTTTGTTGACCGTCGAAGGGGGAATTTTGGCTTTGGTTGCGTACTAGGTCTATTTTCTAATATCCAATTTGAGGCCACACAATGATGAATATCGAAAATAGTCCATTTTTATACAAATGTCCCAACATCAGGGTAGCATAGTTGCGATTATTTGATCAAAATTCGGAGAGTAAATATCTCTTAGGAAATTTTGTTTTAGTATCATTCATTGTGGATCATACTGTATAATAAATTTAATTCTATTTTCACCTGAACTTTCAATCTCAACGAGAAAAATGTCAATCTTAAAAATCTTTTTAATTAATCTCGAATAAAAATTGGTATCCATGATACCTGCAATTATCACGGATACCAACTAAAATGAAAGTTAAACAATTAATGTCATATTTTTTTATAATAGAAACTTAACATTACTGAAAAATATTTGATTTTTTTTTTCAGATTCCTTACAAACGAATATTGGAAAATCTTTTGTTCTGGAATGAATTCTTCAATAATTTTGGACTAGATTGTGAAGTATATGCTATCTGCATATCTTGTGGTATCGGTTTGAACTATACTGATATAATTTAGTTAAAATAATATTGTGATGAACGTCTTATGACAGTTATATCAAATGTTTGGGAAACATTATTTTTTCAATGATGTCTTGAATTACTATTAGCTACAATATTACCAAATATTTATTGTGTGAGTATTAATATTTCGTTTTAGTGCATGTAAAATATTAGGCCTTTTTTAAATTTAGAACTTTTATTAAAGTTTCAGAACCTTCTTTTAAGTGTCAGAACTCTCGTTTAAGTTTCAGTATTTTTATTAAAATTTCAGAAATCTCCAATATGTTTCCGAACTTCTATTTAAGATTCAAAACTTTTATATAAGTTCCGGAGTTTTTATTTATTTTTTCCAAACTTTTATTCAAGTTTCAAAACTTTTATTCAAGTTTCAAAACTTTTATTCAAATTTCAAAACTTTTATTCAAATTTCAAAACTTTTATTCAAGTTTCAAATTTTTTTTTCAAGTTTCAGAACTTTTATTCAAGTTTCAAAACTTTCATTCAAGTTTCAAAACTTTTATTCAAGTTTCAAAACTTTTATTCAAGTTTCTCACTATAAACTATTGTAAATAAGATTGTGTCATCGCATCAAACATTTTATAATTTTATGGGGTTAAACTCAATTGCCGTACACAAAGCAATTACCAGATGAAAAAGTGAAGTTTATTTAAAAATATATTCATTGTAATAATTAAATCAATGAAAAGTTGTAATTACTTCCCGGTAAATGAAATGCGTTCGGTAATTGAAATTGTACCCTGCGTAGCTTCTTACCGTGAATGTGCGTATATATTATATAAGTACTATAAATATATCAAAATGCATGTATTCTATTGAATATATTTTTATAAATGTTGCTTAAGTGTTCTTTAAGGTAATAAATATACTGCAATTTTATTACGCTTGCTATATATCATCTGTGACGTCACACCGATCGTTGCCATTAGGCGCCACATTTTGACTGAGACAATATTGGTGCTTTTGGATTTGAATCATCGCCTGGTTATTATTTTCATATATTATTTATTCAAAGGATTAGTTATTAATTAAATAACTAACACTTTCAACTAATAAACTATAGTTATTATCTTCTACGCTACTGTAGTGGGCTTAAGGATCTTATTTATTTGTATATATTGCTTTAAATTCCGTAAATGTGTATTTATTTCAATATTATTATCCCCAATATTATTAATTGAAAGTATTAGTTATTAATTGAAAGTGTGATAAAAATATATCGTATTTTTTACACCTCAAGAGTGAGAATGAATTGTGAAGAAATAAATATATTAGGGTTAGTTCCAAGTTATCGGATATTTCCATATTTTCAATTATATAAGAAAAAATATTAATATCATCATTCAACTTTTATTCAAACTGGTACAAACGATACCTGCAGGTATCATGGAAATAAAATTATTACATACTTTTTCTTATACGATCGAAAATATCGAACCCTCCGATTACTTAAGCCTCTAGATATTTTAAACTGGTAATTGCAACTTTACCCTATGTGCTATTTTAGGATATTGTTTTGCTAATTAACAAACATTCTTATTAGCCATGTGTCCTATCAATAAACTAGTGAACTTGCCCGTTAAGAATAACGTGATCTCATTAGTATCAATATTTGTGTATATTAGCTATGACTCTTCTGGTCCGTGTCCTCAGATTTAACTAAAGTTATTAATTGAAAATAACGATAATATTATAGCATAGAAAATATCAATTTATTGACAGAGGCTGTAAAGGGTTTATTTTGGCCAAACACTTTAGATTTTTAATCAATTAGTGAAAACATCTGTTAAATTTTATTCCAAATTTTATTATCACGTGTTGTATATTTTCTTGAATATCTGATTATTTATACTTTAGGGCTAGTAGAGAATTAGTCCAACCTGTAATTCTTCACCATTTATTTAGTGAATATTATTAACAAGAGTGTGTAGTAAAATTAAGAATGTATAACTGCTTTTCAGAGTATAATGTAAAAAAAAGTTTTTTTATTTAAATCTCTTTTGTATATTTAAGAAGGACGTAACTTTAATTGCAATCTGTTTATGCCAAGCTTTGGAGGAGTTCTATCATTCTTTCTATTGTTCATCGAAAAATGAGTCAATGTTCGTTTCACACTAAATTTTTTATTTAGTTAGAATGTACAAAAGATACAATAATGTCCACAAATTAGCGAATAATTTTTCTGGAGTCGATTTTTCACAACACGTTTTACGTTAAAATCAAGTTAAAATTATAATATATTTCCTTCATCTATACTTGGAAGCTGTCTATAAATATTCCTTTATCATTATCGTCAAAGTTAAATAAATACGCAATGCCCCATTATTTCTTTATCAGATGCAGTGTTTACAATATAGTACCCTTTGTTTTTTTATTCCAAAGCTTCTGTTTGTAAGAACGGCTTGAAAATTACCTCCAATTTTCAATAATATACTCTCCAACTGTCTTGCATTCACAGCAGATAATTAGTAACTATACTTCTACGTGAACCTATCTGCACAGCACCGTTTATTATACTCACAATAAAAATTAGCATAATATCAATAAGGTTGAAAGAAGTTAAGGCAGAGACTCGCAGGCTCCCCTTTCGCTCGAGCAAGATGATGTCATTTGAATCTGAAGACCTCAAATCGAATGCGAATATAGTTATATCGTATTTGAAATTGTGATTAACAAATGATTTTTCCTCATTAAATTTTGAAGGGTATGATTAAAGAATCTCTACGTTTGGAATGGATGACAGAAAAATGATAACTTACCGAAGGATAATACCATTGAAAACGTTATCTAGATAAATGCGACTGCTTCCTTGTGGAACGGCAACAGTCTTCGATATCGGCCGTGACTCGATGTAACTGTTTCAATGGCCAAATTTTGTGATAAACTCAGTAGGGCATTATGATGCGGTATTTCATTTTGGTCCAAAGTTTCACCATTGTAACTTTATTTAAATTTTTCATCAGTATCTGAGCCTAATCAACAGCGTTGCTAGAAAAATCAAACCTGATTCTTATATCTACACAATTTAAATGATAAAATCCCGAATCAGCCATTTGTATATTGAAACGCACTATTGTATGAATTCCTGTTACACAGTCAATCTGTATACTTTTTTTCATCGAATTTCAGAGATGTGAGAGCGATATTGGTTGTAGTGTACGTACGTGGGATATCATTTCCAATTGCTTTATAATGCATATGTATTCAATGTCCTAGAATTTCATCCTTTGAAAGACTTAGGTATAGGTTTTACACCCGTCAAAAATCGGTGGAATGAGTTTGACTCACATAGACCACTATTCAAAAAAATAGAACTCTTAGATAATAATTGATTACCGAACCCATCTACTAGAATAACATTGCTGTAGCATCTACCGCTGTCCCATAATCTTTTGTAATTGCCACTTTCAATTCAAGTGTCGGAGTCAATAAATTCTCGATCACTTCAATTAATGATAAATTCTATATAATAATCTGTTATTGATTCACTATTAATAGTCAAATTAGAAGGAAGAATATCATGTTTTATCATTTGCAGATGGCATTGAAGTACCTTTTGATTGGTACGGTCAAAAAAGTTTCAGCTATGTCTTGTCCAGTGCATGTCTATTGAGATTCTATACTTAATTCATCCGACATGATTGTTGTATAATATATATTCACAACTGGAACTTGTTTGTATTAAATATGTATTTTTTTTCTTATATATTACTTTCGAGCATTTTTTTATTGTCCATTTTGTTTCTTTGAAGTAGTTTTTTTTTCTTTGTTCCACCTCCTGCCCTTTTACTACACGTTTCCTAACGTTATAAGCTTTTTCATCATCACGTTCCTTAAGCACACATTTGACACTTCTTCCTTGACTTTATCATCAGGAACATTTTAGGCAAATTTCCAACCTCTTTCCAATCCGGCTCTCTTTTTTTGAAAGTAGGGTATCAAAAGAGTGAACTGTCGAGTAAATATATGCCTTGAACTTTGATTAATGAAGAAAATAATTACTTTCACAAGTTTATATATTATTATTATTTAAGTTTAAAATTTTTAAGTACTTCGTCGTTAAATTGAATACTGTATAATCCCCATTTTGATCAGTAATTCTAGATGAAATGTCTTCAATTAATTTTTTTCTCAAGTCTTTGTAATGGAACAGTGGAACATATTTCCCCTCGTTATATAAGCAAAGTAGGTATGACGTCAATAAAATCTACAGTACCCATATGAGATGCTTGTATAATATCCGAGTAGATAATAAACACATACCACCTTTCTCGGAATCCTTACTGGATTTTTAATATTAGGGACAATGGCCTGTTCCAATCCAATATATTTAGTTCTATCCTTCAACCAACCGGGGTATTTTTACTTGTGATTTCCCCCAGATAAATATCAGATTTCAATAAGATGAAAACCAATGTCTGGAAGAAGACTTCATGAATGGATGGCCTCTGAAGCTGAAGCATCTCAGAGTGAAAATAAAGGCTGCCTTATCACCTGAAGTCTTCAACCAAGACAGTTATTTCAATACCAATCCCTAAAAATCTGCCCATTTGTTTAACAAAACTCCCAAAATAATTCAGTTGATCCTCCAATGATTGTACGATCAATCCTACATAGAGTTATATAACAATCATTTGTGTTGTATCTAAAAGTCAACTTTTGTGTTCTCTTGTAAATTTTTCTAACAATTAGGAAAGAAACAAAGTCATTATTTAAATGTGTATTCGCCTGTAAACTCATGGGCGTGGAACCTACTATATTTTTACTTCGTGTTACTGTATTATTTTTATGTACTGTCTGTTTCAATATTTCATTATGTATTTTCCGAGCCATTTGCCGATTTGCACAATCTTGAGAATGCGCGGCACGTTTTTAATCCTGTAACCTTTTAGCGGGCAAGTATCACTCGAGTGATACACCATTATTTTTAGTTCATTATCTTTCTCACATGTTTTTCTACCATTATATTGTATTAATAAACCACTGACAGTAACAGACATTGTTGTCTTCCAAATAATCAATAAAAAATATGATAGAAATATCAGTTTAAAAAAAAATATATTTATTAATTTTAAAAAGAAATCCACAGGAATAAAAATATTTTGAAAAGTGTTAAACTATGACATACTAAAAATTTAGAACAATCTGACGTGTTCATCGGTCAGTGCCTGATAAAAGGTTAATGTCGAGCGTGCGTTAATATTCATTTTAATTATTATGACTAGCGGCTCTAGGACAACTCGTACCCGGACAACTGGTATACAGGACAACTGGTATACAGGACAACTGGTATACAGGACAATTAACTGATACCTGGACAACTGGTATACAGGACAACTGGTATACAGGACAACTGGTACCCGGACAACTCGTACCCGGACAACTTGTACCCGGACAACTGGTATACAGGACAACTCGTACCCGGACAACTGGTACCTGATTTTCATAATTTTGTGTTAAATGTACCTAATTATAATAACTGAATAAAATACAAGTCCAATTTTCAAAATTTAGTTAGATGTACATAATTATAATAAAAATTAAAGGCATAATTAAATAACCAATTTTTTTTTATTACAATGAAACATTCATAAACTGACAATTCAAATGAGGATAAAGAGAAACTTTTATAGAGACTACAATATAGACTACATTACAAAATTCGTATGATCTCACTTCAAGAGTCTTCCATTTCATGATATATATTTTCAAACATAATACGCGAAAACTATATTAGAATCAACAATGCTAAACAAGTTTTTCAATTGTATTTTAGGCACCTACACGCATACGTTATTTAATTTATAATTATGTACATTTAACTAAATTTTGAAAATCGGATTTATATTTTATTCAGTTTTTATAATTAGGTACATTTAAGACGAAATTATGAAAATCGGGTACCAGTTGTCCGGGTACGAGTTGTCCTGTATACCAGTTGTCCGTGTACGAGTTTTCCAGGTACGAGTTGTCCGTGCACCATGACTAGCGGATACAACAAACTAGCTGATACAACAAACTACATAACAGCCATTTATGTTGAGTGTAAAAGTAATCGTCATTTATTTCTTGTCATCTTTGTTGAGTTTTTCGTGTTTACTGTAGTTTGTTGTATGCGCTAGTTTGTTGTACTGCACACTTTATGATTGTTTAGTGACCCGGCAGGGGGACTCGGGGGACGGCACGCCCCCCTATATACATACATTAATATTCGATTCTATAATAAATATTTAACAGTATTGGGACACTGAAAATGTTAATATAAGAGTTTTCTTTCCAACATTTTCATTTAATTCATCCAAAAACCAGTATAATTGAAGGCAACTGAGAAAAATTTAGAACATAACCATTTTCCAAAATGTTTATAAAGTTCCCCTCCCAGCAATTTTTTATTGCTTTGAAAGTTTGCAAATATTTCTTAGCATTTTTCTGCAAACCCCATGAAATTTGATAGCATATTTTTAATTTAGTTTACAGATTTTTAAAATCAAAACCCTTAAATACCTATTTTTAACTCAGACTTGCAAATTTTCAGTCTGAAGAAAAAGGTTGTACACCATTTGTTTTGAATGTCAACTAGGTATTAGGTATAATAAATCCATTCAATATTCGTGTAAAGTTAGAAAATTGAACTTATTATAGAAACGTTTATATACTTCAGGAAACAGTTTATATCTTAAAAGAAGGCCGAAAACGCATTGTTTGTTTGTAAAATTCAAATTTAAAATCAAAGCGATGAGTGTAAATCTTCTTCTTCAGCGTCAGGTTAGTGATTCGCTCAATTGTTGCACACAGAGTATTAAAAAATTTAGAAGCAAATAATAAAATATATACTGAACCGAATTGTATTCGGTTTGCAGAATACTGATCCTACACCTTGGTTCTTTAATGTTCAGTAATAAACTCATTTTTCCCCATAACCTTTAATGAAAAAGGTCATGAAAGTTGATTCAAAGCATGTACAAATATTTAATCGATCTTATAAAGTCTCTCGGAGTTAAAGAAACAAAAATAACTTTGCGTAATGTAAAGCATGTCAGTTTATTAGTTTTCAAAGTTCGTCAACTGCTCGAGGATGAGATTTAGTTAATTGAGTCGATGTTAATTATTCTACGCAATGTTTTCTCTGCAGCTTTCTGACGTAGAGTGAGAAAAAACAACTGAAAAGCCTACCTCATTTCAGCAAGGTTAAATTTTATTATATTTTTCCAAATCAAATCATTTTACAAATTACAATTGAAACGATTTAATAAAAAAAAATTAGATCTAAATGTCCAGTACACCAATAACTAAATAAATTTCTTCCTGCAGGAGCTATTATTCAATAAAGAACTTTACAATCATCTATAGTTTAACCCATTCTCCATCTTATCATCTATAGTTGTTCCAATTTTATATTATGTCTATAAGATGATGTAGTTTGCAATATGAGATATGCTCTGACCTGAATTTTCCGTCGAATTGATGCTATAGGTAATTCAAATTGATTTTTTCAATAGGTTTTAACATCAATATTTTTCAGTCTTCTTTTTATAACCATTCATGTAAAATATCTAAGAGTGGTTTAACGTCTGTTTTTGAACTGAAGGCCATATCGCTGACGTCAAAAGGGAAATAAAGGCAGTAGTGGTGACTATACTTGCGAAAGGAAGAGAAAAATGAAGAGGTGATAATAAACGAAGCATACGACCCTACCTAATAGAAAAATCTAAGACCTCGTAGTTGAATATAAAAAGAGCATAAGACAATTTATAATCCAAATTACAACAGTTCAGGGTGTAATAATCGGTATCTTAATTTTAATAAAATATAGGTGTATTTTTATTTCTTATTTTTTGATGTGACCATTCGTCAACTAAATTTTCCCCAAAACTACATTCCTAACCAGGTGATGTAACTTATAGGCATTGCCGCTCATTTAACATAGACTGTATTTTTCAGTTAGGAAAACTAAAATTAATAGTGAGTCAGTACTTTTTGTGACTAGTGTTAGTGAAGGGAGTGTGCGTGGTATATAGAAAAATCCGTGTAATTTAATTATTTCTGTTTGTTCCAGTTAAATGTTCATATTTGGTAACGTGTTTTGTTTAGTAATTTGATCATTGTTGCTTATGCGGAAGGTGATTCACAGATCAATATACAGTTATTGTGTGACTGCATAGTTCAAGTAGTACTTTTTATAGCAGCAATGTAAGTGCTCATTATCCCTCCATGAAATTGACTTTTTCAAACGTCTGATGGTTTTTAATATTTGAACTTGAATATTTATGAGGTTACTATTTCGTAGATTAATTTTTGGTGTTTTTTCTTTGCCAGCTCTTTGTTCAAGCCCCTGACTTGGAGTGTGGATTTCCCTTCCACCCTTGATCGGATCCACGACTTTGATATTGGACGGCGGTTTCACTCTAGTTCTAATCGCTGTTGCGCTGTCAAATCGCTGCTGCGATATCAATTCGCTGCTGCGGTGTCAATTCACTGCTGCGCTATCAAATCACTGTACGTTCAACGTACGGACTAGCAACTGGTTGTTCAACTACTCAAGCCCCTTTCCCCCCCCCCCCCACTTCTAATTTAGACTCCACGTCTAAGGACTTCAACTGCTCCCTTCCCTGTAGGTAAACCCCCACATGCATGGAGTTTCGTAAACATTTGAACTTCAACCCCTGTATATTTCCTAATTTTTGTTCATTTCTATTAAGTTTATGATTTCTTCATATTCAGTTATACTTTTGATTATTTTTCTTGTGACTGCTTGACCGACCCTGACGATTTGACTAATTACTATATTTTGCCTTATGCTTTGTTTGACTGCATTACTTATTTGTTAACTTAACTTTTCGTTTATCATTTAGTTAATTTTCTTGTCTTATATTTCATTCATTTAGTTTTTGTATTTAAAACTTACAAAACTTTATCATTTAGTTATATTTTTTAGTTTTTTTGTTTCACATTATTTCCAATTAACCCTTTGATAGTTTAGTAGTTTATTTGTGTATAATTTACTTTCTTACTAATATCGTTTATTTATTAATTCTTTTCTAATTAGAATTATTAGTATTATAATTAGCTTCTTTGATTCATCCAGTGATATAAAACTTTCATATTTTTTTCTTAGACTATAAATAAATTTCAGTTCATAACCATAGTTTTCATTTTTCCCTTATGTTGAGATCAAGTGGAGGGAATATGCTTATTCCGCCAGGTTTAACTGATAAACCATAAATACCTTCAGTGTTGCCACTACATAGGTTATTTTTCTGGTGCCCAGACCAGGGACATATTTTCGCTTGATCTCATTATTTGGGTTATTACTTTTCATTAACTAGCTATCAATAGTTCCATGATTCTATTCCACATTCTTATCTCTGAGAATAAACTATTCCTAGTTTCCCTACGTGCTGAATAAATTTTGTTTTCAATCGTATTACTTAACTAGGCCATTATTGTATATATGTTCTGCATTGTAGTTGATTGGAGATTTCGATTAGCGATTCATCGACTGAAATTTACAGTTCATTTTTTTTCTCGTCTGCTATTTAATTAGTGTGTCCTTTCCATTTAGCGTCTGTCGATTAGTTAGTGGCTAGATCCTCACTATACCTAACTAGCTATTTTTTTGCCGTGCGCTACTTATATTATTTTTGTGTTTTCTTATTTTTTTATTCTATTATTGTTTCATGCCACGCTAAATTTTTTTTCGCGTTACGCTATTTTTTGTTTGCGTCTCGCTATTTTTTGTTTGCGTCTCGCTATTTTTTGTTTGCGTCTCGCTATTTTGTTTGCGTCTCGCTATTTTTGGTTGCGTCTCGCTAGTTTACGTGTCACTCTAGTTTTCGTGTCACTCTAGTTTTCGTGTCACTCTAGTTTACGTGTCACTCTAGTTTACGTGTCACTCTAGTTTACGTGTCACTCTAGTTTACGTGTCACTCTAGTTTACGTGTCACTCTAGTTTACGTGTCACTCTAGTTTACGTGTCACTCTAGTTTACGTGTCACTCTAGTTTTTTTTGTTTTACTATCTAATTCATCATTCTGTTATAAAAAAAAAAATATATATATATATATATATATATATATTCAGATAAGATAAGGTAATTCTTTTTGTTAATCAACGTGATAGATATTCCTGAATATTAGAGTCAATAATTCAAATTTGACATGGCAGAGGATAAACCTAACCAACCTCCGTCCGCGGCGGACCAAGTTACTCAATCTTTACAGGAGATGGCAGAAGCTCTCCGTCTGAGTAATGAGGAGGTGAAAACTCTGAAGAATGACAGGCGAGCACTTTCTGAGGAACTGCAGAAACGGGTGGTGGAGCAGGAGACCGTCTTGAGAGCTCTGGTAAGAATTCAGGGAATGTTTAGCCAGTTTTCACGTCCGGAAATATGTAGCAGGTTCTTGAATGGAGATTTTGTAGAATTACCAGATTATGCTAATACTCTCTCCTGTATTGATGTATTTAAAAATATATTGTTACCTGTACCGGGTAAAAACTTGACTGGAGCAAGTTATCGAATGAGTTTCATTGGAAAGTTGTTGTCCAGGAATACGGCGGAGCCTTTGGATGCAAATGGGTGTTATTTCCCAGTTCGTCATCAGTTTGCTTGGTGGAGAGATGTGTTCGAGCACATGATGAGCAGTGAAGGATGGATATCGACTCCAAATAGAGAACCTCAAGTTGACTGTAAGAAGAGTGCGTCAGTACCATTCTCTGCTCCTCCTATGTCCCCAATCAGGAAATCCGCCTTGGCTGAACCACCTGCAGGTAATCATGATGAGAGTTACTTTAGGACAAAACGCCAAACCAAGAAATGGTTGCCTGAATGTATCGATTCTTCTTCTTCAAGTGACGATTCAGCGGTCAGTAGGCGCTTCACTAAGCATGGTCGGAGTTCGGGCAGTCATGCGGATAATGAAGAAACTCTCTTACTCAAAGCACTCCGTGAACTTGGTCGGAAGAAAGAGGTGCTAGCCCCAGTTCCTTTTACTTCGTCTAGTTCAACCTCGCTTCATAAGTTTCTTAAGAATTATGAAAGATATTTTGACGCAAAGTACGATGGAACAGAAATAGAAAAGGCTTCCCATCTTCAAGGTTTTCTCGGGGGCTCTGCGAAGGCTGCTTTCAGAGCACTTAATTGATCAAACATGAAATTCAGTAACCTCAAACCGAAACTTCTTAGCTGGTACGAGTCTCAGCTATCAGACATGAGGGAAACTCACCAGAAGAAGTTCTTCGATGCCACTATGGTTTCAGAAGACACGTGTGGAATCTACTGTTTGTATCTTGAACAGCTAGCTGCTAATGCATTTAAGGATTCCCCATCTGAACTTGAGCATCAGTTGAAGAATAAATTTAGGAAGACTGCACCTAAATCATTGGTTCTTCAGATTGATAACGCAGAGACAATTTTCAGCGTCACCAGTGACACTAATTTATCTTGGAAACAGTGGAAGAAGTTGGTGGAGCAATATGATCGGAAGAGGAGTGCAGCTATAGAGGTAGCCCAGCAGAATGATATTGTTCCTCTCTTCATGGGCCTGAATCAAAAACCTGATGGGTCACATAGGAAACCGATTGACACTCGCAGATTCAGGAATCAGACTTTCAGGAGGAAGGAAGATGGACTTCAATTGGGAAATCTTCCTTGGAGGGAAGATGAGAAGAAGTCTCCCAAGAGAAAGAATTCACCGCCAGGAGGAGCACGTGGCACATCGGAAGGAGTTCGGCGACGGAGGAAAGACTTGCTTTGCAACTGGTGCGAGAAGGAAGGACATACCGAAGACAGGTGCTGGGCGAAACAAAAGAAGTGTTTGACTTGTGGCAGTGATAAACACTGGATGTCGGGATGCCCAAAGGTACGAAATAGATTTGAAGTTGATGGTACTGAAGTTAACCAGCGGAGGTCTGATTATACGGCTTTCCCTTCTTTAAACTGATTGGCTCCAAGCCAAGTGAGTCGACCTTGGAGCATAAGAGTTATTCCCCGCTCACTATCCCCAATTCTCTCCCAATTGAGAGATTTCCAGATAAGGATTGTATTGAATTCTCAGGTGAACCTGAAATGCCTGTATTGGAGACAGCAGCCTCTTCGACTTGCGGAGATACTACAGCAGTGCAACCAGAGGATTCTGATTGTACCTCGAACGATACATCTGATCATCGTAACATAGCATTGACCGGCAAGCCCTTCGAAAATAGACTGGTTACTCAGGTCGACTTACGTGGATTTAAGCACCGAGCGCTGTTCGACACCGGTGCGCAAGTGAATATGGTACCGGAGAGCGTGTTGTTAGCAGCTGGCATCAGTTATACGCCAACAAGCGGTGTTAACATAAAAGGTTTTGGACTGCACGGAATGGTTGCAGCATTGGGTGAGGTAAATCTTTCTATAAAATTGCATGGCATTTATTTGGAAACTTGCAAATTTTTGGTCATGAAGGAGGATCATGTAGCAAACCTCATTATTTTAGGGATATCGTGCCTTAAACAGAATGAACTTATTTTAGACTTGCATAATAGGAAAATTTCCAAATTATTTAATTGTGGAACTATATGGAATTGTTTTGTTGACAGGAATGGAGGTTGCAGGGTGCTGTGGTCTGCTATTCCGGTGGCAGTGTCGGAAGCCGTGACATTGAGAGCAGGAGATTCTGCCAAGGTAAATGTTTGTTGGACCTTCCCTGGTGGAGTTGATGGTACTTGCGACTGCAGTGGAGGTAAGAGTGAAGTCATGTTCGTAGATGAGTTGAGCTCATCTTCTTATGTTCAGTTGGTTGGCGGTTTTGTTTCTGATTCTGTATCATCCCCATCAGTTATTCTTATGAATAACGGAACAAGATCGGAGTTTGTTAAACCTTCTAAAATAATAGGAACCATTTCTTCCACCGTGTGCGAAGACGAGATTCGACAGCTGCGGCATGCGAACGTCGTTATGATGGAACCCCCTGAAGAAAGGACTAGTGGGGAGGAGGACTTCAGTTCTGTGGAGTTACAGAGTCATCTGTCAGAGGAAGAGAAGTCGGCCATCCTTTCCCTACTTCGAAGTCATAAAGCTGTGTTTGGTAACAATGGAAGCGTTGGTAAGTTGAACGCAATATCTCCTCATAAACTAGAATTAACAGACTATAACCCCATTTATCAACGTCCCAGAAGATTTCCTGAAAAGGTCACTGAAGAGATCGATGCACAGTGTAGAGAACTTGAGCTTCTGGACATTATTGAGCCTAGTCAATCAGGTTGGTCGAGTCCAGTGGTTCCTATCCGGAAAAAGGATGGAACGATGAGACTTTGTGTCGACTATCGGAAGCTAAATGAAGTCACCCGTCCAGATAAGTTCCCCTTGCCGAATCTGAGTGATGCTGTTTTCGGACTTCATGGTGTTAAGTATTTCACTACCCTTGATATGATCAAGGGCTACTATCAGGTTCCCCTTGATGTAGAGTCACGTCAGTATACAGCATTCTCTACTCCTCGTCGGCATTGGCAGTTCAAGAGGTTGTCCTTTGGACTGAAGAATGCGCCTTCAGCCTTCCAACGGACGATGCAAAGAGTCTTAAGTGGGTTTTCGTGGAGAAAAGTTGTGGTATACATCGATGATGTTCTGATAATGGGCAACAGCTACCAGGAGCATCTTGAACTCTGTGATAAGGTATTGCGGACATTGGAGAATCATGGAGTCATGCTGAACTTGTCAAAATGTAAGTTGTTTTGTAAAACTGTAGAGTTTTTAGGCCACGTTATCAGTGTGGACGGGGTGAGTAAACCTGATTCTTATGTTCGAACGGTTGCGAATTTTCCCAAACCGAAGACAAAAACTCAGCTAAGAGAGTTTTTGGGGCTGCTTAACTTCCAAAGGAAGTTCATACCAAATTGTTCTCTGGTCATGCGTCCTCTGAGTCAAGCGACAGGGGGAAATGGAAAAAAGAAAGGAAATATAGAGTGGACTGACGAGATGGATGCTGCGTTCAATTCGCTCAAGGAATTGATGGTTAAGGAGGTGACGTTGGCATATCCGGACTATAGTGAAGAAGCACAGCCACTTCTGGTTTATACAGATGCGTCAGGGTACGGTATTGGATCATGTCTTGCTCAAGTTCAGAATGATAATTTCAGGATTATTGCGTATGCGTCTGTAGCGTTCAATTAAACTGAACTAAGGTATAGTACTTTAGAGAGAGAATTGGCTGCCATAAGGTGGGCTGTGAAAACCTTTAGGCCTTTTATATTTGGTATTGAATTCGTAATTCACACTGACCATCGTCCTCTGATACATCTATATAATTTGCAGATCGTAAACATGAGACTGGCGAGGACTTTGAGGGAGCTAAGCGAGTATAACTTCGTCATAAAGTATACTCCTGGTAGAGCGAATGCTGCTGCTGACGCGCTTTCAAGAATGGAGAATTTGAGTCCCCCGGATGAAGCCGATGCTCATGATTATGGTGATCTCCCTGATGGGCTATTGTTAGCAAAGCCTGTACCTGGCGGCGGCGATTCTCTGGTTGAAAGTCTCATGGTAGCTGCTAGCTTTCAACAGTTTACTATAGCACTACCAGGTACAGTGAATGATTTGCGTGAAGCTCTGGTCCAAGAGTTGACGCGGGATACCGAAGGGTACCTTTTAAGAAAGGACAAAACGTTGTCACGCAGATTGAGATTGATGATGGAACCTGGTCAACTTCTCTGTGATGAGATAATGATGGCGTTTGCACATTTGTTTAGGTGTGTTGTTTTCGTGCACGTGGGAAGTAATTTCCCTGTTATTCACGTGTCTCCCATTTCAGATACTTCTTTGGAGTCTCCCAGGATCCATTTGCAGTGCTTAGCAGGGGTACATTTTAACCCATTGATGGAGACTATCAACTATAAAGTTCCAGGTATTCCCATCACTCCGTCAATATCTCGTCTGAATCAAGTGCCTGAACCTGAAGAAGAAGCAGTGGACGTTGACTTGATGACTGGTGGAAATTTCTTAGGATATGAAGTACTGGAAAAGGGGTCTTGCACTTCTTGGTGCTCAAAGCATCCACGTACTCATGAGGCCACTATCCTTGTCCAGCTCAGTCAGGAAAGTGTTTGTGTATTGTTAGACACCGGAGCACAAGTGAGCTGTGTACAAAGTAGTGTTGTGGCTAACCTAGGTGCTGTCTTGAGAAATGCCGCAGGGTTGGATATAATTGGAATTGGAGCAGGAAGAAATCCAGTTATAGGTAAGACCACTCTGGTAATTAACTTAGGATCGTGTGATGTGGAACATGAATTTGCTGTTGTAGAAGACTCTTGTATGAGCTTTTGTTTTGTTTTCGGTGCAGATTTGATGGAAACCTACAAATTTAATTTGGACTTTTCTGCTTTGACAGTTACTGCTGGCAGAGCTGTGATTAATATGTCATCACTACCTACACCGGGTCTAGATACTAATTGTCATTCTTTTTCTTCCTCTAATATTGATGTCTTATGCTTGACTCAGACTAAATTGTTTATTGATGAAGGTGAATTACGTGAATTGCAAAAGAATAGTCAGTTGTCGCAGGTCAGACGTAAGGTGGAGAACGGACATGATGACCGATGGCCGGTTATGATAAAGAAATACAGGTATTACAGGAACAAGTTAAGAGTAGTGGACGGTATTCTTTATTACGTACCAAAGGAAATCCTAATTCCTGTAGTTACTTTCAGTTTTATGGTTGAAATTGCCTTGCTGTTCCACTACAAGAGAGTACATCTCGGTCGGCAGAAGCTGATAGCCGCTCTCTCTGAACACTTATGGCATCCAGGGATGGCTAGTGTTGCAGCCGATGTTACTCGCACGTGTGACCAATGTCAGCGTGTCAAGGTGGCCGGAAGTCCTCAGCCTCCTATGTTAAAGGTCCAAACCCAGGTCCCTTTTGAGCTGTTGACGATGGACTTGATTAGTCTTCCACGAACCAGAAAAGGCAACAATTGTTGTTTGGTAACTGTCGACCACAACTCTAAATGGTTGAACGTGGTGCCTCCTTCAAATAAGACTGCCGCAATGGTAACATCTGCATTAGAGGTAAGAGTTTTACCTACTCTTGCTAGACTTCCAGATAAGATTCTTACCGATAATGGTCCTGAATTTCGCTCCAAGTTATTTAACGATTTGTTATATAAGTTTTCTGTTGTTCATGTTCGCACTACTGCATATCGACCCCAAGGAAATGGTTTGTGCGAACGAACAAACCGCACAATTATAGAATTGTTGCGTAGTGTTGGTGCTGAGGGGCACAATTGGGATGAATTTATCTCTCGCATTGTTATCATGTATAACTCCTCGGTTCATTCAGAATTGAATATTACCCCTTCCCAGTACCTTTTGGGAAGAGAACATTCGTCTTCACCTGGGATCCCTGTTCATTCTGATGAACAACAGTATTGGAAGCAAGGTAATCCTTCTTTTAAACCTTTCAGAGTAGCACAACTGGTCTTACGCAGAGTGGTTGTTGTTGGAAGAAATGTTTCAGACAAGTTGGGAGATAGGTACGATGGGCCTTACCAAGTAGTAACTGTCAATCAAAACAAGGTAACTTATGTGGTAAGCCATTGTATTAATAAAACTGAACATAAGGTCCACCATACACAACTACGAAGGTATTTTAAACCTCCTCGTTACTTACTGGAACACCCTTCATATTTCAGATTTGTCAGCGACATTGCAAATGACTTCGAAATGAACAATGATTCCTCTGTGGAATGCAGCGAAGAAGATGAACAACTGTGTTCCCTTGCACCTGAAATCTCTACCCCGGCTCTTCTTGGTCTCTACAATTCAAGTTGGTCTTCTGACGGAACTTGTTCGATTGATGATGGTCTCGGAGATGAGTTATATTTGGGTAACCGTAATCCTGATGTTCATGAACAAGTTCGTGGAAATCTGACTGATTATTCTAAAGGTATCATAGATGTTGAAAGAGAATATAGTTTCTAAAGTAATTCTATTGCTGATTCTAATCGTCCATTAAACGAAACTGATTCTAATTCGGATGTATTTAGTTGGTCATTATTAGCGGATAGTCCGACGTTTTGGGACATGCTTGATGTAGGGCAGAAGCCTGTAGAAAACTCTTCTAAAAGTCTAGGTACTGTTTTGACTTTTGTAGATTTGGACACTACAGAAGAATCTACCTTCAGTGACAGTGTCGAGGAGGTATCCTCTCCAGTAGCTAATGCACCTTATAAAGATGTTCTGGTTGTTAGGCAGCCTAAGCCTAGAATAGGATTAAGTTGTAGCTTGGATAAATTAGGTATTTCTTGCAAAGACGTATCTTCTTACGTTCACTGGTTTGACAGAGGTTTGGCTGCTTTGGATTTGGCTGGTACATTACCAGTTTTCCGTACATAAGTTCCTTTGTCAACCCATAGACGCATAGAAGACTTGTATCGACCTGCACCTCTAATTGTAGACGGGGGTGTTGCCTCCAAAGCTAATAACTCTGAGCTCCCCATAGATGCTGCTAGCGGAAGACATCTTACTCGATCTAGAGGACCTGCTGAAGAGCATCCATGGGTTCAGCCGCGTACTTTGGAGTACTCCAGGAGGAAGTAAAAATTTTATGGCTGACGAATGGGTCAAGTGAGGAGGAGTGTAATAATCGGTATCTTAATTTTAATAAAATATAGGTGTATTTTTATTTCTTATTTTTTGATGTGACCATTCGTCAACTAAATTTTCCCCAAAACTACATTCCTAACCAGGTGATGTAACTTATAGGCATTGCCGCTCATTTAACATAAACTGTATTTTTCAGTTAGGAAAACTAAAATTAATAGTGAGTCAGTACTTTTTGTGACTAGTGTTAGTGAAGGGAGTGTGCGTGGTATATAGAAAAATCCGTGTAATTTAATTATTTCTGTTTGTTCCAGTTAAATGTTCATATTTGGTAACGTGTTTTGTTTAGTAATTTGATCATTGTTGCTTATGCGGAAGGTGATTCACAGATCAATATACAGTTATTGTGTGACTGCATAGTTCAAGTAGTACTTTTTATAGCAGCAATGTAAGTGCTCATTATCCCTCCATGAAATTGACTTTTTCAAACGTCTGATGGTTTTTAATATTTGAACTTGAATATTTATGAGGTTACTATTTCGTAGATTAATTTTTGGTGTTTTTTCTTTGCCAGCTCTTTGTTCAAGCCCCTGACTTGGAGTGTGGATTTCCCTTCCACCCTTGATCGGATCCACGACTTTGCTAGTTCTAATCGCTGTTGCGCTGTCAAATCGCTGCTGCGATATCAATTCGCTGCTGCGGTGTCAATTCACTGCTGCGGTGTCAATTCACTGCTGCGCTATCAAATCACTGTACGTTCAACGTACGGACTAGCAACTGGTTGTTCAACTACTCAAGCCCCTTTTCCCCCCCCCCCCCCACTTCTAATTTAGACTCCACGTCTAAGGACTTCAACTGCTCCCTTCCCTGTAGGTAAACCCCCACATGCATGGAGTTTCGTAAACATTTGAACTTCAACCCCTGTATATTTCCTAATTTTTGTTCATTTCTATTAAGTTTATGATTTCTTCATATTCAGTTATACTTTTGATTATTTTTCTTGTGACTGCTTGACCGACCCTGGACGATTTGACTAATTACTATATTTTGCCTTATGCTTTGTTTGACTGCATTACTTATTTGTTAACTTAACTTTTCGTTTATCATTTAGTTAATTTTCTTGTCTTATATTTCATTCATTTAGTTTTTGTATTTAAAACTTACAAAACTTTATCATTTAGTTATATTTTTTAGTTTTTTTGTTTCACATTATTTCCAATTAACCCTTCGATAGTTTAGTAGTTTATTTGTGTATAATTTACTTTCTTACTAATATCGTTTATTTATTAATTCTTTTCTAATTAGAATTATTAGTATTATAATTAGCTTCTTTGATTCATCCAGTGATATAAAACTTTCATATTTTTTTCTTAGACTATAAATAAATTTCAGTTCATAACCATAGTTTTCATTTTTCCCTTATGTTGAGATCAAGTGGAGGGAATATGCTTATTCCGCCAGGTTTAACTGATAAACCATAAATACCTTCAGTGTTGCCACTAAAAGGGACCTTCTCTTCCATTCACCACAGACAGCTTCAGGATGGGGCCACTGAGGGCACACAAAGTTTTCAGAAAGAGCTGCTAGCTCCGAGATAAATTATTTAGTAAAAGATTTCAAAGGTACAAGAACATCCAAATTAAAGGATTATTGAAAAAAAAATTCAACGATATTCTATTAGCAACTAAGAAAATACACAAAAATATAGAAATTTGGAAGAACAAATAATCTCCTAATAAAATCAATCAAAAGACTACATCTAAAATATAGATCTAGACTCATTTAATAAAGATTAATATTTTTATTGTAGACAGCTATCAAATTTTAGGAAGCATTTATAAGAATACCATTCGATTTGTAGCATATATGGTTAAGCAATAAAAAAAAATTAAATAATACTCACAAAGCTTTTGGCTCTTCTAATTTTAATAATGTAAAAATAAACAGTCCTTCCTAATCATAGTGAAATCGATCAAAATATGGTAAATAATCCAAAAAGGACACTGTGAGTATATAGGGACACAGAGAATAAAGAATAATATCTTAAAATCAATTCTCACCACTCATCAGTTTAATTTTATTCAGTTATTTAATGAATGAAACACAATAAGAATACTTCTCAATAATCTTAACAGTTAACATTTTGACAAAAAATATGAATCTTAATATCTTTCAGTTTTTATTATAAAGAGTTCTAACTTCTCGTCCAAACTTGGCAAACATCATCCACAAACTAAATACAAAACCTTAAGCAATCAAAGAAATCTTCTGAAACAATATTTACAAAATCAACTAGGAAGTCATATGGTAGAAATGGAAATAGTAGCTACCTCTCTTTGCAGTAGCATGCATATCATTTCCATCGTCATAGAGAATACGGAAATCTCTGAACAAAATTTTACCATTCTCACCATCATCTTCGTCACTACCAAATATCCTAAGAATATTATTGGAAAACAATTCTCCTTCAAGTTTTTTCAACTCGTCCTCATTGTTTTCATCGAAACTAGCCAATTTTCTACCAAAATCTTCTTCCATTTCACTTTTATTTGCCAAATAATAATTCATGTCGCAAGAAAGCTCAACGGGAATTTTTTTCAAAACTTCAGAGAGTGAAAGAATGGATTCAGTTTTGATGGGACGGGCTGAATTTATGGAAGTGTTAAAATCTTCACACCGTTTAGTCAGAAGCTCATCTAATTGTTCCCTAGTTTCTAAATATTTGGTACCTATAATACTAACATACAAGTCAAAGTCTCCATGACCAAATGGTTTCAAATTTTCTTTCTTAACCCTATTTCCACCCCAATCGTGGTTCTCAAAGGCTGTAGTAACATTCTGGTCGAGGCCATCCTTGTGAACATAGACTCCATCCCACTCCATTTGAAGCACACAAGGGGCGTCATAGAAGTCGTACTTGCCGATCATCAAGTTCTTCTTTATGTCTTCGAAGCTCTTTTCAATATTCATTCCCGTCATTTTCAGTATAATGCTTCTGTAAAATAATGAAAGTATTTTAATCCTCAAAAGTAACATGAATCAGACTATGTAAATCAAATGGAAAAGTTTTAACGATAGTTTTTATCACTCATAGCTGGACTGTTTTAGAACGTGACCGGACAATTGCTAAAATGGTGATAAAATAAGTATATTATTTTTACGATTAATTATTAATTGTATACATTATAAGACAAAAAATTTCATTCCACATTTAATATTTTTTATAAAATTAATTATTCCCATAGCTGATATGATTAATTATATGTTGTTTTTATATGAATTGTTTCCATTATTCAATCGATGATATCTTTAGTAATTTAAAAATATATTCCTTTATCAATACTATCATTAATAAACAAATATCCATATTCTAGGAGATCTATATTCATTGGCATAAAAGCAGTCATTCCGCCCAGACCCATATGTGATAAGTTAGTGCAGTTTCAAATTAACTAATAATCTGTGAAAAAGGTAATTGGCTTAAAATTGTAGATGCGTGGTGTTTAAGAAAATCTAATAGTGTAAATCCTGAAAATGCTATAGAAGAAGGGAAATGAACAGTTTTAAATTGTTTTAAAGGAGTGGTAAAAAGTATTCGATAACATAAGATTTATAAAAAATATAAGATTTAAAAAGCACATTCACAAACCGAATAATAATATTTTTATCTTATAATGTATATAAATAATATTTAATCGTACAACAATGAAATACATATTTGATCACAATTTTTAAAATTAAGAGGCCTGATATTAATTAATTTGGTGGCAATTGTCCGGGGGTGGCAATTATCCGCAGGTGGCAATTGTCCTAGCACCGTTTTAGAATTAGCTAGACTCAAAATGGATTTCTAGGAAGAAAGGGAACTACGAAAAAAAATTAATTATCAGAATTCTGAAAAAAAAAAATCGAAATTGATGATTATTTTTATTAATTCCACGTGAATGATAAGAATTTTGCCACATTTATGGAGCGTATTCTTCATATTCCAAGTAAAAGATTTTTATTACAGTTGGGTATAATTTACAACTACACAATCCAATGAAATATGAAAAGAATTCAAACCTATTTTCAGATGAATAATTCAAATTGTTAGTATTGTGTCCGATGAAAATGCAAAAGTGAACACTTTACTCAAATCCACAATTCCTGAAATGGATAGTGATACATAAAAATAAAAGATCTTCTACTTAATGCTAACAGTAATTGTATAAATAGTGTTTATTTCTGCGCATTCATAAAAATTACCTGGACTTTATAGTGTTCACCAATTTTCTCCCATCTTACAAGATTTGGCTTTTGGAGATCAATGAAAGTTTCAAGAGCCGAGATCTTATCTGTTTTCTGATCTGATTTAACAAATTTCATGTATCTATCAACATCATCACGGTACGATTGGCTCTGCTTTTTGAGAATAGGTCTATCCAATCCTTTTTTAGGGTCGTCTGTTCTCATATTGGGCAGAGGACCTCTCACCATGTTATGAGGATTGTTACAAAATGAAGAATGGAGCAATCTACCAGTTTTAGTTTCAGGTTTTAGCTGTCCACTTTCATCAATGTACCTCTCCAAGTCTTTCTTGATGTGATCTTTGTTTATATATTCATTAACAAGACGTTCACATTCCTTTTTATCGGTGTCGTTGGCTTTCTTACCGCATACCTCATTCATAGAGTTAAAAAGAATATTTCTAGGAATTATATGATGGGCTGTCCTATCTAAGTCATGTTTTTCCTCTTCTGGACAGTTTTTGGGAAGTTCTTCCTGCAAAATATTTAGAAAAAATCGCAATTAATACATTTCATCAAGAACACATTTCATTATTTGAAAAGAAAGTTTTTAAATGATGATGTTTGTATATTTCATTTATATGAACAATCCAATAAATTTACCGATGAATTAATTGAGAAAGTGAAACCAAAAGATACTAATAAACCTAGAGTATTGAAACAAAATTATAATTTATGCCCCTTAAATGATAGCCACACTTCTAGAGAAAGAAGTGTTCATTTCAAAGTTTGAATTTCGCTTAGAATTCTTAATTATTTTGTCAGATAATGCAAATTATATCTATCAGGGAATATTAATAAACCAAATTATACTGTTTGGAGTACCGAAAATTTCAGGATCCTTGAACTATAGTTTTTTAATTACCTCAAATTTTGCTAGAAATACTCACAAAAGTTTTTGCAAGAAACCGTGAAATAAATCTACAATGTATATTTGTTTTTTGTTTCAATATACTCTAGATTCATTCAATTTATTAGCAAATGAAAAGGGTCAGATATTTATAGATCACTCGATATTTTTAATAATGATAAATCAGGATAATTACCAAAAAGACATCTTTGTATTCACCACCTCGTGCATCTTTCTTGTCCTTCGAATTTACAGACTTCATCATTTCCTGTAAATCGCCATCGTCAAGTACAATCTTATCAGTTTCCTTGTCCTTATGCAACCCAGCGGTGAAAAGAAATTTGTACTCAGAGTTACTATAGTTATTTCTAATGTATTCTTTCGCAGCTAAAACTTTCGAAAAGTTTCCTGAATTACGTTCTATGTAGTCGGCTGTGTCTGATCTGATATCACCAATCGATTTTTTAATGCCTCGATTTTCAAGAATTGTAGAAAAGGCACAATAGAAGCAATCTGCACCAGTAGTTTTTGTGTTAACAAATTTTCCATTCGAGTCCATATAATAGGCATGACCAATTTGATTGTCAGAAGCATGTTCAACATAGACAATTTCAACGTTGTTAGCTCTGTCTTCATCTGTTTTAACGTAATTTTTGTCATCGACAATTTTCAACTCGACTCCGTAAGAATTGGCGGTGGCCATCATTGTACCACAATCTGCTGGGTTTCCATCACGAACGGAGTTTGATTCTTTAGTAACGGCTTTAAGATTCATTTTATTGGATTCATTTCTCGACTTATTAGCATAATAAATCATTTCACATTGAGAGTATGCCAAACAATAATCACTCTTATTATAATTGATTTGCTGAGCAAATGTTCTAAATTTGCCATAGTTTGCGACAAATTGACTTTCTCTTTCAGTCAATTTGTCTTTTTTCGAAAGTTCATCATACTTCTTCTGATCTGCCACGTGACTGTCGGAATTTTGATTTTTATCAACTAGATAATTATGCTGGATGTTTTGAGAAAGTGCATCAGTTAGGCCACTAACTGCTAGCGTTGACCATGGCTGAATTAATTGGGAATCCATTACTCTGACCAATTGTTCAGCTATTTGATCAGAAATAGATTTCATCATCATATTGAAAGAATCTTGATCAAGCTTAATATATTCGTCATAACATTTTCTAAGAAATTTGATGGTTTTCTCAATATCATCAATGAAAGATTTCTGTTGATCTGACTCTACATCAAACTCTTTCACAATAGATTCACGACTTTCTTTAAATGATCGAGAAAACTCTGTTAGTTTCTCTGCTGCATTACTTTTATCGCAAAAATTGTCTTGATCATTGATGATTCCTAAATTTTTGAGCTTTTTAGTTATAAGCTTTGAATGAGTTTCGTTGATCTTAAGGTGTGTGGATAGTACAAGATAGATTGGAAAGGTATTTCTGTCAACTATTCGTATTTTTTCTAGGAGAGTATCAACAACTTTATTGGTGAGTGTGATTACTTCCTTCATGCCCTTTAGAGTACCAAAAACTCTAATTGTTTTACTAATGGTGCTTCCATATCTACTGCAATCAGAAAGAACTCCCTTGATTAGTGGAAGGGCTATTGAGTTCCACTGTTTAGTCATGAAATCATTCCTAGGGTTGATGATGTCTGCAACAATACCATTAACCCTTTCATCAAGCTTTGATGATTCTGTTACCAAATCAATAGCACGCATCTTATAGAGGTAACGTAAGAGTTCATGTCGAGTGAAAGAATTTCTTACATTTTTTTGGACACTTTCACTTATGTAGGGCATCATACTATCAAATGCAAAGTCTGATAATTGGCTAATCCCTGTATTAATGACCTCTCTAACCACTGCTTCTGAAGCTTTAACACCGATGAATTTCATAGACAATCCTCTCAAATTTTTCCCAGTAGTTTTCATTATTAAACCTACAGCTTTTCCATCAGTAATCATTTTTGTGCCTGCTTGCTCCAGTACCTCTTTACCAGCTCCAGCAGCTACGGTTTCGAGGCCTTTCGCAGCACCTTTTGCCCCTTCCTTCATACCTGACAAACCCATTGAAACTGCAGAAATTGCTAAACTAACAGCTTTCTGGATACAATAATCTTTCCAACAAAATTGCCGACTTTTAAATGCTCTATAAGCTACAAATATATCAACAATCCCTTCAGTTACAAAACCCATTCCAGTAGATGCTCCAAATCCAGTAGCAATAAGCACACCTCCTAAAATAACTTGACCAACGCCGAGAGCTGCAACTATACATATACTACGAATGGGTATGAACAGTTCCTCATTTATCTCAATAATGTTTGCCATGCCTTTCAATGAAAATTCATATAATTCGCTTTTCGGAAGGGAATTTTGCATGAACAAATCTTTTACCTCTTTCACTTTCGTAATTTTCATCTTCTCTTGATCGAGTTTAGCCTTCATTAGAATATTCTTTACTTCATGCCCTTTCAGGTCTTTAAATTCAAGAGAGAATTCAAAATTGTGCTCTCTAAGCACTGGAATGAACTTTTTAGCAGTTTTTTTGTCCATATTATCGAAACTGAAATCTACCATTCCTTCCCAATGTTCACTAGCGCTATGGTCAAAATCCCTGAAACAAATGTTAAGAACAACTGTCTCAGGACAACTCTCTACTACAGACAAAGTCTGGAACTTAGCCAATTTATCAAACTTTATGAAGCATGGAGCATCATTCTTCAATTCTCTCACTCTTTCCATTAGTTTTTTCCTTTCCAGCTTTTCAAAGATTTGACTCTCTGTAGAATTAATTGTACCAGATATCAAGAATTGGTTTTTACTAATTACTTCCAATAGAGATGATTTTGGAAGAACTAATTCGATATCAATGGAACTGGTTTTCACTAATTTTAACTTTTCCTTTGCATTTTCTTTATTCATATTACTGAATGTCATATCTATACTGGTTTTATAATATAAGTCTGAATTAGAAAAATGTTCATTTATTTTATTTTCATTAGCTTTGTGAATCAAAATATCAAAACGGATGTTTTTGTCACTACCATCTGTTTCTTCAATTACATCTATCAGTTCATTGATTTGCATGTTTTTATAAGTTTCGTTCATTTTTATATTGTCTATTGAAGTGACTCGCAGATCTGTCAGGTAAGATCTCGTGATACCAAATGCATTGAAATATGTTCTTTCTTCTTCAAGTGTTGATATTGCGGTATCTCTAGTAAGATCTTTGAATCTTTTGTCACACAGGAACAAATTTGCATATACTCTACTTAAATCCACTTGATTTAAATTTATTCTTAACCTTGGAAATCTTTTAATAGATATATTGGGAATAGGTATTGTATTATCTAATGTCACTAAAGCCTGATCATCAGTTGTTACGTCTTTACGGACAGTCAAATGATTGAATATCAGATTATAACGTTTGTCTTCAGCAAGCTGCATGTTTTTATTTTTGAAAGCTCGTTTATCATCACTTCTTTCTAGATCTTTGAAATACTCTATTTTTTCCAGAGCCTCAGGGTCATTAGAATCAACAGAAACAAGGTCTATCATGCGTTTGGATCTTTTGATGGCGTCAATGTTACTCTTCACACCTTGAATGTACGAACCTAATATGTTAGCTTTGATCTTCAATTGATTGTCCAAATCACTGTTAGCGAAAGCAGTCTGCTTTTGCTGCAAAAGAAGCTGCATGGTATTCAGAATAGTCATTTCATGCAAGAGACAATTGAAAGCTGATTGAAATGATTCGTAAGCTTGTTGCTTATAATCTTCATCTCTTTTCAGAATTCTACACAAAGAAATCCCAACATGCGCAGCTCCTGGGCAATATATGGTCTCTTTAGTTTTCATATTTGCATTTTTTTCGAGATCAATTGCTTCTTGAAAATATTCAAGGGCTTCTTTGGGTGATTTGTTGAGTATGTCATACCCAATAGAAATAAGATAATAAGGATTTTTTATTATTTTGTTCTTTTCAAAATCTATCTTCAAGTCTCTCAGAAGCTCATCACAAGATATTTCAGCATCTGCACACGTTATGATTCCATCATCCATTTTTCTAAGAAATATGGCCCATCTTTCTTCAACTGCAGATATAACAAAATTTTCATAATTTGTCGGAGAAAGATACATTAGTATACGTAAGGACTTCTTAAAAATACTCTCGTTTTCCTTTCTGATAGGCAGACGGATCTCATCATTCAGAAATTCACAAAATTTATCAAATAATTTATCTTTGACTTTTATCAATTCCAAGTCGTTCTCAATAAAATTATTAAGCTGATTAGTCTCTAAATTATCTCTGTCTTCTTTCACATTTCTTTTCGATTCGAATCCATTCAATGTTTGAGAATTCAATATCATCACACCAGAACCTCTTTTCCCTTGTCTCGCAGTTCTGCCGTAAGCTTGATCTTCAACTCTTTGATTGTTTGGCAAAAAAGTTAACACAACGTGCAATCCACCAGTTTCTTCTATTTCTTCAGTGCGTATGTCGGTTCCTCTACCTGCCAAATTTGTTGCAATTATAACTTGACCAGGATATATATTATCCACATTCTTTTCTTGGTCCATGTCATTCATCGTATACAATTTAACAAAGCGTGAATGCAATTTTGTTTTCAAAAGTTCATCAATTCGATTAGCAGCTTGAATTGTTTCACAAATGACAAGAATGCCTCTATTCTTCATGGTTTCTAATTTTATACAAGACACAATTTCCTTCAGCCACTCACGTTCGTTTTCTTTAATAATAGCATTATTCAATTCCAAGAACTGCTTTTGACGTCTTCGTGGAATGTTTATAATATCTACTTCATAAACATCCTTCAGAACTCTTCTAGCTGTTCTTGAACCTAACGTACCTGTTAACCCATAAATTGTTTCATATTTTCCCATGAGTCCATGATTAGATAGAAAATTAGTCGTTAGATTTTCACTGGAAATTTTCAGATTATGTTTTAGCTGAAGAAATTGGTGCAGTCCATCACTCCAAACACTTGAACTCTGAACTACACCAGTGTTGTGATAATCAACAGGATTGATTTGACCATTCTGAACTATGTAGTGTATATTTTCCTGATAATTCAATGCCTCAACTGCATTAGAAATCCACTTGGACTTTTGTTTCTCTAACAGATCAGAGAAATTACTAGGAATATAGATTTGATTACTTTTGATTTGGTGTTCAATATAGGTTTTCAATTCTTTTCTTAGAAATTCATCAATGTTATCTACAGCCACACTTACTTGGTTTTGATCACCAGAGATAGTAATATATTGTTCCAAATCTGTAATCTTTACTGTTTGGTCATCGCCACCATCTAACTCTAATGTTATTTTGCCATTTTCAAATCCAACTTCACCATCTTTTAGGTAGTGCATTTTATTCTGAAACATAATAAATCGTTTCATCAATGTTTGCAAATGCTGCCATATAAAGACATAAATAACATGGAAATGGTCCATTCCAGGTACCGCCGATGAAATACGGGCAATTTTAGAGCTGTCATCTATAAGCATGCTGTCTACCTCATCCACAATCGCAGTTGAAAATGTACGCCCAGCTAAAGTGTCTAACTTGCAGTAATTGTCACGTAAACTATCAAATTGGAACTCTGACATTTGGCCATAAACAATATCAGCCAGATAACATTTTTTCTTACCTCCAGAGTATACTGTTTTGACATTATTATCAGAACACGTAAGTGAGAACATTCTGTACAGTTGTGCCTTTTGCTTAGCATCTCTCTCTGCCAAAACTGGTGAACTAGTGATGACGTCCACCTTCTTACCTCGTAATGCAGTGATTATAGCTAGAATGCATATTATTGTTGATTTACCCTCTCCTGTAGCCACTTCTAATAATTTTCCTTTGCATTGTCTTTTTCTCAAAGCAATCAAGCAACATAATATTTGTGTATCAGTTAAAGTATGTCCAGTTATGAGGAAATTCGCACGCAATATGATTGCAATGGCTTCATAGTCACAGAATTCTTTTTTATTGAGCCTGATATCTTGAGCCCATGATTTAATTTGGTTTTCATTCCAATTCAAATTTTCAGATTTTTGTTTGAATATATGCTCTTTAATATTCAATGAATCAGAATCAATTAAATCAACCAAGTATTTGTATGATTGATTTGTTTCTTTCAACTCCATCAAAATCTCAGTGAAATCTTTTATCTTTCCCTTCTGCTGAAAATGATTCTCTATTATTAGATTGTTAGTATTTTGAATGATCTTTTCGAAACTCTTGAATTCAATCAAGATAGTTATAATTTCTTCGTAATTGGATGGTGGTAACTGGTAACTTTCCAATGTATTAAAAAAAAATAACAAATTTTTGAATTTATTTTTGATTGGATTGAAATTTGTAACAATATTTTGCAACTGATCGTATTTCCAACCTGCATGCTTCAGGGCTGAATAAACTAAGAAGAAATCTTGTTTCTGCGAATCATACTTAGGCTGGCGATGGGCACATTTACATAAAAAATTGCTTTCGATAACCTGCTTCAAAGTGTCGAGTTGAAGATTTTTAGCTTCTGGTATCATTTGTAGATCAATATTATTATTCAAGCAGAATTTCACAATACCTTCAAATATATAGAGATTATCAATTGATTTAAGGCAGCTGAATAACTTCCTTAGAAAAAATATGTCAAAATTACAGCACAATCTTCCGATCAATTTTCTGGAGTAAGTCTCATTAATTCCAATAGTTAGGCAATTTTTTAATATTTCCGAACACCAAACTTCCTTTAAGGGAGAGTATGGATTGGGTGAATGAATCGTGAGAACATGTTTTGCAGCACTGAACTGAAGATTGAAAATCATCATGAGAAGATCCATCAATTGGAAACTGTCCATAAAATTACTTTTTTGAATCAGAGATAATAGCTCAAAAGACTGGTGATGGCCAAATTTTCTTTCTATTTCAAACCAAATTTTGTAAAATTGAATTTGATCCATCTGAAGAACTTGATAGTATTTGAACAAATCTGAAATTAAAAGTTCACGTTTCCATTCTTTGGTTTTATACTTGGAGAAAACTTCCATATCAAGATAATCAACTGACATTACAGTCTCCAAAAGCGCTAAAGAATCTTCAGAATGTTCAATTTTTGATCTTATGTCCTCATTCAAATTATGCATCAAGTCTTTAAACCAATCTTTGCTGATACTGCTAGAGTTATTGTCACTCGTTGATCTCAGAATTCCAAATGAGTAGCCTCTTACCAATTGGTTCTCATTGGTTAGGTTACTCAGAGCAAAACTTAAACAAATGATTGGTAATTCATTAAATTTAACAGCGTGGTACATGCACTCACACATAACAGGAAGCAGATGGGTCAGTTCTTTCTCGTATTTAATAAAATATATAACTAAGATTTCAATACATTTGAATTTTGAATCACAAAATTGTCCCTCTTTGATAAACCGGCAGTAGATAGGTATTGTTAAATCTAATATCCTTGCATTAGATATGCATTGTTCAATTAACTTTACAAAAGATTCATTTGTAGGATAAGTAAAGTTTCCCTCGATTATTAACAAAAGGAGTTCTGAAAATTCTTTCACATCGTTCAATCTTCCACTTTCATTTACTAACTCTAGTATGTTTGAAAAGGTAGAACGACTCAATCCAAACTCCTCTTTAATAGCAGAAGCACAAGAGCCTCTGAGAAAATTTTCAAGGTTTTGGTCTCTATGTACATTCGATTCCAATATTTCCAATACCTTACCTTTCAATAGCTTTCCACTCTCGTTTGCATTGATAATCAATTTTAAACATGAATCTTTTAGCTCTTCAGACAATGTAATTTCATACAACATGGCAACAGTATCCAGAAATTCATCTGTAATTGAGCTTATGCAAGAACATGCATGTAATATACTTAAAATGTTTGTTTGTAGTTCAAAGCTCCCATAGTCCATTAATTCTTTCAACTGTCTGTAAGTTGCGGGAGGAAAGCCACCCTTCAATTCAAAATAACATTTCAACTGATCCAATAAATCTTCAGGAGAAGAAAAAGTTAAATTTGATAATTTGATTTTCCCTCTTAAACCCTCTTGACTGATCAGAGAATTGCAATCATCTGTAATGACAGTTTGAAAAAGTTCATATATGCTCAATCTTATAGTTTTATTGGTATCTGTATTGGTGCCAATTTCAACCAGTTTAGTGAGAAGTCTGTTACTGATGTGCTTGGAAATTCTAACCAAAATAGAAAGGGTCCCCAAGCATAGTTTCTGAATATTCAAGTGATCAGAGTTGATCTCCTCATGCAATATTTCATCAATTTTTGGTAAATAGAATTGGATATCAGATTTATTTGCCACTATAATAGAACCTAATGAACTGAGGAGTCCTTGCTTTAAAGTAGGATAATCGAGTTTGATCAGACAATCAAGGAGCTCATTGTTCACTTTTTTTGACAACTTCTCACCCTTTTGAGCCAGATAAACAAAGACTGGCAAAACACCTTTCTTTAGATCTTCCACATCCAATGCAGACTCGAGTTTAACTAAGAGGGATTCTCGCAATGGTTGATTGTTTTGGGCCGCATTTTCGTATATTTTCAGAAGTAATAAGTTGGTCTCCCTTCTATATATATCCAATGGATCAAACATTTCGAATAGAGTTATTAGTAATTTAGAATGAATTATTTCTTTATTGCCTGTGACAATTTCAAATATTTTTAGCACCTTAACGTCTTCAATTTGTTTGGCAAGAGCGATTTTCGTATCTATGGGCAATATGACTCCTTTCTCAACAGATTTTTGAACATATTCAAGGATAGGTTCTTGTTCTTCTTTTGTATGCAGCTGTTCTATTGCATATCCAGCTCTTACTAACTCACACTGAGAGAATATAATATCAGGTAGTTGCTGATTATGTCTTGCCTGCTCAAGAAGTTTGAAAGAATAAAATCTTAGACGACTATTAGGAGACTGCTGCAGATAATCGGCAAACACACTCAAGGTTTTTCTATTGACAGGAGCTTTTGTAACCATTATCACATTTTCCAAAACCATTAGTGCACTTTCAAAACAACTGGACACACCCAACAGATTTTCCACTGATTTGACTGATGATTCAGGTATAACAAAATTATACGAATAAGCCAAGAGAATAACTAATACTTGCGGTGTATAACTTTCATTTCTTTTCAAGATGAATTCAAATAATAGGAAAAGGTTGTCATGAAATTTCTGTTTTCTTGCCTCATATAGTAGAACTTTCAAAATAGTTTCATTAATTTCATCTTTATAATCAACATGGCCTAAAGTAAGGCTTTCGTCATAGACGAACATACTGCTCATACTTTCCATATGAATAGAATCCAATTTTACTGGCAAAGTAGCGAAAGCTAAGCAGCCACGGATGTACGCTATACGGATGTAGATGCTGACATCATAGACGGTGCTGTTGACCAAATCTAGTAACTGACAAAGATTATCAGTATCATGAAATGACATATACTTTGTTACGCCGTAAAGACACTTGGCAACTATAATTTTTGTTTGTTTATTACTATTTTGTGAACTTAGATTCAATATTAGATTATCCAAGGTAGTAGATGTAAGAGGTACTTTGTTGTCAACAGATCTTAGGATCATCTTGGCTGCAAGAAAACATATTTTGTTGCAACTATCTTTAGCTTTAGCACAGTTTTCAATCTGGATCCTATCACCAGTATCACATTCATCATCAAATTTTATTGAATGAGAAGAAGACAACTTATCCGATATCAATTCAACAATATTCTGATCTTCCAGAAATAACACTTTGGACTTTGAATTTTCTGCGCAGAATACACGACTAAGAATGAGCACAATAAAACTTGTGCTTTCTTCACTGTCAATTAAATAATAATACAGTTTTATCAATTTTTTCATACAATTATAAGTTAGGGGCGATAGGTTATGACCTTTATTCAACAATCTCTGAGTTTTGTCAGTTGTCAGAAGACATGATGTCAAGTAAGACTTTATAAAGCCTGTGTTAGCATTACGTAAAGCAATTTCTAGTAAGCTCTCATAGTTCTCAACACTCAATGATGGACTATTCTCATGATCTAGATAGGTATTGATGGTATCTAATACTATTTCCCTTTGAGAAGAAGTCAAGCGTGAATCTGATTGCAAGAGTCTAATAAATGTTGAAATTTCTCTACTATGAACCAGTTCTATTGCTCGATTGGAGTCTCTGACTTGATCAGTTAAATTCAGCATTTTGAAATTTTCTTCTTCAGAGTATTGAGAGTTTTGTCTCGCTTTAACTGTCTGAAAAGTTTTGCTGCCTACTTGATGATTTTTCTTCAATTTTGATACACCCCGTAATAAACTTCCTGTGCAAGATATGTCAAAAAGATTATTCCATGTATAGAGTAAAAACTCGATCATTTTTTGATCAAACGGTTCGTCCGATGTCAAACACTTCTCCAAAAAACTAGTCATCTGACGTGGCAGACAAGTTTCTTCATCATCATCATTGGAAGTAAAGTCGAGAAATTTGAAATTAAATTTCTGCACTAAATAACTCAGACGGATGTAATGTTTTGTGTAAAACTTTTTATCATTTACATAGAGAGATTTCAGTTCCGACAAAGCTTCTTGCCGGTTGAAATCGTATGATAATAACTTCTTGTACTTTTCAGATTGATATCTTTGAAATTTTCGAACAGCGACTGCAACAGTAAATAAGGTGCCTATGTTCATTGTAGACTTTTTATTTTCTCTGAAGCGAGATATCTCGAGCTTTTCCTTCTTGGACAACATCTTGTTAAATTATTTCATTCATAAAGTCCACTGAAAAAAATGTGAATAAATTAAAATAACGTTTGAAAGATATCAGAAATATTCATTATTATAAACTAATACGGTAAATAAAGATGTTATTATATCATCTTTTTCATCATAAACTAAAATGATTATCACTGCCTTTAAACGGAAAAAATATGTATTTTATATTTACATTTTAACCTCAAAACTCGTGCATCTCGAAACACGCCTACTTCAAAACTCGTGTGAATATTTTAAAACTCAAAACTGGTTCAAATACCTAACAATACGCGCTACAGAAATGATGTATATATTAAACAGTACCAAAGGATACCTGAATTAACAGCAAACTTAGTCTGCTATTACGATTCACTTATTTACTCTCCAAAAATAGAAGGGAGCTGTACAAATTACAACTAGAAGCAGTGGCTTTGGCGGCTCGAGCTGCTGGAAAGACGCTCCCATTGGAAAGGGAAATTTGGGATATATCGGATAGTAGTCCAAAGAGAGAACCGAGCGGCTCTAGCCTTCAGCCGCCGCATTGGAATTTGACCTTTACTCTTTGAATACCTGTTTTTCTTATTTTCTACCTAACAATAAAATTCGATCGATGGTCCGCTTGATGAGCGAGCTGTGAGGTTAACCTGTAGTGTTCTCCCAAACTATCACAGTATGTATAAGAAAAGAAAGAACTAAATATTGCAGTTATTGGAGTCAAGACTAGGTTACACGAAGAACTGATAATTACGAGACAAGATGAGACGGTACCCACTACTCAATCAAAGAAGGCCTCTTTTCACGAAGAAGCTTTTTTCATCCATGTACTTTTCACTCACGGAAAAAGGAAGACAAAAAATGTAATTCTGAACGAACAGTTAAAAAAGAAAGAGTTCCAAGAATAAAATAACTTTTCACAAATCAGAGATCTTGGATAGAGCAAAAGCTACTCAGTGAATTCAGTCTCATAAGGAGATCGATACTCTTCAGAAATATTTTTTTCAATTATAATCTAGGAGTTCTATAAATTTGGTATACATAAATAACAAGACAAAAGTAAAAGTTTTGTTTGTGCTAAAATTTAGCTACAGCCAATAGAAAGAGTTTTTTGATATACCCATAATTTAAGGGTAAATTCAACACTATACATATATCAGCTTCATATTTTCACTTAGACAGACGAGACATAATTCATTTGAAAGAGAAAGAGTTATTTCCCGATATAACATTGGGATATTTTCAATTGACTGTTTTCTTCAGAAGTTATATTCGAAGATATTTTTTATAAAAAAAAATGGCATACATTTCAAAGGTGATCGGTATATTCCACCCTAAGTATATTACACCCCGGTAAGTTCCACCTCACTTTACGGGTTAGGTTTGTTAATTATTGATATTAGTCATTTATTGAAATTTTATATAACTAGTCTACTCTCTTTTTATTGTAGAAAATTAAATCTTTTGTTGACCAATCACAAGCTGTTCATTTTTCACTACACATGTGATAGAACATCAAAAGGAAAGGTTGGGTGAACTCTTTTTATCAGTTGAGGTATTTTGATTTTCAATCACAAGCTGATTTTCTTCACTATCGCCAACGCAACAGCGATATTAACTGTAAGATGATGTCATGCAGTACTTGTTATTTTTAATATATTTTGAATTTGACTTCGAGTAAGAGTGGTGTGATATGTTTTTTGATCGAAGGTTTTTTTTTGACCAGGAGGATTTTGATGGGGTTGGAGGGCAATATTGCACAGTGTTTTAACACTGGGGGATCATTGCCTTTTTTACATGGAGAGGTTGTGCCTACGGGAGTTTTTATCCTAAAGAAAGAGCAACTTATAAGAAATAATATTAAATTGTTCAACATGTAAACTTTGAAATAAACTACGATACTATGAATATTTGTATTTTTGTCTGATAGGATTATATTTCAAAAATTGTCGCAAATAAAATAAAAGCTTTAACTTTTTATTGTCACCTTAATGAGCATTGTCACAAGGGTGGAATTTACCTGGGGTGAAATATACCGAGGTGGAAAATACCTAGAACTATTTCAAATTCTTTTAGCTATAACTTTTTTAAATTTCAGATACATGTTATAGTATAGAACATCTCTTTCAAATGAGCTCTGCCACTTCTCTGCACATTATAAAAGTGCAGAGATATAAAGCGCCAATCACCCCAAAACATAAGTGAGAATTAGAGACAAGCATCTCTACCATCAGGTCATCTCGCTCGGGAGTCTAGAAGAATGTGCCAATAAGACAAGCGACACAATCACCTCATACAAAAGTCAGTATGGCACTGATTTCACATTGGAGTGTAGAATGCAGGCAGGGGTGGTTGACTTTCCCCTAAATGTTCCTAACCATCCCTACACATTTCAGCCCCACTGAATGCGCTACAGACAATATATGACTGTAATATTTACACACCTTCTGGTGATTTGAGGCGAATAGATTTGTTTGATATAAATTTTTTTGCATTTCTGAAGGGTATCGATCCCCTTCTAAATGTAGGTGAGGAAAATTAGCCAACAATATCCCCTTACAAAAAATGTGAGAACTCTTATTTCAGGTAATGAATATCATGGTAAATACTAATTACAAACCCAATCCTTAAACCCCTATGAAGTAAACAACAGAAAACTTCTGAACTTACTTACTGCTTAGGAAAAAGTGAATGGTGAAGTAATGTCCGACGGAATTTTATTGCCTGAATCTTTCCTTCGCTTGAAGTCCCGATGTTTCAAAACCTGCAGAGGAAACGACTTAATTATTAGATAAACAATATTAAAAATCATATGTATCTGCTTAGAATGTGAGAGAATTAAAATAATTAAGTGGTTTAATTTTTGGTACTTCTCCTAAATCATAATTTGTGAATCTCTCTTTTTCAACTTCAAACTGTTCTGCTTACAGTATTAAACCTTTTATCGATCAGGAAACAAGATTCCATACTCAGTTAAGTGACTAAAAAGGATCAGAGGATCAAAAATGAGTTGAAGTTAATAAAATTCACAGATTATCAAATGACTAAGGGGATTAGTCAATATAAAACTGTTGATATATGTATAATTTACGGTCACACACAGAGAAAGAATTAGTTGAATCAAATCATATTTGATTTGTTTTGACTAAATTTTATGGTTTATCTGTGCGCCTACCTACGTGGTGAGTTACAGGTACTATTTAAAATGAGTTAAATTGACGTTGGTTAAAACAACACATATGTGAGTTGATTATTTTTAATTCCCGATGGTCACAACAACTATATGTGATAGTCAAAACTACTCGTGATAGTTGAACCAATTATATGTAATGGTTATAACAACTGCAGAACAAGGTTAGATCAACTACTTGTGTATGTTATATCAACTACTCCTGTTGGTTATATCAACTACTCGTGTAGGTTATATCAACTACTCGTGTAGGTTATATCAACTACTCGTGTAGGTTATATCAACTACTGTTGTTGGTTATATCAACTACTCGTGTAGTAGTTGATTTAAATAACTCCAATAGGTCAGTTGATAAATAGGTAGGCTAGATAAATTAAATAACCAGGCTAGATTACAAAAACAAATGTTGATAGAATGAATCTTTGGTATGCTGCAATTATACTATAACTTAATGAATAATTTGAAGCCTTTATCTTCTAAACCATATTTTATTGCAATTCATCTTAATCATAGGCACTGATGTAAAAATATGCTAATAGAATTAGTAAGGTCAAATTGAAAACGAAATATAAACAATTTAGTTTTAGATTTATTTATTTAGAAGTACAATCTAAATCCTCATCCCTCCCTATCTGTTACGACCTTAGGTTGCAAAATGCTGAAATAAGAGAGTCGAATTTTAATATATATTGAATAGAAATTCTTAGTATCATTTATATACATTATCAATTACATCACTTACTCCTTTTGTCATAAGATAGCAACAGCTTAAATTTTCTTTTCAAGACAGGTCATTCTTTTCATGTCTGAAAACCCTAAAAGCATATGAAAAAGTAAGAGCTAACCATATTGCAAATACATATTTAAAAATCATCTAACATTTTCGAATAAATACTTTGAACTAGCAAAATAGTTCCTGAATCATTCTAAGGAATTAAAGAGGACTCCGATGGCTGATGACGTTGATCTACTTCATCAATTTTTCATCAAGATCTGAAAGTAGATTCAGGAAATATAGCAAATTATATGGTAAAAAATGAAGAGAATTATTTACTGAGAATTATTTCACATAGGTAAATCATTTATATAAAATGTTGAACTATTTATAAATCTTCAGATGTAGTATAAATTTAGCTCTGATAAATGCAATGGATTTTCCTTGCTAATCCTCATAATTTTGTACATAATACACTCTTAATTTAGACATTAAATAAATACCAACAATATAAAAAATATATCAAAAGGCTCACCTCTAGTTGGAGTTCTCACTGCCAAATCCCTGGATGGTATTCTCCTTATTTGCTCCCAGGAAGGAGTTCTGCCGAATACCTCCCTGGAGTGAGTTCTCTCTACTACTTCCCTGGAGTGAGTTCTCTCTACTACTTCCCTGGAGTGAGTTCTACCAGCTACCTCCGTGAATGGAGTTCTTCCAGCTACCTCCCTGGAGGGAAATCTTCAAGGTACCTCCCTGAAGGGAGTTCTTCCAGCTACTTCCCTGGAGAGAGTTCTTCCAGCTACTTCCCTGGAGAGAGTTCTTCCAGCTACCTCCATGGAGGGAGTTCTCTGTACTACCTTCCTTGAAGAAGCTTTCCCAACAACCTCCCTGGACGGAGTTCTCCCGGTCATAGAAAACTAGGGTCAAGAAGGTAAATTGCGGCACTCTAACTAACTGCGGTCTCTTATCTCAGAAACATTAATAACCTTCATGGCTTCAAAGCACTCGTGAAATAAATGGAACCAATCACAAATTGAACTTATCATGATATTCAACAGTTCAATATATAGCTAAACTAATTTCAGAAGGATTTTGAGACTTTCTTAATAGGGCCGCAACTAGAAATTAAAGAACTGAATTTACCTGTGTAACCCTACCTATAGGTAGACTAACTAGTTTTAAAATATATAAATTATCAGAACACTTTATTTAAAATACTAGGATAAGTTCCGAATTATCGGACGGTTCCACATTTTCGGTCACCTAAGAAAAACTATATAAAATAATTATTCAACTTTTATTTTAATTAGCTATCGGGTAGCTATATTCTATATTTCATACGTGACCGAAAATCTGAAATCGCCTGATAATTTGGAACTTACCCTATCTGAGGACAGCGCAGTAAACTAACTAGCTTATGTAGAAGGTATTGACACTAAAAAAAAACCAGGTAGGTATGATGCTTGAAAAGTTAACATATAATAATCTAGGAAAATTAGTTTGGATATCAGTTTACAAACTGGAAGGCAGTAATCAAAATTTATTATTATGAAAAGTTATATACTGATAATCAACTCTTCAAATAACTACCTAGCCACCAGCCTATCAATCCCCAAAACATTAAAATATTTAGGCAGTCATTTATCTATGTATTAATGGAATTAAGTAATAATTATTAATAGATCGGCAGCGATAATACTATTTAGTGCATGTAACGCTATTGTTTACACTCGAACTAAAATGGTATTGAGGAGCGTTCACATTCGACACGTAACACACTTAAAACAAGATTTGAACTGTAAAGTGTCCACCGATTAATTGGCTTTGAGGAAAGCATAAGTTGCCACTTACTCAATTGAACTTAAAAAAGTAGCACCAACTCACATAGTAAGTTAATTCATACACCGCAGAATACATTGGATTAACAGTCTTTGTGGGTTACTATTACACACTATGTCATAGTTCATTTAACTCGCACCTGAACTTCAAAAAAAACTAGCGCCAACTCTCATAGTAAGTTAATTCATACACCAGATACATTGGATTAACAGTCTTTGTGAGTTACTTCAACACACTATGTCCTAGTTGTTTTAACACATGTTCCAACTCCCAAAATGTAAATCTAACTCTCATAGTAAGTTGACTCAATCCATAAAATGAATTGAATTAACTATGTTTGGTGACAAACGACGTCATAGTTGTTTTGGCACACGTGAAAACATGAATATAGTCCAACCAACTCACGTAATAAATTGATTCAAAGCATAAATTGTTGACCCATTAAATATGAGTAAACTTTTTTCTCTGTGCACTATGACCTGCAAAGATTAGTTTTTCATGATGATGAATATTCATGAAAAGTTAAATTATGTCAGAATAGCTATAACAAAAGGTAACTCTCGTGTTTTATGTATATCTCTACTCTATCTCGATATTTACGAAACTGCCTCAGCTTTTACGATAACATTGTAGGATGGGGGTTTTGGAGGGGTCTAGGACATTTCGTCCACGAATTGCTTTATTTTGTATTTTAAAGTGCATATGGGATATATTTTATTTTATTTTTTACTTTACATTGATAGCCAGGTATAAATATATGATATTATAATAGTGATTTAAGCAGAAACATTTCATATGAAATGTTTCAGAAATTAGATCTATCGATTACAGTTATGAAATTAGATATGTTAAACAGGTTGACTGTATCATTATATTATTTACCTCCTTTAATATTTTACCGTAATTAATGAGTTATGAGTATTCAAAATATGGAACTGAAATAACAGGGTACTAACGAGACTTAAAGTGGAAACGTAAGAATGAGAATAAAATAATTACAATAGAGGTAAGTACTAATTATTTTGCATGCTTTTATGGAAATATGGAACAGTCCGACAACCCGGACGTGTTTACGTTTGTCCTGGTACGTTAGGTTGTGAAACAATGCGAAGGCTAAACACTGTTTTTAATGTTTGGCATTGACATAACAAAATGTGAATATATCAATTCACAAAGGTACGGGAAATACTTCGTTCCTTTGGAATTGATATATTCACATTTAGTTATGTTATGTCAATGCCAAAAATTAAAAACAGTGTTTAGCCTTCGCATTGTTTCACAACCTAACGTACCAGGACAGTAATTTATAAACTATCAAGGCTAACTGAGGTGAAGATTTCCACCTACAAATAAAGTTCACTGATAAAGTTACATCGAGTGCCGATTTCCACTCGTTTCTACTAACTCCAAAGACATCATGTATCGTTCACCGGTAAACGGTGCTACTAAGCGTACTCCAGTAAATCCCTTGATAAACCTGGAGCAAAACTATGAAGAAGCTTCTGTTGCTCTAAAGAACTTAATGAAGCAAGAAATTCTGGGCAGTCATCCAGACAACATCCGTTCGTTTACCGCATATGCCAAAAAAGAATGGATAGTCTACTATAAAGCTGCCACCACGCTAATTGCAAGGTATAATTGCATCGCCTCTCTGCAACAAGCACAAACCACTCAGAGAGAAAAGGCAGAGATGCGAACAGACTTTAAGCAGTATATCGCCATAGCTAACGCTGCACTGTGCGAGATGAACGAAGACGATATATCAAACATTGACACTCAGTGTTATATCGCAAAACGAGGCATCATTTCAGTGCCTTCAGGAACCACCGGGCGATCAACAAGAAGACACAGACCAGTAAAGTAGAAGATGTTCCAATGCTGCGTGGACAGCACTGCACATTAATTTGAGAGGATAGAGACCGCGCGAAAATGAGAACCAATCAGAGACGGTAGGTGCGTGATGTCACACAAATTGGAAGTTATTAGGGGGAACTAATTTAAATATTGCTCGTTTTCTATGCTGTTCATTTTTAGGGGAGACTAAACCAAAACAATTTTGATTTTAATTCACTCTTTTAAATTAATTTATAGTTTCCATTTATTTGATAATATAGTGAACATTATCTTTAATATACAATTTTTCCCACCCTTTCTTATTAACAGTGAAATAAATTCTTTTCACAGTAGATTAATTAAAAATTTATTTTATTTGAAAGGTACTGTATATTTATAGCATAGGTATAAACATAAATTGGCATGTCAGATTAGTGAAAAATAGTTAGGGATAAAAGTAAGCACTTGAATGATTATTTAAAATGCTATTGGTCATGTATCTAACTAGGTAGTTATAGGGTAAGTTCCGAATTACTGGTCTGTTCCACATCTTCGGTCATATAAGAAAAACTACATTTTTAATAATTATTTAATTTTTATTTTAGTTGATATCCATGATACCTGCATGCAGGTATCATGGATACTAATAGGAACTGACCGGTAATTCGAACTTACCCTAGGACCTAGGTATATATTGGAATAGGTATGTACGGTGTACCTATTAGTTATCTGTTATTTTAAAACTAATAAATTTATAACATTAAGAAGGTATGAAAATATGGGTACGCATTGATTGAAATATTAATAGTTTGAAGTACACACACAGCTCTATACGATTAACGACTGTTGTAATTTCGAGAGCAATAACAGCGGACAACCTTTTCTTCCCACACTCTGCAGCGGAATGATTGGTTTTTGGCGTGAACAGTGAACAACAAAACGGAACAAGTTCAAATTATAGAAAACTGAATTATGAGATTATATATGAATATTTTGAAAACATAAAGGAATATGAACATTTACAATCACAAAAATATAATTTTCGCATTAGGATATATCATAAAATATACCTAATAATAACATAAGAAATAATGCAATAGCGAATGTAGTAAGAATGATTGAAACGTCACGCACTTACCATTTTGACGTGCCATCAGTCGCTAGATATTTGAAATGACTGTATTGGGACATCTTCTACTTTACTGGTCTGTGAAGGAGAGGAGTCTCGCTCGAAGATGGGAGGAAGTAGAGTTTCGGAGCTGATTGACCTCGTAGAAGGCACGCAGTTGGATGACTCTGCAGTAGCTACTCTGGTCATGGAGGATAGCTGTGTGTCTTCCGGTGGTGGCGCATGCTCTTCGGCCCCTCTTGTAGCAATTGAATCTGTGCATTTCCACAGCCTTCTCTTCCTGTTCCTCAAAACATCATAAACCTGGAAACTGCTATCCTCCATTTTATCGGAAATAATCGTGAAGCTACCTGTGGTAACGCTAATTCACCATATGTAGCAACTAGCGTATCGGCCCCCCAAATTACTGCTCAGCAGCCATTTCATCCTGCATCTCCTACTGAAAGAAATTTGGGTGCCGCGAGAACGACTATGACACACTCTCACCTACCTATAAGCAGTCAAGTACCAATTCAACATCGGATGGACGCTGCTACGGTACACCTGGTAAAGCAAGAGTTGTTTAAGCAATCAATCTCTCCATTCGATGGGGATCCTCAGCGGTACAGGTCATGGTTCATGCTTCTTGACAACCGAATGAGGGGAGTTCCACTGGAGCCCTTCGATGTAGTAACCATTGTCTTGGCTAATACAGTGGGAAGTCCAAACAGGTAAAGAAAACGGAAATCCAAAGGTTGGAGTCTGTCAAATTATCCAGAAGAGGCAAGACGACATGCCAAACGTACAACCCCCACGTATGGAAGCAAAACTCAAAGAGTTAATCCATCTTTGTCATATGATCGAGGCGAACATGCCGACTAACACCGAACTCCAGATCTTCAATTTGAATGCTGGCCAAAAAAGGGTATGGTGTAAATTACCCGATTGACTACAACGCAAATAAAGGTCACAAGGCTACCAATTCACCGTGGACAGCATAGGTGTCCTTCTTCCATTTCAAGATCTCATAGACTTCATGCAGTACAATATCGATGAGATAATGGACCCTAATTTTGATTCAGTGTATAATTAAAAAATTTCCTAATTAGCTTACCATTTTCAAATACATTATCTTATAGGTAATTTCGATGTGCGTGTGACTCTTCTTTCGCAGAATCATTATTGTAATATAATTATTATATTTTAGGAATTGCTGTTTGCTGTGTTTTCTATTGTTAATTTTTGTTTTCGTGAGCTATTATTTGTTGCGATCAGCTCCTCCTGTGTCAACTGATTTCGACTTTCGTCGCTGGGGGGGAGGGGGGGGGGGAGTGTGCTGGTCAGCAATCAATTCTATATTTTACTTTCAATTAATTATACATTGAATTTCGCAATAGAACCATTGGCCATAAATTCGCATTATATTCTTTAGAAATCCGAACGGCAACACTAGCTAGCATTTCTCAAACTCTATCCATTAATTCATTCATTGTCAATAGTAGCTAGTGTAAAGTCAAGTAGTGTCATATTTCAGTGATATAATTTATATTGTGTAGTTTAATTATGTAGGTGTTATTCGAGTTGTCTTTGTTCTATTAAGTGTTCCCTGTAGGTGTAGTCATTTCCCTGTAGGTGTAGTCATTTCCCTGTAGGTGTAGTCATTTCCCTGTAGGTGTAGTCATTTCCCTGTAGGTGTAGTCATTTCCCTGTAGGTGTAGTCATTTCCCTGTAGGTGTAGTCATTTCCCTGTAGGTGTAGTCATTTCCCTGTAGGTGTAGTCATTTCCCTGTAGGTGTAGTCATTTCCCTGTAGGTGTAGTCATTTCCCTGTAGGTGTAGTCATTTCCCTGTAGGTGTAGTCATTTCCCTGTAGGTGTAGTCATTTCCCTGTAGGTGTAGTCATTTCCCTGTAGGTGTAGTCATTTCCCTGTAGGTGTAGTCATTTCTCTGTAGGTGTAGTCATTTCCCTGTAGGTGTAGTCATTTCCCTGTAGGTGTAGTCATTTCTCTGTAGGTGTAGTCATTTCTCTGTAGGTGTAGTCATTTCTCTGTAGGTGTAGTCATTTCTCTGTAGCTGTAGTCATTTCTCTGTAGCTGTAGTCACTTCTCTGTAGGTGTAGTCACTTCTCTGTAGGTGTAGTCACTTCTCTGTAGGTGTAGTCACTTCTCTGTAGGTGTAGTCATTCCTCTGTAGGTGTAGTCACTTCTCTGTAGGTGTAGTCATTCCTCTGTAGGTGTAGTCATTCCTCTGTAGGTGTAGTCATTCCCCTGTAGGTGTAGTCATTCCCCTGTAGGTGTAGTCATTCCTCTGTAGGTGTAGTCATTCCTCTGTAGGTGTAGTCATTCCTCTGTAGGTGTAGTCATTCCTCTGTAGGTGTAGTCATTCCTCTGTAGGTGTAGTCATTCCCCTGTAGGTGTAGTCATTCCCCTGTAGGTGTAGTCATTCCCCTGTAGGTGTAGTCATTCCCCTGTAGATGTAGTCATTTCCCTGTAGATGTAGTCATTTCCCTGTAGATGTAGTCATTTCCCTGTAGGTGTAGTCATTTCCCTGTAGGTGTAGTCATTTCCCTGTAGGTGTAGTCATTTCCCTGTAGGTGTAGTCATTTCCCTGTAGGTGTAGTCATTTCCCTGTAGGTGTAGTCATTTCCCTGTAGGTGTAGTCATTTCCCTGTAGGTGTAGTCATTTCCCTGTAGGTGTAGTCATTTCCCTGTAGGTGTAGTCATTTCCCTGTAGGTGTAGTCATTTCCCTGTAGGTGTAGTCATTTCTCTGTAGGTGTAGTCATTTCTCTGTAGGTGTAGTCATTTCTCTGTAGGTGTAGTCATTTCTCTGTAGGTGTAGTCATTTCTCTGTAGGTGTAGTCATTTCTCTGTAGGTGTAGTCATTTCTCTGTAGGTGCAGTCATTTCCCTGTAGGTGTAGTCATTTCCCTGTAGGTGTAGTCATTTCCCTGTAGGTGTAGTCATTTCCCTGTAGGTGTAGTCATTTCCCTGTAGGTGTAGTCATTTCCCTGTAGGTGTAGTCATTTCTCTGTAGGTGTAGTCATTTCTCTGTAGGTGTAGTCATTTCTCTGTAGGTGTAGTCATTTCTCTGTAGGTGCAGTCATTTCTCTGTAGGTGTAGTCATTTCCCTGTAGGTGTAGTCATTTCCCTGTAGGTGTTCCCATTTTTCTGTAACTACTATTCTTCTATATTGTTTGTGTACTCTCCAGATATATTCACATTTTGTTATGTCAATGTCAAGATTATAGTTTACAAAATTAAAACAGTGTTTAGCCTTCGCATTGTTTCACAACCTAACGTACCAGGACAACGTTTATATAATTTAACGTAACACTAAAAAGTATCAATATCTAGCTATTTATTTTATATCACATTTAATTATCAATCAATTGTTTAGTAGTATATTATACATGCATGTATTTTATGTGGTCACTGTTGAAAAAAATTCTGTCATAAAAAACTAATTTCTGAATCAATAATGCTTCCAATAAGCTAATCTGAGTACCTACTAATATTGTTGTTTATTGTAGTTATTGTGAAAATACAACGCAAATAATTGAAATTATCGTAAATATAGAAAAAATGTTTCCGTTTTCTATGTTTATGTACTATAATATCTACGAAACATGCCTCGCTATTATTACAGATTGAATAAGACCGAGGTATAATAAAAGAGAGGCCTACCTGTAATCATCAAATAAAGTATTGAGTTTAATTATTTTCCTGTTGCTAACCAGTAAGAGCAGGAGAAGAAGATTGCGATGAGAATTAAGGCAAAGACCATCAAAAATGGGTGTTTTCTACTTTTATATTGTAGAATATTATAAATAATATATAATGAACAATATGTGCACTAAACATTAGAATTTCAATACAAAATAAAGCATTTCGTGGACGAAATGTCCGTGCACGGTTTTGGAGGGTTCTTCATTTCCTCCTTTTTGATCATATTATTTCAAATATTTTCAACAATCAACTTCCTTTGGTTCTAGATACATTCCACCCCAGTATATTCCACCTCGGTATATTCCACCACAGTATATTCCACCCCAGTATATTCCACCCCAGTATATTCCACCCCAGTATATTCCACCTCGGTATATTCCATTCAGGTAAATTCCACCCCTGCGACAATGTTCATTAGGCTGACAATAAAAAGTCAAAGATTTTATTTTCAGATGGCCATTTGTTAATTCCTTCATATCCACGAAGAAATAATTTGGACAATAATTAAAGATGGCTTCAGTCAATTTTTTAAATTCTATCCTAATATACAAAAATAGAAATATTCATAATATGGTAAGTTATTTCAAAGTTTACATGTTACGCAAATTAATATTAATTTTGCTTTAACATGAAACTGTAGTACATACATGCTCTAACAACAATGGTTGAAACCAATTTAATGTTTTTGCTATTTGCTTATAATTTGCCGTTTGGGATTCTTGGACAAAAATTCCCGGGGTCAAAATCTCTCAATCTAAAAAAGGCAATGATCCTCTCAGTCTTAAAACCCTGTACCCATCCCCATCAAAAACCTCCTGGTCAAAAAAAAAGCCTACGGTCAAACACCATTTAACACCCCTTTTACTCTAAGTAAAAATGACAAATTTAAAATAAGATAGAAATAACAAGAAGTACTATATGCCATCATCTTACAGTTTACATCACTGCTCTATACTTTGCTGACCGTACTTGTGATTGAAAATCAAAATATCTCAACTGATAAAAAGCGTTTAAACATCCTGCTTTCCCGCTGTTCTATCACATGAGTACTGTGTAGTGACAAATAAACGGCTTGCGATTGGTCAACAAAAGGTTTAATTTGTTACAATGAAAATGAAAGTAACCTAGTATAATATAAAATATTAATAAATGATTAATATCAATAACTAACAAACCTAAACCGTAAAGTGGGGTGGAACTTACTGGGGTGGAATTTACCGTGGTGAAATATACCTAGGGTGGAATATACCGTGGTGGAATTTACCAAGGTGAATCTTCCATGTACATGGTAGCGTGGTTATTAATTAGAGTCAAATGGCCATTTAATTACTAGTTCTTCCTAGAAAGGATAGTCAAATTGTTTAATTTACTGTTTACGTTACTTATCACATAATAACCAAATTCTACACTTTATTAAATAGCATCAAAATTCGTTATCGTACCGCACATCTAACTTATATTATGTACAGGGTGGGGCGTAAGTTTGGAAGCAATTTTTCAAACATTAATATAATTCTTAAAAATAAGTTCCTAAGTAGGTGATAGGGTTTGAACTATAGTAGAGACACTACATTATGACGTGGCAGTGTTATTTTTACAAAAATTTAGTCAATTCAAAAATGTCAGACAAAAGAGAAGACATTATTGCTCTACACCGTGCCGGGAAGTCAGATTCCGTCATTTCAAAGACTCTCTCAATAGCGAGATCGACTGTTTGGAATTGTGTGAAGCGTTTTAATGAGAGAAGAGACTTGACTGATCGTCCAAGAAGTGGTAGATCACGCTCACAACGCACCAAACAACTGATAAAATGTGCCCGAGGGAAGATCAGGAGGAACCCGAAAAGGTCAATACGATTGTTAGCCAAAACAGCTAATGTGAGTCCCAGAACAATGAGAAGAGTTGTCAAAGAAGACCTAAAGATGTCCTCTTTCACCCTCCAAAAGAGACAGACTGTCAGAAGCTGTAAAGAAAAAGAGATTGGAGAGAAGCAAAGCACTTCTGAGAGAATTGAAGTCTGGCACGGCTGGTGAAATTGTTTGGTCTGACGAAGAAAATTTCACAGTGGAAATGGCTCACAACCGGAGGAATGACAGAATAATTGGTAAAAGAGCAAAAGACATCCCATACAACCAAAAAACTGTCCACAGAACCATGAAACCTGCTTCAGTAATGGTCTGGGCCGCCGTTTCAGAAACTTGGAGATCTCCTTTAATTTTTGTGGAACAAGGCGCCAAAATCAATGCTAAATGTTATATTGAGAATATTTTGACGCCAATGTTGAAGTCAGCTAAGGATCACTTCGGTAATGACACTATATGGACATTTCAGCAAGACGGCGCAACTTCACATACTGCAAATGTCACTCAAAACTGGTGCCATGACCATCTTCCACAGTTTTGGTCCAAAGAAATGTGGCCTCCCTGCTCCCCAGATGTTAATCCTATGGACTTTTCGGTATGGTCCATTCTTGAATCAAAGGCCTGTGGTAAATTCCATCGCAGTGTGGATGATTTAAAGCGTTCGCTACAGAGATCTTGGAAGGAAATTTCACAAGAACAGTTGCGTGCCGCAGTAGGAGGAGTTCGGAGGAGATTTGAGGCTGTTATTAAAAACAAGGGGGGACATTTTGAATAAATTTATGATTTTTGAATTCTTAAAACCCTTATGTAATAATACATAACTGTAAATTATTAAATATATTTTTCGTGGGATTATAATATGCACTTTCATTTGCTTCCAAACTTACGCCCCACCCTGTATATCCAAAAATAAATGATCGGACAGAAAAGCTCAATGATTAAATCCTAAATTAACTTTAGTCTACCATACAATTACTATATGCCGGCCTATGGAGGAATTTACTGAACTGTATGAGGATAGAGAGGGGATACTAAACTGTATGGGGATAGAGAGGGGATACTGAACTGTATGGGGATAGAGAGGGGATACTGAACTGTATGGGGATAGAGAGGGGATATTAAACTGTATGGGGATAGAGAGGGGATATTAAACTGTATGGTGATAGAGAGGGGATACTAAACTGTATGGGGATAGAGAGGGGATACTAAACTGTATGGGGATAGAGAGGGGATACTAAACTGTATGGGGATAGAGAGGGAATACTGTACTGTATGGGGATGGAGAGGGGATACTGAACTGTATGGGGATAGAGAGGGGATACTGAATTGTATGGGGATAGAGAGGGGATACTGAACTGTATAAGGATAGAGAGGGGATACTGAACTGTATGGGGATAGAGAGGGGATACTGAACTGTATGGGGATGGAGAGGGGATACTGAACTGTATGGGGATGGAGAGGGGATACTAAACTGTGTGGGGATAGAGAGGGGATACTGAACTGTATGGGGATAGAGAGGGGATACTGAACTGTATTGGGATAGAAAGGGGATACTGTACTGTATGGGGATAGAGAGGGGATACTGTATTGTATGGGGATGGAAAGGGGATACTAAACTATATGGTGATAGAGAGGGAATACTGTACTGTATGGGGATAGAGAGGGGATACTGCACAGAGAAAAAAGTTTACTCATATTTAATGGGTCAACAATTTATGCTATGAATCAATTTATTACGTGAGTTGGTTTGACTTTATTCATGTTTTCATGTGTGTCAAAACAACTATGACGTGGTGTGTCACCAAACATAGTTAATTCAAATCATTTTATGGATTGAATCAACTTACTATGAGAGTTGGAGTTACATTTTGGGAGTTTGAACATATGTTAAAACAACTAGGACATAGTGTGTTGAAGTAACTCACAAAGATTGTCAATTCAATGTATCTGGTGTATGAATTAACTTACTATGAGATTTGACGCTACTTTTTTAAGTTTAGGTGCGAGTTAAATCAACTATGACATAGTGTGTTATAGTAACCCACAAAGACTGTTAATCTTATTTATCTGGTGTATAAATTAACTTACTATGAGAGTTGGTGCTACTTTTTTTTTAAGATTAGATGTGAGTTCAATCAAATGAGTAAATGGCAACTTATGCTTTCCTCAAAGCTAATTTATTCGCATAACACTTTTCAGTTCAAATCTTGTTTCAAGTGTGTTACGTGTTGAATGTGAACGCTCCTCAATACCATTTTAGTTCAAGTGCAAACAATAGCGTTATATGCATTAAATAGTATTATCGCTGCCGATCGATTATTAATAATTATTAATTAATTCCATTAATAAATTGATAAATGTCTGCCTAAACATTCTAAAATATTGGTGATTGATAGTTTGGTGGCTAGGTAGTTATTTGAAGAGCTGATTATCAGTATATAACTTTTATAATAATAAATTTTGATTACTGCCTTCCAGTTTGTAAACTGATATCCAAACTAATTTTCCTAGATTATTATATGTTAACTTATTTAAGCATCATACCTACCTAGCTGTTTTTTTTCAGTGTCAATACCTTCTACATGGGGTACGGTCAAGAGCCCCCCCCCCCCGGTCACGAGCCCCCCCGATCATGAGCCCCCCCCCCTCCCTGTTTTTTTAATCCTTATTTACCTAGTTAAACAAATGAAGAATTACTTAGATAGAAATAACTGAGAGTTACTAATGTAGTTTGTTGTACTGCACACTTCATGATTGTTTAATGACCTGGCAGGGGGGCTCGGGGGATAGGTTCTATTCATTTCACGAGTGCCTTGAAGTCATGATGGTTATTAATGTTTCTGAGATAAGAGACCGCAGTTAGTTAAAGTGCCGCAATTTACCTACTTGACCCTAGTTTTCTATGACTGGGAGAACTCCGTCCAGGGAGGTAGTCGGAGGAGAACACAATCCAGGGATTTAGCAGGGAGAACTCCAACCAGAGGTGAGCCTTTTGATATATTATACTTTCTTGGTATTTAATTAATGTCTACATTATGAGTGTATAATGAACAAAATTATGAGGATTAGCTAGAAAAATCCATTGCATTTATTAGAGCTAAATTTATACTGCATCTGAAGATTTATAATTAGTTTAACATTTTATATAAATAATTTACCTATATGAAAGAATTCTTAGTTAATAATTCTTTTCATTTCTATATTAATATATGGTTTTCTATATTTTCTGAATCTACTTTCAGATCTTGATGAAGAATTGATGAAGTAGATCAACGTCATCAACTTTCGGAGTCCTCTTCAATTCCTTTGAATGGTTCAGGAACAATTATGCTAGGTCAGAGTAAGTATTTGAAAATATTAGATGATTTTTAAATATGTATTTGCAATATGATTAGCTCTTACTTTTTCATATGCTTTTAGGGATTCCAGACATGAAAAGAATATCGAAGCTGTCGCTATCTCATCACAAAAGGAAAAAGAGTAGGTGATGTTATTGATAATGTATATGAACGATACTGTGAATTTCTATTCAATATAATATATTAATATACGAATCTCTTATTTCAGGAATTGGCAACCTACAGTCGTGAAAGAAAGTGACGAGAAATCAAATTGTACTTCTAAATAATAAATCTAAAACTAAAATGTTTATATTTCGTTTTCAATTTGACCTTGGTAATTCTATTAGCATATTTCAATATCAGTGTCTATGAGTAAGATGAATTGCACTAAAATATGGTTTAGAAGATAAAGGCTTTATCATTAATTTATTATTCATTAAGTTATAGTACAATTGCAGCATATCAAAGATTTATCAACTTTTGTAATCTAGCCTGGTTAATTAATTCATCTAGCCTACCTATTTATCACTATGTAAAGTTATTTATGTCATCTAACTACTTATTTATAAACTGACCTGATGAGATTACTTATTCAATCTAATCTATTAATTTACAACTGATAACCATATATCAATTCATAGGATCGAAAACATTTCAAAAAGCAAGGATAGGTCTAGGTGATCAATTATTTTTTAAAATTAAAATAGTATGCATATCACAGAAGCAAAAGTAGAAAATAAATGTGAACATGTTAGATTTGGTCCTAGAAAATAAATAGTCTAATCTAATTGATACCGGGACCTAACTCGCGATTATAATTTAATAGAGTAAATATAGTGACTGAAAAAGTCTGGCTACTGCTAACCAGACCGATATTTCAACCTACACTATAATAGTTGATATACATTTACTTAGTTTAAAAGTAGTTGATGTAACCAACACGAGAAGATGATATAACCTACACGAGTAGTTGATATAACCTACACGAGTAGTTGATATCACCTATACGAGTAGTTGATATCACCTATACGAGTAGTTGATATCACCTATACGAGTAGTTGATATCACCTATACGAGTAGTTAATGTAATCTACACGAGTAGTTTGTATAACCTACACGAGTAGTTAGTATAACCTACACGAGTAGTTGGTATAACCTACACAAGCAGTTGGTATAACCTACACGAGTAGTTGATATAACCAACACGAGTAGTTGATATAACCTAACCGAGTAGTTGATATAACCTACATGAGTAGTTGATATCACCTATACGAGTAGTTAATGTAACCTACACGAGTAGTTGGTATAACCTACCCGAGTAGTTGGTATAACCTACACAAGCAGTTGGTATAACCTATACGAGTAGTTAATGTAACCTACACGAGTAGTTGGTATAACCTACACGAGTAGTTGGTATAACACATAGGAGTGATTGGAGAAACATACACAAGTAGTTGATGTAACCTTGTTCTGTAGTTGTTTTAACCATTACATATAATTGGTTCAACCATCACGAGCAGTTTTGACTATCACAGGTAGTTGTTGTGACCATCGGGAATTAAAAATAATCAACTCACATATGTGTTGTTTTAACCAACGTCAATTTAACTCATATTAAATAGTACCTGCAACTCACCACGTAGGTAGGCATAAGTATCTAAAAGCTGAGCGGCGCACCACATTACGGCGCACTACAATACGGCGCACCACTGTACTTTCTATTAATGACCTCAATGTGAAAAACTGTTATGTAGTTTGTTGTATCCGCTAGTTTGTTGTTCTGCACACTTCATGATTGTTTAATGACCTGGCAGGGGGGTTCGGGGGGCGGCACGCCCCCCGATACCTCTACCTAACGGCTAACTGATAAGTTTTTATTTACATCTCAGACTGAAAGTTTACAATAGTTACCCCATAAAATTACAATTACAGTTTTCTATGATGAATTTTATTTTCTATTACAAATTAAACATCTCAATCGAATAATTAAACTGTGTAGTATAAACATTGGATTCAGGTACCGTCAGGTGTCAGACATAAATTTGATACGACAATTACCTATCAAAGTCACTCCATTTGTCATTAATCTGTATTAAAATTACCTATCTAATAGAATGTACAGTGGTGCGCCGTAATCTGGTGCGCCGTACTGGTGTGCGCCGCTCAGCTTTTAGATACGTATCTAGGTAGGCGCACAGATAAACTATAAAATTTAGTCAAAACAAATCAAATATGATTTGATTCAACTAATCCTTTCTCTGTGTGTGTGCTCATTTTTAGTAATATACAATTGTAAACTGATTTTATTATCTCAATCCAATTGCTTTAAATAATCATGACAGCGTACCTACTACCGCTTGGTACTAGATTCTGCCGGACGGTATCAGACGCCGATTTTTAGTGACACTACCTAGGTATGGTAGTCACGCTCACGCATTAGTTACATATAATGTATGTGAACATACCTACTTTATATTAAACTAATTACGTACCTCACTTTACAATCTAACGTATCAAAAACTGTTATTCATATACAATATACTTTACCTTCAGAATATCTGACGTTAGAAAAGCATCTCAGCTTCGCACATCCTACCACAACCGCAGCAGACTTAACAATGAGCCATGGCAATGAGCAGACGTTCACAGAGCAGTGAGTACACTTCTTTGGTACACTCCTCGCTCAACATGCCGCCAATGTCTGTTGCACCATGTATCCCAGACAATCAAACATGTTTGGTACCGAAAATGTACATATTTCAAATAACTTTCTTGTGATTAAGATACTGCAATCTATATTTATAATAAGAAACTTAATCAGTAAGGTATACAAACTGAAACGTAACTACTTATGGTGTCGTCGTAACAAAATTAGTATCTGAGGACAAAACGTAACAATTTTGCTACGAACGTATCAGTTCTGGCAACACTTTCAATGAAGTTTAACTAGGGTCTATAGGGCTCAGGGGATCGTTGGCAATGCAAGAAAAACATGCGGTACAAAGAATGTGCTGGTGTCTAGACAACAAATAAATTTATGTGGACTATGGTAGTACATTATGAACAACAGTAAGTGTTCCAGACAATCACTTAGTTTTGTAACGAAACAGTTGATCGGTAATGAAATTTAGCAAAGGTTTCGAAACAATTTTCTACAATAGTACCTAGCTTATAATGTTTAAGGAGATCGTTTCATCAAATTGGGTGAATTTTTCTTTTATAATGTTAATTTGGGACTTTCCTGTATGCTCCAAATTTGATGGGGTTACGTGCACCGGGGACTTCTCAATAGTCCGACGCCCGTGATTTTTCATTCACATTCCACATAAAATTACACGATTTTTGGCTCTTCTGAAAAATGTATTTTTTCAACCTAAAAATTAATAGAAATCAATGAGTTTTGACGCTACAAGAAAAAAAAAGACTGCCTTGAAATCCTCGAAGGATTTCTGCCAAAGCAATAGAGAGATTTATTCATCTTTTACAATATTTTCTTCCAGAGTTCAAAACCGAAAATTCAGGATTTCTTTGAAAATTTCAAAATCGCTTGTTCAAAAAAAATTAAAATGGGAAATTGACTTCTATTGCATTGTTAAAAATTCTATAAGGATTCTATAACTGTTTTTGTTCTAGGATATTCTCAATCCTCATAGACTTCTATTTACAATTTTTTTAATAAATAATAATTATTTATTTATGATATATTTTTAAAAGTTATATATTATATCTCCAAATAAAAGAAATGTGTAACCATTTATCGGTAAGGAATAATTAAAACATACGCATTACTCTCCTAACTAAATATTATCTTTAAATGAAATTTGCATATTGGAGTCGACCATGAAGCAATAGTTTAAGGATAGACAAACACAGAACTTACATCCTTATTGCATAGGTGAATAGAGGTCAAATTTGTATAACTCTGTGTGTAGAAGTTAATAATGATGTAATACGTTCTTTCTCCTACTCTTCCTTTTGGCACAACGCTAGAAAAATATTGATAGCAAGCAAGTTATATTTACATATAGTTATGCTTGAAAAAGATACACTTAGATTAATATAAGAAATATTCTCTTAATAGGTTTTATCAAAATGGATTAGAAGAGGCAAGTATTTTATACTGTGACGTCACGCTTGACTTCCGGTTTTATACCATATATAAGTATATTTATTTATTATATCAGAAGTTGATTCTATTGTACGTATAAGTTATTTCTAGCCGCTTTTGTTTATCAACTATCAGGTTTTATAGTTTAAAGGCACCTACCAATATCTATATTTTATTTATCTAGGTTCTAGTTTTCTCACATTTATTAATTGAAGTTTATGAAAATAAATTAAAACTCTTTACTTTAAATCATTATTCTCAATCCTATATTCATAATAAGTTTAAACTATTGCACCACCTTGCTTCTTTAAATTCTTCTAGAATGTTCTAGAAGTGTGTATACTATTTCACAATGTATATTTACTCACATCAATGTATTTCAATCATCATTGTATAGAATCAAATAATCTCCATAACGGTTTGAGTCAGGGTACGGGAACTCATGTTTCTGCACCGTGGAGTGTACCCTGGTTTGAGTACGTTTTGCTGCAGCGATTGTTGTGATCGCTGCAACGAACGTTCTTTAACCGTGCGATAGTTTATTTACCTATGACTCAGGTCGTAAGCCTCCCATGAATAAGAATATACACTATATAGTAAAACCAAACATATTATACTACTACAATAAGATACACTACTCTCGCCAATTCCTATTTTCTCAGTCACCTGGTTTCGAAAGCAGGATTTAGAATTGAAATATAGTTAGAACAATCGAGGTATTTGTGTGCGTGACGTCATAACAGCAACACTCTAAAATCATATTTTAAGAAAATTGAAGAACGTAACATTATGAAAACTGTTTATTTATTTCAATGATTTCCATGATTTGTGACAACAGCTCACAAAGCTTTACTCTTCAATACCTACCCTACTAGGAATACCAACATTGATAGATAGCGACAATTGATTGATTTGTAACGTGACAAAGCAAGGGAACTAATTTAAAGAGAAAATTAGGAGTTAGCTGACAGGGGTGGGCAAATGCAGCACTCAGTGCTATTTTGGTACTCAGAGTGGCACTCGTGCCCACCAGGGAAATGGTGCTTTATTTTCTTCCAAAGAAAATTTAGAAATTTTAGCTGTAACCGATTTATAAATTAAAACGATAATATATAAGAGGATGGTAAACTAATTGAAATAGAGTATAATCGTCATGATCTTGATACTTTGATAGTAAATTTTACTTACTATTGCACAAATTTTATCCAGTGTTCAAAATTTTCACCTCTGGCTCTTTTTATCTAGAACAGTTATTTATATATTTTTCATACGTTTGTCTAGGGACACTCTATCACTAGTGTAAGAATTTGTGCAATCATTTTAAAGTCCCTATTTTAATGAGATAGGTAGACATAGTCATTTATCCTGTGATTTTACGAGTTACCTAGTATAACTTATGCAAGATAATTAATATTTTTTTTATTATGAAATAGTTTCACATGAAAAAATTGCAATTCATTATGATTTATTAATTCCTTTTAATGCAAATGATAAATTTACTCCCAATATTTATATGCAAAATATGAACCATTTTACGTTTTTATTAAAATCCACCACCTCATTATAATTACTTAGTATCCGCTTCAATTTAAAAACGAAAAAAAATGGTAAAGGCACAGAGTTTCCATCTTTCGGCACCGAAAAACACAATGTGTGTCCACCCCTGGGTAAGCAGGTGAAATTACTTATTTAATTTATATTTATTCAATATATTAAGCAAATTAATAACAATTTTTTCTTTAAATTTACCTTCTTCAATTGTTTTATAAATGTTTTAAGTGTTGCTATTATGACGTCACGAACACAACATACCTCGATTGTTCACTATATTTCAATTCTAGTTCCCGCTTTTGAAACCAGAAATTGGCGAGAGTAATGCATCTTATTGTAGTAAAATATCTTCGGTAGAATCCTCTATAGTGAACCTTCCTGATTAGTAGAGTCCTGAGTAATGATAGATGACAGAAGGGCACTACATTAAGACTGAGCAACAATCCTACAGCTATTGTGACCTAAGTCAGGTGTAGTGAAGATTACCCTCTCTGAACTAGCAAGGAAGAATGGCCTCCCTCTTCATCTAACCAGAAACCCGCTAGGCTTTTCTTTTTTACCATCAATTGTTGAACACGAAGTCTGCTGTAATTCCAGCTGAACATCGAAACACTAATGTGAAAATTAATCAAAATACAAGAGAAAATATAAAAGGATACGATGCGTGTTTCCATAGTATTTTCCAAGAAGATTTCGCAGTGTAGGGAAAATATATTGAATGAAATTACGGAATAAAATATTCTACATTATTAATCATATCTAAGCTCATTGTGAATATAAAATGATAGAGTTGATATATTGGAATTTTAGTTTGTACCAGTACCCCGTAGGTAGTCTTCAGACTAACAGTGTGATAAATAAGGTTAATGAGAGTCAGTTTAGATGCAACAAATCTTTACTTCAGTTTACTAATAAAGAAATACAAAAAGAATCACCAGAGGCAACTCAAAGCAATGGTCAATTTTCACCTTTATATACAGAAATGAGCTGAAAAATACCACCAATAATAGAAACCAGAAAACTTGCAAGCCCCCGATTAATATCTTCCAACATATTTAATGAAAGCATAAACTTTAATACAGTTACCTTACTAAAACCCACGATGAAAAGTTCTTGCAATTAAAAGGAAATAGCTAGGACTATAATATCAAATATTCTTATACAGTAACATGGAGAATAAAAGTGATGAGATTATATAGAAAACGTTCTAGGAAATCTAATCTCAATAAACTGCAATTGGTAAAATCAGACTGCAAAGAAATTTAATATCAAGATGTTAATATGGAGTCTAAAAGTGCAACTAGGTAAAGTACACACAAGTAGCAGAACTATGAGAGTCGTATTGAACCGATTCCACTGGGAATGATTCCAAGTCATTAGAATGAGAATCATTCCTAATAGAATCAGCATCATCTATAGAGAATAAATATAGTGATGGTATAAATCACATGGAATCTAACTCCCTCTAGACAACAATGGAAATAAACACAATTGGTGAGAAGTCAAAAGGAACATTACGTTATAGCACACACTTCAAATTTACAAGATTTAACTATCCAACTATTTCACAGAGTCATTACCAAATATAGTAACTTCCGAGTTATTGGACGGTTCCAACTTTTCGATCATGTGACTTTTCTTATATGATCGAAAATACGGTACAGTCCGATAACCAAGAACTTACCCTATAGTCAGAGAAAACTAACTAATCCTGATTTTTCCAAGCCACCAAAAGTGCTCATTTGCTTTGTTGCCAGTAGAACACAACACCTCGCACAACACTCTCCTACCAAACTGAAACAAACCAAACATCACAATTTCCTCCACTGAAAAACATTACCAAACACCTGACCACTAGAGAGTTGCTAATATGATACACTGTAGGCAAACTCTAAACCAGCACAATGGCGGTGTACGGTAGGTGTTTGAGGACTTTAGATATCGTCAATATCAATGTCAGACTCGTCGTCCTCTTCTTTCTTGTTGTTCTGCACCTCTGCAACAACAGGTTTCTTAGCAGCAGATTGCTCCTGTTCTTTCAGAGCTACACCGCGAGCCTTCTCGTCATACTCGATCTGAAAATGGCACAAATTATATAAATATATACGAAATGTAAATTTAGTAGGGATTTAATGTCTGCCTAAGTCAACCATCAAAGCGGCCATCATACTGTCAGGGACGTAGAGTTTTCTCTTAAACTCTTACTTGGTTTGAGAAAGAATAAAATTTATACCTAGAAAAGTACATCATTTCGAATAAATCAAGAACTGAAAACCGTAGGAAATTCCAAAAAGTTGAAATAAAATGATCACTCTCCCAGAAAGATTCACAAGATTTATATTCCCTCACCTCGAGATCCTCATCGTCACTCTCTTCCTCACTCTCCTCTTCACTCTCTGCCTCCTGTAGCCAGGTGAAGAAAGGCTCGCTCTTCTTGTGGATCTCAATGGATAGCTCCTTGCTCACGAACTTCTTGCTGGGCTTCTTACTCCACTCCACGAGTATCTCCTCGTCCACGATGTCCAGGTCATAGAGTGTCTTCAGAATGAGGGGGAACTTGTTGAGCAGGGCGTCCTTCTTGATCTCCGTGAGCTTCTCAAGCGCACCCAAGAGGTACTTCTGCACCTTGGGCTGATTGTGGGTGAAGAGCAGCAACAGAATGCGGTATTGATTCAGCTGATTGGAGTGAAGGGCAATTAGTTAATTTTGTTAGTGATGATGACATCAATAAATTAGCTGTGAAGTGTTAAAACAATCATTCTTCAATTCTTCTAAAGGCCTCACCTGCTTGACACAGTCCTCATCGAAGACAGCTTGAATGATGGCCATAACGGCTTTGTTGTCCTTCACATCCAGAGTCTCAGCCTCCGCAGAAATGTCCTTGAAAACGGAGACATCAGCGCCGGGAACAAGAGACTTGTCTTCATGCTTAGCCTGAAGAGACAAAAACAGCGTGAGAAACAATGCAAACTATCATTAATTAGCACGAGTTGGAATAAACACTCCCTAAATTATCACAGTGTCATTACTTTAACCATCAAAAGAGTGTTACCTTGCAGTAGTTGTAGAATATCTCGAGTCTCTCCGCCTGACTCTTATCAGCATTGTTAGAGACAGTGAGCCTCTTCACACCGGCACTGAGGCACTTCATTCTCTCGGCCACAGCAGCGTCACTCACATCCTCAGCCCAGTCATCGTCATCCAGGTCATTGTCTGGAAAATTAAGAAACTCATTGAGGCGAAGGAAATAACTAGAAAAGCACGTAGATACAGAAATAGCTATTTCTAAAACAAAATTAACAGATGGAAACTCTGGGGTACTCACCTCCAGGGAAAGCGAAGATATTTTACTTGAAATATTCAACATCTAAATAAGTAGCTACGTCAAGTTACAATGGAAATGATTCAAATTTAAATGTTGTTTCACCCCTTCACTTCTCACTCTATTTACAGAGATAGGTGTTTATTTCAACCCTTCACTTTACCACCAAGGTGGTCGCTTCATTTCTCACCAGAGTTGCTGTTTGCTCCATTGGGTGAGTTTCCACTCTGGGCGCTGGTCTTGACTCTGTTCTTCTTTTGGGTCTTAGAGTTACCCAACTGATCTGGCTTCACATCTGCAAGAAAAAAAAATCAGTTATTGATGTAAAAACTCACTGTATATCTATCTTTTAATTATGTTTAGATAGAAGTAATTTTTGAGCAAGTATTATCCTTTTAATATTTAAATCATATTAGGGTAAATAAATCATGTAGCCTATTAGCTACATTACTAGAAGATTATTATCTCTATCTAAAAGCCATTACTTTTATACCTCAACTTCTAACTAATGGATATAAATCACGAGATGAAGTAAATAGTAGCTATAGTGAAAGTTACAAATTAGCGGTACCAATTGAAATTATTAGTTTTTATTCCAACTGACCGATAACTCGTATTTTACCCTAATGGTTTTAAAATGGACTCCTTTTAATTTGGTACATTCTAGCCCAGACTCACCAGGCGGGTTCTTGAGGATGAAGGTGGTGAGTTTGTGCCTCATGTCCAACTGGCACTGGTGACCACACGCTTTGCAGGTCTGCTTGATGATGCCCTTCTTCTCATTGGGCCACAGGGTGGTCTCGGGGTTGTCACACTGATTGCACAGGATGAACTTCTTGATGAAGGCATCCAGGATGACCTGCAGCTTGGTGGAGTCGTGGGAGCCGTTCACGATGTAGCGGTCATTCTTGAAGTCAAACTGAGTCTGTGCTCCCAGTTCGCAACCGAAGAACTTGCACGGATCTAAGGGGGAGAAACAGTTACGTCAATTTGAGGTTTGGTGTTGTACAAATTTCTCGTCACTATGATATACCTTAAAGTTTAAAAAATGTAAATGTGCTCTGGATATACATCTTTAAAATAAAGTAAATTAAAACTTTAGTTTTTAACAAATTGCAAGAAAATTAAGCAAAAAGTAGAACCAGCTAATTTAGGTTTATAAATAGTTAATGACCTTTAAGTCCAAGGTATTTATAGCTCACTTTGATTAATTAAATGGTGACATTCAAGGTTTTTTTTACTTGTTAAATCAATGAGTCTGGACTATTAGCTACATTGAGCTATAAAAACGGTTAATAAAGGGTTAATTATGCACACTCAATTTTCCTAACAGATTATAATGAAGGGAACTAAACAAACAAGAACTAAATGATCTCCATTGTCCCTATAGCTCTAAATTGGTGGCTACTTCACTTCAAACAATTCCGATAAAAAAAACTCAAATGGCAACACTTTCGTCATGACTTATTACACTATCAAAAGTTTATATATTTACTTTACAGTACATACTTTGACATTATGAGCCTCTGAATCAATAGCAAGTTATGTTAGTCACTACAGTTTCCGCTATACAAATAAATAAACTCAATTCATAAAGTAGCTACTTTAATTGTAAACCTAATTTGTCCATACCAAGTCGATTTAATTGATTAAAAAAATGATTAACTGTAAGTTACGCAATAAACGGACAGTTCCACAATTTAGGACATTTAAGTAAAAATGATGATTTAAAATTATACCTCGTTATTCCTATTGGTATCTATGATACCTGCAGGTATAATAGATTGTAGCTACAAATTGAAATAACTAGTAGCAAAATTAAAAAAAAAATTCCACCACGTCCGATGTGAACTGTCCGATAATTGCGCCCCTCACCCCAATGAGTTAGAGTACTCACAGGTAGGAGGACATCCTATGGCCTTGGCCACCTCCACCATGTTGACAATGACTGTCTTGATGCCATTGCCCTTCCCCTCCACCTTAGCCAGCAGCCTAGGCATTTTGTAGCGGTAGAAGGCGTCGGTGACGCTGCGGTTCACGTTGTAACTCATCTGAAAAAGAGTTGGTCAGTCAATTAACATTGTGCAACTAAATTGTAAGATCAATTATTACATCATAGGGGGTAATTGTAGAGGGAAAAATTAGGGGTAACTGGACGGGGGGAGAAGAAGAGAGTATTTATCTGTGATTTTGAAGGCATATTTTAAATAGTTTTAACTTGTAGGCTTCCAGAGCGGATGTCAAATTAGGAAATATCCTAAAATAATACGAGTCCTGAATAGCTAAGTAATTGGTATCTGCCAGAAGATACAAATAATATTCCACTAGGGATGAACTCTTACGGTGAAGAACATTCATACAATATCTATTTACAGTCAATACAAATAATATTCCACTAGGGATGAACTCTTACGGTGAAGAACATTCATACAATATCTATTTACAGTCAATACAAATAATATTCCACTAGGGATGAACTCTTACGGTGAAGAACATTCATACAATATCTATTTACAGTCAATACAAATAATATTACACTAGGGATGAACTCTTACGGTGAAGAACATTCATACAATATCTATTTACAGTCAATACAAATAATATTCCACTAGGGATGAACTCTTACGGTGAAGAACATTCATACAATATCTATTTACAGTCAATACAAATAATATTACACTAGGGATGAACTCTTACGATGAAGAACATTCATACAGTATCCATTTACAGTCAATACAAATAATATTCCACTAGGGATGAACTCTTACGGTGAAGAACATTCATACAATATCCATTTACAGTTAATACAAATAATATTCCACTAGGGGTGAACTCTTACGGTGAAGAACATTCATACAATATCTATTTACAGTCAATACAAATAATATTCCACTAGGGATGAACTCTTACGGTGAAGAACATTCATACAATATCTATTTACAGTCAATACAAATAATATTCCACTAGGGATGAACTCTTACGGTGAAGAACATTCATACAATATCTATTTACAGTCAATACAAATAATATTCCACTAGGGATGAACTCTTACGGTGAAGAACATTCATACAATATCCATTTACAGTCAATACAAATAATATTCCACTAGGGATGAACTCTTACGGTGAAGAACATTCATACAATATCTATTTACAGTCAATACAAATAATATTCCACTAGGGATGAACTCTTACGGTGAAGAACATTCATACAATATCTATTTACAGTCAATACAAATAATATTCCACTAGGGATGAACTCTTACGGTGAAGAACATTCATACAATATCTATTTACAGTCAATACAAATAATATTCCACTAGGGATGAACTCTTACGGTGAAGAACATTCATACAATATCTATTTACAGTCAATACAAATAATATTCCACTAGGGATGAACTCTTACGGTGAAGAACATTCATACAATATCTATTTACAGTCAATACAAATAATATTCCACTAGGGATGAACTCTTACGGTGAAGAACATTCATACAATATCTATTTACAGTCAATACAAATAATATTCCACTAGGGATGAACTCTTACGGTGAAGAACATTCATACAATATCTATTTACAGTCAATACAAATAATATTCCACTAGGGATGAACTCTTACGGTGAAGAACATTCATACAATATCTATTTACAGTCAATACAAATAATATTCCACTAGGGATGAACTCTTACGGCGAAGAACATTCATACAATATCTATTTACAGTCAATACAAATAATATTCCACTAGGGATGAACTCTTACGGTGAAGAACATTCATACAATATCTATTTACAGTCAATACAAATAATATTCCACTAGGGATGAACTCTTACGGTGAAGAACATTCATACTATATCTATTTACAGTCAATACAAATAATATTCCACTAGGGATGAACTCTTACGGTGAAGAACATTCATACAATATCTATTTACAGTCAATACAAATAATATTCCACTAGGGATGAACTCTTACGGTGAAGAACATTCATACAATATCTATTTACAGTCAATACAAATAATATTCCACTAGGGATGAACTCTTACGGTGAAGAACATTCATACAATATCTATTTACAGTCAATACAAATAATATTCCACTAGGGATGAACTCTTACGGTGAAGAACATTAATACAATATCTATTTACAGTCAATACAAATAATATTCCACTAGGGATGAACTCTTACGGTGAAGAACATTCATACAATATCTATTTACAGTCAATACAAATAATATTCCACTAGGGATGAACTCTTACGGTGAAGAACATTCATACAATATCTATTTACAGTCAATACAAATAATATTCCACTAGGGATGAACTCTTACGGTGAAGAACATTCATACAATATCTATTTACAGTCAATACAAATAATATTCCACTAGGGATAAACTCTTACGGTGAAGAACATTCATACAATATCTATTCACAGTCAATACAAATAATATTCCACTAGGGATGAACTCTTACGGTGAAGAACATTCATACAATATCTATTTACAGTCAATACAAATAATATTCCACTAGGGATGAACTCTTACGGTGAAGAACATTCATACAATATCTATTTCCAGTCAATACAAATAATATTCCACTAGGGATGAACTCTTACGGTGAAGAACATTCATACAATATCTATTTACAGTCAATACAAATAATATTCCACTAGGGATGAACTCTTACGGTGAAGAACATTCATACAATATCTATTTACAGTCAATACAAATAATATTCCACTACGGATGAACTCTTACGGTGAAGAACATTCATACAATATCTATTACAGTCAATACAAATAATATTCCACTAGGGATGAACTCTTACGGTGAAGAACATTCATACAATATCTATTTACAGTCAATACAAATAATATTCCACTAGGGATGAACTCTTACGGTGAAGAACATTCATACAATATCTATTTACAGTCAATACAAATAATATTCCACTAGGGATGAACTCTTACGGTGAAGAACATTCATACAATATCTATTTACAGTCAATACAAATAATATTCCACTAGGGATGAACTCTTACGGTGAAGAACATTCATACAATATCTATTTACAGTCAATACAAATAATATTCCACTAGGGATGAACTCTTACGGTGAAGAACATTCATACAATATCTATTTACAGTCAATACAAATAATATTCCACTAGGGATGAACTCTTACGGTGAAGAACATTCATACAATATCTATTTACAGTCAATACAAATAATATTCCACTAGGGATGAACTCTTACGGTGAAGAACATTCATACAATATCTATTTACAGTCAATACAAATAATATTCCACTAGGGATGAACTCTTACGGTGAAGAACATTCATACAATATCTATTTACAGTCAATACAAATAATATTCCACTAGGGATGAACTCTTACGGTGAAGAACATTCATACAATATCTATTTACAGTCAATACAAATAATATTCCACTAGGGATGAACTCTTACGGCGAAGAACATTCATACAATATCTATTTACAGTCAATACAAATAATATTCCACTAGGGATGAACTCTTACGGTGAAGAACATTCATACAATATCTATTTACAGTCAATACAAATAATATTCCACTAGGGATGAACTCTTACGGTGAAGAACATTCATACTATATCTATTTACAGTCAATACAAATAATATTCCACTAGGGATGAACTCTTACGGTGAAGAACATTCATACAATATCTATTTACAGTCAATACAAATAATATTCCACTAGGGATGAACTCTTACGGTGAAGAACATTCATACAATATCTATTTACAGTCAATACAAATAATATTCCACTAGGGATGAACTCTTACGGTGAAGAACATTCATACAATATCTATTTACAGTCAATACAAATAATATTCCACTAGGGATGAACTCTTACGGTGAAGAACATTCATACAATATCTATTTACAGTCAATACAAATAATATTCCACTAGGGATGAACTCTTACGGTGAAGAACATTCATACAATATCTATTTACAGTCAATACAAATAATATTCCACTAGGGATGAACTCTTACGGTGAAGAACATTCATACAATATCTATTTACAGTCAATACAAATAATATTCCACTAGGGATGAACTCTTACGGTGAAGAACATTCATACAATATCTATTTACAGTCAATACAAATAATATTCCACTAGGGATGAACTCTTACGGTGAAGAACATTCATACAATATCTATTTACAGTCAATACAAATAATATTCCACTAGGGATGAACTCTTACGGTGAAGAACATTCATACAATATCTATTTACAGTCAATACAAATAATATTCCACTAGGGATAAACTCTTACGGTGAAGAACATTCATACAATATCTATTCACAGTCAATACAAATAATATTCCACTAGGGATGAACTCTTACGGTGAAGAACATTCATACAATATCTATTTACAGTCAATACAAATAATATTCCACTAGGGATGAACTCTTACGGTGAAGAACATTCATACAATATCTATTTCCAGTCAATACAAATAATATTCCACTAGGGATGAACTCTTACGGTGAAGAACATTCATACAATATCTATTTACAGTCAATACAAATAATATTCCACTAGGGATGAACTCTTACGGTGAAGAACATTCATACAATATCTATTTACAGTCAATACAAATAATATTCCACTAGGGATGAACTCTTACGGTGAAGAACATTCATACAATATCTATTACAGTCAATACAAATAATATTCCACTAGGGATGAACTCTTACGGTGAAGAACATTCATACAATATCTATTTACAGTCAATACAAATAATATTCCACTAGGGATGAACTCTTACGGTGAAGAACATTCATACAATATCTATTTACAGTCAATACAAATAATATTCCACTAGGGATGAACTCTTACGGTGAAGAACATTCATACAATATCTATTTACAGTCAATACAAATAATATTCCACTAGGGATGAACTCTTACGGTGAAGAACATTCATACAATATCTATTTACAGTCAATACAAATAATATTCCACTAGGGATGAACTCTTACGGTGAAGAACATTCATACAATATCTATTTACAGTCAATACAAATAATATTCCACTAGGGATGAACTCTTACGGTGAAGAACATTCATACAATATCTATTTACAGTCAATACAAATAATATTCCACTAGGGATGAACTCTTACGGTGAAGAACATTCATACAATATCTATTTACAGTCAATACAAATAATATTCCACTAGGGATGAACTCTTACGGTGAAGAACATTCATACAATATCTATTTACAGTCAATACAAATAATATTCCACTAGGGATGAACTCTTACGGTGAAGAACATTCATACAATATCTATTTACAGTCAATACAAATAATATTCCACTAGGGATGAACTCTTACGGTGAAGAACATTCATACAATATCTATTTACAGTCAATACAAATAATATTCCACTAGGGATGAACTCTTACAGTGAAGAACATTCATACAATATCTATTTACAGTCAATACAAATAATATTCCACTAGGGATGAACTCTTACGGTGAAGAACATTCATACAATATCTATTTACAGTCAATACAAATAATATTCCACTAGGGATGAACTCTTACGGTGAAGAACATTCATACAATATCTATTTACAGTCAATACAAATAATATTCCACTAGGGATGAACTCTTACGGTGAAGAACATTCATACAATATCTATTTACAGTCAATACAAATAATATTCCACTAGGGATGAACTCTTACGGTGAAGAACATTCATGCAATATCTATTTACAGTCAATACAAATAATATTCCACTAGGGATGAACTCTTACGGTGAAGAACATTCATACAATATCTATTTACAGTCAATACAAATAATATTCCACTAGGGATGAACTCTTACGGTGAAGAACATTCATACAATATCTATTTACAGTCAATACAAATAATATTCCACTAGGGATGAACTCTTACGGTGAAGAACATTCATACAATATCTATTTACAGTCAATACAAATAATATTCCACTAGGGATGAACTCTTACGGTGAAGAACATTCATACAATATCTATTTACAGTACAAATAATATTCCACTAGGGATGAACTCTTACGGTGAAGAACATTCATACAATATCTATTTACAGTCAATACAAATAATATTCCACTAGGGATGAACTCTTACGGTGAAGAACATTCATACAATATCTATTTACAGTCAATACAAATAATATTCCACTAGGGATGAACTCTTACGGTGAAGAACATTCATACAATATCTATTTACAGTCAATACAAATAATATTCCACTAGGGATGAACTCTTACGGTGAAGAACATTCATACAATATCTATTTACAGTCAATACAAATAATATTCCACTAGGGATGAACTCTTACAGTGAAGAACATTCATACAATATCTATTTACAGTCAATACAAATAATATTCCACTAGGGATGAACTCTTACGGTGAAGAACATTCATACAATATCTATTTACAGTCAATACAAATAATATTCCACTAGGGATGAACTCTTACGGTGAAGAACATTCATACAATATCTATTTACAGTCAATACAAATAATATTCCACTAGGGATGAACTCTTACGGTGAAGAACATTCATACAATATCTATTTACAGTCAATACAAATAATATTCCACTAGGGATGAACTCTTACGGTGAAGAACATTCATACAATATCTATTTACAGTCAATACAAATAATATTCCACTAGGGATGAACTCTTACGGTGAAGAACATTCATACAATATCTATTTACAGTCAATACAAATAATATTACACTAGGGATGAACTCTTACGGTGAAGAACATTCATACAATATCTATTTACAGTCAATACAAATATGTAAATAAATTCTAAAATGAGATTAGAAATTCAGTCACCTCGTTCGATTAAGATGTAACTGTGTACTATAATTTGATCCTCAACTTTGTCTTATAAAAAACTGATAAAAGGAATGTACAAGGAAGTAAAATAGCTCAGCTAATCACTTCTATTTGATGCAATTGGCAAACTAGAAACGTAAACAGAAATAAAGATTAGTTTATATGCTTCAAGATAGGGAAATTCCGAGCTACCGGACAGTTCCACATTTTCGAACAATTTACCATATTACCTTGTTATTTCAATAGTCATTTCGTGAAAAAAATCTGATGGAAAAATAGCTATAGTTAGCCTTTAAATAAAAATATATAAAATTTGTATCAAAGATACCTGCGGGTATCATGGATACAACTTATAAAAACCAGCTAAAATTGTAAATTAATTCTTTCAACAGAATCGAAAATGAGAAGCTGTCCGAGAACTCGTAACTTGCCCCAGTTTAGACTTACCGTGACGATAGTTGTTGCGTAAGTTTTTGCGAGTTGTTGTTGTTGTTGTTTATTGAGTAGGTTTGTGTGGCGCGGTGAAGGTTCTACACTTTATCTTATGTCATACGGGAGAAAAGGTCATTCTGAAAAAGAAAAACACAATGAAATTAATGGATACAAAATTAACTTCATTAATATATATTAATAGAACATCAATTTGATAATTGTCTTCCATATCTTGTTTTCAATGAATAAATGTGATTTTTACCCTGAACAAAATGATTTTCGATGTTTTAAATGTGTATCAAATTTAAAAGTTGTATTACAATAGATAATAAAGAAAGATTCCCTTAACTAGCAACCTATGTACTAAATAATCATTAATTACAATTATCCACTCGAAGAAATTATGTACAAGGGACTAAAAGGAGCAGTCAGAAAGGAAAGTGACTCCATGAACAAAGTCAGCTACCACCAGTCGGTGACGGGTTCATGTATGCAGAAAAGCTACTTCAAGGAATGTACCGAAAAGGGACACACACACCGGTGGCTGCGCTCACGGATGGAAGAGGAAAATGAAGAGGTGATAGTAAGATGAAGCCTACGAGACTACATAACACAAAAATCTAAAACCTCATATTTGATGAACATAACCCTAGTGATGTCCTCTAAAACTGAAAGTAGCGATGAAAAACGACAAACATGGTAAAAATGATGAGCCAATACATAATCCAAATTACAACAGTTCAGGCCCAAGGGACGCCATCCCCTTCTCTTCCATTCACCACAGACAGCTTCAGGATAGAGCTACTGGTGGCTACATAGTTATTTTTTTAAATTACTCTTTATAATAAATAGAGCTGATATCTTATTAAGTACACATTTGCCTCAAACAGGTCGCAGTAACCGGCTGGTCGCACTAGCACTGACCTTTACTTAGGCAGAGTGTCTAAAGAGCTCATCAGCTATGGTGATGTTGAGTGCTGACAGCATGTGAATGCTGTTCTAGTTCACTGAGGAAACAGACACGCATTAGTGTGCTAACTAACAATGCACAGAAATTAAGAGAGAAACGATACATACAGTGACTACTCTGAAGGTGGGCTAACGTAGGGCATGAATCAGTCAATTAGAATTTTAAGATAACCCTATAATGAAGCAAGTTAACACCCACTTTCCGAGTACTGTGAGTGTGTCAGAGTAGTAATGCGTAGGTACTATAGAATCATTATTTTCAATATTAATAATTAATAAAATATCAAGGCGAGTTCCGACCTACAGATATCATGGATACCAATTTAAGTAACTGCATACATCATGGATACCAATTAAAGTAACTGCATACATCATGGATACCAATTAAAGTAACTGCATACATCATGGATACCAATTAAAGTAACTGCATACATCATGGATACCAATTAAAGTAACTGCATACATCATGGATACCAATTAAAGTAACTGCATACATCATGGATACCAATTAAAGTAACTGCATACATCATAGATACCAATTAAAGTAAGTAAATAAATAGTAATAATTATATATCATTTTCATATACGGTCGAAGATGTGAACAGTCCCGGTAATTCAGAACTTACCCCAGTACATATCATCTCTGTCAACGAATAAAAGATAGCTACATTTCCTAAAATATATTATGTACACACATGTCATTTACATACAAATCTATAGATAGAAGCAATAGGGTATGTTGCAAGTTATCGGTCAGTACAACATCTTCGGCCATAAGAAAAAACAATATAAAAATTGTTATTAAATAGCACTGTGCAATAATAACAATTTTTATATTGTTTTTTCTAATGACCGAAGATGTAGTAGCTACTAACCGATAATTCGTAACTTACACTACAGATGAAAAATAACTCTTCATTTCATTGGTATTCAATAAAGTAATATTTTAAATTAGTACCCAAGACTAGCAACTACAATGCAGTAGTATGTAGCACATGCTTAGTACCGATAGTTTATTGGAGAGTAGGCAGCAATGCACACCAGTAACGCTATCGGTGACTATTGACGTCACGGCGCTAGTTACGAACGTTACTAGATTGATTTTCGATGCGGCAAAAGGGGCACCGAGTTAGCGAATATATATTTACATGTAAATATGCGCTGAATGAGCTAAAATGTAGCGTAAATAATCATGTAAATGTGCACTAAATTAGAGAAAAGGCAACGTAAATAATAATGTAAATGTGAACTAAATGGATGATACTTCAAAATTTAATTGACTTAAGTTGCTGCAAATTCGTAACTTTAATTGCTATAACACATTTATGAAACGTAAAGAAATCAATGAAAATAGTGAAACATGTTTGGTTGTAGTTAGTTTTAAATCATTTTTGACAAGGTGGGCACTTGAAGCCTGAGTGAAATAAAAAGCACCAAGTCTCATTTAGCGTCACATTAGCAAAATCATATACGGGAATATTAACTACTTGACGCAAATTGTGACGCACCACCAGTAGTATTTCACCAAGGTAGCAAAGGAAATAAATCATATAAAACTAAATAGAACAAAACGTGTTGCAATATTATATACATCATATATAATTAAAGTCACGGAGTTTCAGAAACTCTATTTAAGATTTTAAAGTGTAAATCTATATTCCCAGAGGAACAAACCTCTCTGGTATCTTTGTAATTTCAGGGTTATTACTTCCACCCTATTTAACAACCACTACACGGTATAACAGTAACCTCCCTATTAAACAACCACTACACGGTATAACAGTAACCACCCTATTTAACAACCACTACACGGTATAACAGTAACCACCCTATTTAACAACCACTACACGGTATAACAGTAACCACCCTATTTAACAACCACTACACGGTATAACAGTAACCACCCTATTTAACAACCACTACACGGTATAACAGTAACCTCCCTATTTAACAACCACTACACGGTATAACAGTAACCTCCCTATTTAACAACCACTACACGGTATAACAGTAACCTCCCTATTTAACAACCACTACACGGTATAACAGTAACCACCCTATTTAACAACCACTACACGGTATAACAGTAACCACCCTATTTAACAACCACTACACGGTATAACAGTAACCACCCTATTTAACAACGACTACACGGTATAACAGTAACCTCCCTATTTAACAACCACTACACGGTATAACAGTAACCACCCTATTTAACAACCACTACACGGTATAACAGTAACCTCCCTATTTAACAACCACTACACGGTATAACAGTAACCTCCCTATTTAACAACCACTACACGGTATAACAGTAACCTCCCTATTTAACAACCACTACACGGTATAACAGTAACCTCCCTATTTAACAACCACTACACGGTATAACAGTAACCTCCCTATTTAACAACCACTACACGGTATAACAGTAACCTCCCTATTTAACAACCACTACACGGTATAACAGTAACCTCCCTATTTAACAACCACTACACGGTATAACAGTAACCTCCCTATTTAACAACCACTACACGGTATAACAGTAACCTCCCTATTTAACAACCACTACACGGTATAACAGTAACCACCCTATTTAACAACCACTACACGGTATAACAGTAACCACCCTATTTAACAACGACTACACGGTATAACAGTAACCACCCTATTTAACAACGACTACACGGTATAACAGTAACCTCCCTATTTAACAACCACTACACGGTATAACAGTAACCACCCTATTTAACAACGACTACACGGTATAACAGTAACCTCCCTATTTAACAACCACTACACGGTATAACAGTAACCACCCTATTTAACAACCACTACACGGTATAACAGTAACCTCCCTATTTAACAACCACTACACGGTATAACAGTAACCTCCCTATTTAACAACCACTACACGGTATAACAGTAACCTCCCTATTTAACAACCACTACACGGTATAACAGTAACCTCCCTATTTAACAACCACTACACGGTATAACAGTAACCACCCTATTTAACAACCACTACACGGTATAACAGTAACCACCCTATTTAACAACCACTACACGGTATAACAGTAACCACCCTATTTAACAACGACTACACGGTATAACAGTAACCTCCCTATTTAACAACCACTACACGGTATAACAGTAACCACCCTATTTAACAACCACTACACGGTATAACAGTAACCTCCCTATTTAACAACCACTACACGGTATAACAGTAACCTCCCTATTTAACAACCACTACACGGTATAACAGTAACCTCCCTATTTAACAACCACTACACGGTATAACAGTAACCACCCTATTTAACAACCACTACACGGTATAACAGTAACCTCCCTATTTAACAACGACTACACGGTATAACAGTAACCACCCTATTCAATATACACTGTATGCATAAACATTCCAATTTACGGTTTTACAGTAATACTCACAGTGTCTATCAGATTTTTCGGGGTGGGTGTTTACAACTAGTTAGCATTAGGAAATAATCTACTGACGGGGAAGTCACGTAGTCCTGAATGGCTGCAATTTACGGTGCCGATTACTAGAAAAATGTCTATTTCTGAAAAGGAAAAACACAAACATTAATAAATAGAAAAGAAATGAAGGATATAATTGGCAGAAAAATATTTTCACATTTCTAGATGTCAAAGAAATCATAATCGACATGCTCGTCAGACACACAAAGAAGTCGCACCCACTGCTCGTCAGACACACACAGAAGTCGCACCCACTGCTCGTCAGACACACACAGAAGTCGCACCCACTGCTCGTCAGACACACACAGAAGTCGCACCCACTGCTCGTCAGACACACACAGAAGTCGCACCCACTGCTCGTCAGACACACACAGAAGTCGCACCCACTGCTCGTCAGACACACAAAGAAGTCACACCCACTGCTCGTCAGACACACAAAGAAGTCGCACCCACTGCTCGTCAGACACACACAGAAGTCGCACCCACTGCTCGTCAGACACACAAAGAAGTCGCACCCACTGCTCGTCAGACACACACAGAAGTCGCACCCACTGCTCGTCAGACACACACAGAAGTCGCACCCACTGCTCGTCAGACACACACACAGAAGTCGCACCCACTGCTCGTCAGACACACACAGAACTCGCCAGACACACCAACTGCTCGTGGTACTCACCTAATGTTCGTCGTATGTTGTTTCCTCTGGACACTCATGCGGTGTGACGGAGGTGAGGTACAAGATGCTAATATGCTGACGTGATCTGATAGGATACGGGAGAACTGCCCCTCTGAAATGAACAAACAACAAAGTTACGAACAAATGTTACAAACAAATACAAAGTTACGAACAGGAACAAAGTCACTAACAATCTCTGAATTACAATTCTAACAATAACTTAAGTTCTTACCATTTAAATCTCACAGAGGTAGTAATTTGATTATATTCAGATAGAATTATTCAAGTGAAATTAATGATAGAAAAGGAGTTTATATCCTGCCAGTGGTAGATAGAATACCAACACGAGGGATAATAACCCAACATAATTAAACTAATCGAGTCTTTTCTTGGAAATAATAAATAATTGATGAAATGTTTCGTAAACATTGCAGGATAAGTACATTTAATTTAACTAATTTGGGTTAAGTCATTATTAAACTGATTAATTCTTTAACACGTTGACTACATAGTGGTACACATGTGTACCACTATGTACTATGCTAATTACTGATAGACGAAGTGGTCAATATTTCAAACCCGAATTGAATTGTGACAGTGTGAACTACATTTACAACACTTTTTATCATACAGACGAGATCAATAGGTACGTACACACGGAGATACTCAGGTGCTAGCTATCGTGGGACACGTGATATAGAAATATGACGGGCACTCGTAGAGCGCATATCATCGCCGCTGCTTATAAATAATATTGGCTACCCAATAATCCTTGGGTTATAAATGACCTTGAGCTTAAACCTGATCGCTGCGATAATTCTACCAAATGGTTCCTGGATAATGACGAATAGTTCCACCAAATTTCAGGCAATTTGGTTAGTAACCGAGTTATGCAAATATCGAGATTGCAAACAAATAAATGCCGCGTAAGATATAACCTTCCGCAATCTGAGATAGTAATAACGTACGTAAACTTTTGATTTTGGAGACGTCAGTTTGGCTAGACTGCATTTTGAGCAAACATAGTGAACGTGTTTGAAGGTACTATGTTAAGTATTTGCCATTTGGGTGACTGTTATTCCTGTCCCATGGTACTTGTTAGTGCTGACGCCGCTTGTTTGTGAGTTTGTTTGGATACTTAAGAACTAGAGATGAAATTACACATATTTTCCAATGGAAGTAAAATCTAATGACATTTAAATGGAAGAGCTGTGGCATTCTATATGATTAATAAATAAAGTTGAAATCATTGCGTATTCGATTGATTAATCATTCAATTAATTAAAGAAATTAGTATAAAGAAGATGTTCAATAATAACAACAATAACACCAGAACAGTCAAAACAACAGCATGGAATAATACCAGAACAGTCAAAACAACAGCATGGAATAATACCAGGACAGCCAAAACAACAGCATGAAATAACACCAGAACAGTCAAAACAACAGCATGGAATAATACCAGAACAGTCAAAACAACAGCATGGAATAATACCAGAACAGTCAAAACAACAGCATGGAATAATACCAGAACAGTCAAAACAACAGCATGGAATAATACCATAACAGTCAAAACAACAGCATGGAATAATACCAGAACAGTCAAAACAACAGCATGGAATAATACCAGAACAGTCAAAACAACAGCATGGAATAATACCAGAACAGTCAAAACAACAGCATGGAATAATACCAGAACAGTCAAAACAACAGCATGGAATAATACCAGAATAGTCAAAACAACAGCATGGAATAATACCAGAACAGTCAAAACAACAGCATGGAATAATACCAGAACAGTCAAAACAACAGCATGGAATAATACCAGAACAGTCAAAACAACAGCATGGAATAATACCAGAACAGTCAAAACAACAGCATGGAATAATACCAGAACAGTCAAAACAACAGCATGGAATAATACCATAACAGTCAAAACAACAGCATGGAATAATACCAGAACAGTCAAAACAACAGCATGGAATAATACCATAACAGTCAAAACAACAGCATGGAATAATACCAGAACAGTCAAAACAACAGCATGGAATAATACCAAAACAGTCAAAACAACAGCATGGAATAATACCAGAACAGTCAAAACAACAGCATGGAATAACACCAGAACAGTCGAAACAACAGCAAGGAATAACACCAGAACAGCCAAAACAACAGCATGGAATAACACCAGAACAGTCAAAACAACAGCATGGAATAACACCAGAACAGTCAAAACAACAGCATGGAATAACACCAGAACAGTCAAAACAACAGCATGGAATACATACAATACTAAAGTCAATAGGAATTAACTATAAGAATGCAAGTCCATGTCAAAGTAATTTCACAGGAGTATTTCGCAGGATAAATATTCTAGAGCATTAGTAAGTAGGTATAGGAGCAGTGTGACGCATTACTGCCATAGAGAGCATTAACTAATTCGGTGAAATGACGGTAGTTATTATATCATACCCGATAGCATCAAGAACCGACACTACGGTTAGTTGGTTACAATGAGCAAGAGACTGGAAGGGACACCATCGACCACCTTGCACCACCACTATATCCAGACTGAGGGGAAAAGAGGACTCCATACCCACCCACTAGGGTAAAACAACACCTAAAATATACCTAGACATTCTTAACGCAAAATAATGGGAGAGAATGCGCAGAACACTTTAGATAGAACTTGTGCTGGAACCATATAACTTGTCCACACACTCTGAACCATACAATTGTCCACAGTCTCCACACTAGAGCAATAACTTGTCCACACTCTTAGTATTGCTTATAGCCTTATACACTTAACATCTGTACCCTTTAAAATGATGTGTTTTAACATGTTTTTCTATATATTTTCATTGAACGACCAGATAAACACATTTGTTCACTTACGTTTATAGGAAAACATTTGTACGCTTTCGTTTATTGGAACACATGTGTACGCTTTCATATTAAAAAACATTTGTACGCTTTCATATTAGAATAAATGTGTACGCTTTCATATTAAAAAACATGTGTACGCTTTCATATTAAAGAACATGTGTACGCTTTCATATTAAAGAACATGTGTACGCTTTCATATTAAAAAACATGTGTACGCTTTCATATTAAAGAACATGTGTACGCTTTCATATTAAAAAACATGTGTACGCTTTCATATTAAAGAACATGTGTACGCTTTCATAGTAAAAAACATGTGTACGCTTTCATATTAAAAAACATGTGTACGCTTTCATATTAAAAAACATGTGTACGCTTTCATATTAAAGAACATGTGTACGCTTTCATATTAAAAAAACATGTGTACGCTTTCATATTAAAAAAACATGTGTACGCTTTCATATTAAAAAACATGTGTACGCTTTCATATTAAAAAACATGTGTACGCTTTCATATTAAAAAACATGTGTACGCTTTCATATTAGAATACATGTGTACGCTTTCATATTAAAAAACATGTGTACGCTTTCATATTAAAAAACATGTGTACGCTTTCATATTAAAGAACATGTGTACGCTTTCATATTAAAGAACATGTGTACGCTTTCATATTAAAAAACATGTGTACGCTTTCATATTAGAACACATGTGTACGCTTTCATATTAAAGAACATGTGTACGCTTTCATATATTAGAATGCATGTGTACGCTTTCATATATTAGAATACATGTGTACGCTTTCATATATTAGAACACATGTGAATGCTTTCATATATTAGAGCACATGTGTACGCTTTCATATATTAGAGCACATGTGTACGCTTTCATATATTAGAATACATGTGTACGCTTTCATATATTAGAGCACATGTGTACGCTTTCATATTAGAGCACATGTGTACGCTTTCATATATTAGAACACATGTGTACGCTTTCATATATTAGAGCACATGTGTACGCTTTCATATATTAGAGCACATGTGTACGCTTTCATATATTAGAGCACATGTGTACGCTTTCATATATTAGAACACATGTGTACGCTTTCATATATTAGAGCACATGTGTACGCTTTCATATTAGAGCACATGTGTACGCTTTCATAAATTAGAACACATGTGTATGCTTTCATATATTAGAACACATGTGTATGCTTTCATAACATTTAATAACTTCAATGATTTAAAATCTAAGTAAGAATAACGATAGATACGATATTTAAAACAATTAGTCAGAATTGCAAGGCTAAAAAAATCAAACCTCGACTTTTCAGTTCATAAAATGACTTTATACCCTCGCAAAATTACGGAAGGTTATATATATATCGTATTTTTTCTATTTGTAATCTTGTTTCATAAATAAATATCTTGTTATTCGCATTACTCAAAGAAGTATTCAACCAAATTGCCTAAAATTAAGTGGGACAATTGGTCATAATCCAGCAACCATTCGGTTACATTTTGGGAGCGAATCTATCTACCTTCTATTGATAAATTTACAAAAAATTATTCATCTGTAGATGATAATTTCTGAAGTAGAATTTAACGAGTGCGACATCTTGATATATCAATCGATATAAATAGGAAAAAGGATAATGATTTACTAATGTAAATTCCACACAGATAATATCAATGTAAAGGTAAGTTACGAACTATCGGTCAGTTTCACATCATCGGTCATTTAAGAAAAAACGATATAGGTACATAATAATAATTTATTATATATATCCATGATACATTTATTTATCGATATCCTGGAGATATCATGGATACCAATTTAAATAAAATAATTAATTTTATACAGCTTGTTCTTTTTGCCTAAGATGTGGCACTGGTCGCTAATTCGTACCCCGTTGATTTTTCCTAAAGCTGCATTAGTGACAAGAGAGTTTATGACGACTGCAGACACACAGCTGGTGATGGCTCTCTTTCTCTCTCCTAGTGACGTCACAGGCCTACATTCACCCACGCCAGTCCTTTGAAATGCCACACACTGACGTCACGCCCCAATTCGACACCCCACTGTGTGGGATGGCAACCAATTGGGTGGGGAAAAGGGAAGATGATCCGTTGGTGAAGGTGAACCATTTATTATCGATATGACCGATGTCGTTGTTATAAATACAAAAAAATTTCCATTGTGATAAAAACAACGAACCGCTCTCGTTGTGAATCATAATTGCCCTCCAACAACCATTCCCGATGCTGTAGAAAACAAGAAAAAGTAGCTCCAGTTGTAACAAGAAAATTAACAATAGATCTTATTATGACGAGAGAAAAATTCCCTTAGTTATTTTTAAATAATCGCTCTCGTTGTACCAGAAAAAAATTAGAAGTCTCACCATTTTAAAATATATCAGAGTACAGAGAATATTGTAAGTAAGTAATTAGTTAAGACCAATCAAAAAGAAGTCAGACAGTTAAACTACCAGCAAATTCGCAATGCACTAAAGCCATCAACCAAGGCACTGAAGCCATCAACCAAGGCACTAAAGCCATCAACCAAGGCACTAAAGCCATCAACCAAGGCACTAAAGCCATCAACCAAGGCACTAAAGCCATCAACCAAGGCACTAAAGCCATCAACCAAGGCACTAAAGCCATCAACCAAGGCACTAAAGCCATCAACCAAGGCACTAAAGCCATCAACCAAGGCACTAAAGCCATCAACCAAGGCACTAAAGCCATCAACCAAGGCACTAAAGCCATCAACCAATGCACTAAAGCCATCAACCAATGCACTAAAGCCATCAACCAATGCACTAAAGCCATCAACCAATGCACTAAAGCCATCAACCAATGCACTAAAGCCATCAACCAATGCACTAAAGCCATCAACCAATGCACTAAAGCCATCAACCAATGCACTAAAGCCATCAACCAGTGCACTAAAGCCATCAACCAGTGCACTAAAGCCATCAACCAATGCACTAAAGCCATCAACCAATGCACTAAAGCCATCAACCAATGCACTAAAGCCATCAACCAATGCACTAAAGCCATCAACCAATGCACTAAAGCCATCAACCAGCGCACTAAAGCCATCAACCAATGCACTAAAGCCATCAACCAATGCACTGAAGCCATCAACCAATGCACTGAAGCCATCAACCAATGCACTGAAGCCATCAACCAATGCACTAAAGCCCTCAACCAGCGCACTAAAGCCATCAACCAGCGCACTAAAGCCATCAACCAATGCACCAAAGACATTACCCAATGTACAGTGCACCGAAGACATTACCCAATGTACAGTGCACTAAAGACATTACCCAATGTACAATGCACCGAAGACATTACCCAATGTACAATGCACCGAAGACATTACCCAATGTACAATGCACCGAAGACATTACCCAATGTACAATGCACCAAAGACATTACCCAATGTACAATGCACCGAAGACATTACCCAATGTACAATGCACCGAAGACATTACCCAATGTACAAAACACCAAAGACATTACCCAATGTACAATGCACCAAAGACATTATCCAATGTACAGTGCACTAAAGACATTACCCAATGTACAGTGCACTAAAGACATTACCCAATGTACAGTGCACTAAAGACATTATCCAATGTACAGTGCACTAAAGACATTACCCAATGTACAGTGCACTAAAGACATTACCCAATGTACAGTGCACTAAAGACATTATCCAATGTACAGTGCACTAAAGACATTACCCAATGTACAGTGCACTAAAGACATTACCCAATGTACAGTGCACTAAAGACATTACCCAATGTACAGTGCACTAAAGACATTACCCAATGTACAGTGCACTAAAGACATTACCCAATGTACAGTGCACTAAAGACATTACCCAATGTACAATGCACTAAAGACATTAAGCAATGCAGGTGACTGCTCAAGCGGTTAATGTCAGAGAATGTCACGTGACATGCATAGACAGCAGAGGAGATGCAGTCGCAATGCACCTTTAACAGCTGACCTTAACACCTCTAACTATTAAAATGCTAAGATACACCCACTGCAATAGAAGGGTAACTTACGAATTACGAAAAGGAATTAATTACCGTTACTAATTAGTCCAAAGGTAATTCATTGGTTTATTTGTATATATCCAAGTGATTGAGCTAAACTTTATTTACTTCTAGTAACAATGACAGCAACAAAAGACAACCAGTTATAGAGCTCTGAACTCAGTTAAAAGAAACAAATACCACAGAGTTAGTGTTTTAGTACTGGGATGAATTAGAAATAAAGTTGAAAGTAAGAGTCACAGAGAGAGGATCTCTCACAGATCACCATAGCGATCTCCCTCTCACAGATCACCATAGCGATCTCCCTCTCACAGATCACCATAGCGATCTCCCTCTCACAGATCACCATAGCGATCTCCCTCTCACAGATCACCATAGCGATCTCCCTCTCACAGATCACCATAGCGATCTCCCTCTCACAGATCACCAATAGCGATCTCCCTCTCACAGATCACCATAGCGATCTCCCTCTCACAGATCCCCAATAGCGATCTCCCTCTCACAGATCACCAATAGCGATCTCCCTCTCACAGATCACCATAGCGATCTCCCTCTCACAGATCACCATAGCGATCTCCCTCTCACAGATCACCATAGCGATCTCCCTCTCACAGATCAACAATAGCGATCTCCCTCTCACAGATCAACAATAGCGATCTCCCTCTCACAGATCACCAATAGCGATCTCCCTCTCACAGATCACCAATAGCGATCTCCCTCTCACAGATCACCAATAGCGATCTCCCTCTCACAGATCACCAATAGCGATCTCCCTCTCACAGATCACCAATAGCGATCTCCCTCTCACAGATCACCAATAGCGATCTCCCTCTCACAGATCACCAATAGCGATCTCCCTCTCACAGATCACCAATAGCGATCTCCCTCTCACAGTTCACCAATAGCGATCTCCCTCTCACAGTTCACCAATAGCGATCTCCCTCTCACAGATCACCAATAGCGATCTCCCTCTCACAGATCACCAATAGCGATCTCCCTCTCACAGATCACCAATAGCGATCTCCCTCTCACAGATCACCAATAGCGATCTCCCTCTCACAGTTCACCATGGCGATCTCCCTCTCACAATTCACCATGGCGATCTCCCTCTCACAGTTCACCATGGCGATATCCCTCTCACAATTCACCATGGCGATATCCCTCTCACAATTCACCATGGCGATATCCCTCTCACAATTCACCATGGCGATATCCCTCTCACAGTTCACCATGGCGATATCCCTCTCACAATTCACCATGGCGATATCCCTCTCACAATTCACCATAGCGATATCCCTCTCACAATTCACCATAGCGATCTCCCTCTCACAATTCACCATGGCGATCTCCCTCTCACAATTCACCATGGCGATATCCCTCTCACAATTCACCATGGCGATATCCCTCTCACAATTCACCATGGCGATATCCCTCTCACAATTCACCATGGCGATATCCCTCTCACAATTCACCATGGCGATATCCCTCTCACAATTCACCATGGCGATATCCCTCTCACAGTTCACCATGGCGATATCCCTCTCACAATTCACCATAGCGATCTCCCTCTCACAATTCACCATAGCGATCTCCCTCTCACAGATCACCATAGCGATCTCCCTCTCACAGATCACCATAGCGATCTCCCTCTCACAGATCACCATAGCGATCTCCCTCTCACAGATCACCATAGCGATCTCCCTCTCACAGATCACCATAGCGATCTCCCTCTCACAGATCACCATAGCGATCTCCCTCTCACAGATCACCATAGCGATCTCCCTCTCACAGATCACCATAGCGATCTCCCTCTCACAGATCACCATAGCGATCTCCCTCACACAGATCACCATAGCGATCTCCCTCACACAGATCACCATAGCGATCTCCCTCACACAGATCACCATAGCGATCTCCCTCACACAGATCACCATAGCGATCTCCCTCTCACAGATCACCATAGCGATCTCCCTCTCACAGATCACCATAGCGATCTCCCTCTCACAGATCACCATAGCGATCTCCCTCTCACAGATCACCATAGCGATCTCCCTCTCACAGATCACCATAGCGATCTCCCTCTCACAGATCACCATAGCGATCTCCCTCTCACAGATCACCATAGCGATCTCCCTCTCACAGATCACCATAGCGATCTCCCTCTCACATATCACCATAGCGATCTCCCTCTCACAGATCACCATAGCGATCTCCCTCTCACAGATCACCATAGTGATCTCCCTCTCACATATCACCATAGTGATCTCCCTCACAGATCACCAAAAACAGAAAATCTACCATAGACCCCCAGAAACAAAGAGGATCTCTCATAGATCATCAAAAACAAAGAGGATCATCTTTCAAAGTATGGACAAAGTCGCCAGTATATTGGCGACTTTTGAGGAGTGAAATAAGTGGAAAAACAAGCAAATAACAAGTAAATCACTCCTAAAATAATCTTAAAAGATGCACATGCACCAGACATGAAGCAAAAGAATTTTTTCAAGTGTAAAATATTTAATAGGAAGTCAAATTTCTTCTTTAAAGTATCTTAAATGTGGCAACCTGGATCCATTTTCTCACTAAACTGGCAACTTCCCTGCCACACTTTAAAACATGGAAGAGGATCTCTCGTAAATCCCCAAAAAAAGTGATTGCAACCTCAGTCACAAAATTTATATACTCAGTGACTATGTATATGATATAATTATAATATAATTAATAGTCTTTATTCAGATAATAACTTCATTTAAATATGAAGGCACAGACCAGTGTTGAAAGATAAATTACATAAATATTGATAGTGATGCAATTCAGAACTGTCAGAACAGTGGAAACGTTATTATTAACGGGTATATACACTAGTAAGTAAATAATTTCCTATATTTCAAGTGAACCGGAAAAATATCAGCAAAAGATTTAAATTAACCGAGGTTATAAAAGCATCTATTTTCACCTTTCTATTGGCAACAGGCAAGGTAATGAGGTATTTTGAGCCCTTCAATTGCAGATCAAATGGTGAGAAATATCTATTTTTCTCCTAAAGAATCCTATGTTACAATGTTATTTTGCCAGTCTGCAGAATATGGGACATTTTTAATATTTTCTGTGTGAAAAATCTTTTATTTCCTCCTATATTTACATGTATTTCACTGAGAACAGAAGCCAAAATAGAGAATTTCTTGAAGAACAGTTGAGCAGTTCCGGCAGTCTGCCTCTGGTTATTTTGAGGGAGAATTCATGATAATTTGATCATTTTGGAGAGAAATTGGGGAAATTTTTGTCAATATTTAGTATTTGATAATTTGGCAGGTACAATGGCAAATTAGGACATGCTTAATTATCTGGCCCTAGTTTCTGCAGACTGGGTTTGTAAGTTATAACTTACTCTTAGTAAACGTACCCAGGCCTTATTTCTCCTATGGTAGCCTCTGGTAGGTAGTAACTAGTAAATACTAACTACAAACAATGTTATTTAAATTATTTTTGAAAGAGTTAATGATAATTTCATTAATTTGATCAGAGAAATCAGAAATAGAGACAGGTGAGACCAGACTGAAGGAACAGGTAAACTGTTCTTCAAGAAATCTTCTGTTCTTAGTAAAATACATGTAAATATAGGAGGAAAGTAAGGATTGTTCACACAGAAAATGTTAAAAATGTCCCTTATCCTGCAAACTGGAGGAGAGACCGTGAGCCCTAGTATTTTATTTCAGAGTTAATAAACTTTACTAGTTCCTATATTATAGTCTGACTCACCAATAGGCAATAATTAAATAGAAAATTCTGCAGACACAACAAACTAATCTGAACTTTTGACATATTTTAGAAAACGTACAGTCACTAATCACAATGACAGAGCATGCAGACAACAGAAAGAGAAACGTCCAGAAGTTTCTAATTCAAAAACCTAACTACATTAACTACATAGAAAGAATTCCTTAAATTAACTAGTTAGAAAAAGAGATTCATTTCAAAGAGGGTAAAAACATGAAGTTATAATTTATGCAGATAATAAAATACTAGTTCAATAGAATATCACTGGAAGTTGTTCAAACGAAAGTTTGATAAAAAGAATAACCTTCTCAAGGTCTTTTATAGTTAGAAACCTTTATGAATAACAACATAAAAAATAAATAAAGCAACGTATAATAATAACAAGATTTTGATGTCCAATAGACTTACCTTCTGAGATGAGTAAAATCATGTAAAACTTATTAAAGTATCAAATAAGAGCAATAGAACGTAACACGCGTGGCAATGGCGAAATCGCTAATGTGCTAATGTGGAACGAAGTGGATAACATGATTTTATCATGTGATTTATCATGAGAATCATCTTAACATGATCAGGATCCTATTACTTCATTGGTCATGACACCGCCAATATCGAATATAACGGAAATTCGTGCAAAGCAATATAAATGAGGTGTCATTACAATAATTAATATGCAACATTAATTTTGAACATACACTTAACTACCTTTTTTAGATTGAATGTTGATTTTTCAGAAAATTTATATTTATCTACTTATTGCACTGTTCTCATCACATTTATATACAGTGAAACTCCTGATTTATGAAGTATTGGTTTCTTCATAACTCAGAGCCACTTCACAACTCAGGGACACTGAAAGTTTTCTATGATTGAAATCTTAGAGAAAACTATAGTCTTCGAGGGATAACTAGCACGAAATAAGGAATAGGATTTTTATTGATGAAAAGCACAAAAAAATGTACATTAATTCATCAAGCCCTTATATAATCTTCTAATGATAGGATATTTTCCGCCATGACGTATATCGTTTTCTTTAATTTAAACAAAGAAAATACTTCATAAACCAGGTGCATTTCATAACTCAGGTCCTTCTTTACTCGAGTGCTTCATAACGCAGTACTTCATAGCTCAGGAGTTTCAAGGTATATCAATAGTGCAGAGCTGGGCGCACGAACTTTTTTTAGGTTCCGAATCCGACCCCGAATCTTCGTCGATTTTGGGTTCCGAACCTCCGTATAGCGAACCCAATTTTGAAAATTTTCGGTCCGAACATTTGTTCCGAACCAAACATTTATTCCGAACATTTTTACGCTAACCTCGTTTTTTTTAGGTATTTATTTTATATCTAAAAAATAAAAAAAACGAAAGTGATTTACAGTCTACATATTTATATTCAGCCCTATTACTAGATTTAAAGATTATGCTTCCAAAGCTTTTAGGGCAACCTATATAAAAGAAAACAATTTTTCAACAAGATATTAATTATTTATTATTAAATATTATTATTAATATAATAAATTTATAATAATAATTATACTGAAACTTCACATGACTACATTATAGAGGAGTTGAACTCCTGTTTCATGATATACAACTAATTTAGTGAATTTACTTACTAGAAATAAGAGATTCATAGATAACTTACGAATATTTGTGGCAGACTAAACTAAATATGTTCACTATACAGGGTGTCCCAAAAAAAACGATACATAAATTTCAAAGGCTGTAATTCAAAAACTATTATACTTCTATCTCTGTACTAAATTTTAGATGAATCGATTCAACCATTTTCATTTATCTGTATTTTTAGTGATCGATACCAAAAATATGCTTGCGCACTTTCAGTAAAACACTTATTTCTATTGAATTGTTCAAGAAGCACTTAAAGTAAAAAAAAAAGTGATAAGCTAAGACAAGAAACGAATATTTATTAGATGTTATTCTACGAAGCTTGGTGTGCGCAATTATTTTCGCAAATATTTGATCTCTCTAAGCCGCTATAAGAGTTACAGTTAACTGATTATAGTGAAATATTCACCCTTATGTACTGAAACACACTCTAGCATCTAATGCCTGGAAAGAGCTCCGATTTATTCCTAATATTATTATAGATTGGAATAAATGCTCATAATATGAGTATCTTACAATTTATCACCTTCGTTTTTTTCTAATCATATGTATTTATGCGAACATTTAAAGGAATGAAAAGACAGCTTTAAAATCGGTCTTCAATTAAAGTTATTATTATTTTCCATGAAGATTGGTTAGCCAACGACTAAGTTACTAGGGTAGGGTGTTATGTAATGTATACGTTTATAACCTTACATATAGTTCAATATATTTCAAGCAATTGAGACTTGAAGGAAGCTTAACAGTTATTAAAGAATTAAGATTATTATAAAACTTACAGTTACCTAGTCAAGAAAGGATAAATAACGTAACGGAAGAAGACAGGGGAGAGACGCATGTTCTTCGCTTCAGTGTTTAGCAGAAACCTAGGTATATAATAGTAGCCGAGAGGCGGTCAGAACATGTACGGTACATGTTCAGAACGTAAAATAATTAAATGAACAAGTCAGTTTTCCCCGGGTACGGAGATTCGGACTTGCGAAAAAGACGCTCCGAACCGTTTTTGAAGAGGTTCCGAATCCGAATGTCCGAACCCATTTTCCAGTCCGAACCGGTTCGCGAACATTTGTGCGGAACGCCCACCTCTGGGAATCTATTAAAATGGGTTGGTAGCTACATAGTAAACAGAATAGTATAGTACCCCAGTTCCATGTATTATTCAAATTTATTCTGGGTAGGCTGTGACGTCATGTATGTAAACAAGAGGTCACGTCATAGTAAACAGAATTGCTGTGGGTCACGTGGAATGGAGAATTAAGATGGTGGTCAACGCGACCGATCTGACTAATGATCTAATTATCTTGAATAAATCGTCTTCAAGACTAAAAATTTGTTACTATTTTGGGTGTAAAAAGACCAGTACCTAGCAATCTCATCAACATGAATAAAAGACAAGATAATCAAAAGAGCTCACAAAAATGCAATCATTGATTACAAGAAAATTTAAACAAATAAATTGTTATTTGTAAATGAAAATACCAGATTTATTAAATAGTACATTTAATATATAATAATAATGTATTTACACATAAGTTCACTTCATCTTGTGAATCGGTCAAATTTGATACCCAGTAGCCTCGATATACCCATGCCAAACAGACCTGCAAATAGAATGAAATAAGTACAAAAGACTCTAAAGAAGCAGCTAGATAGGAAAGAGGCAATGCTACCTGCCATCATTTTCTGAAAATGCTTATGGATGTAAAATAGCTACCTATCCCGTTAATTTCAGTGATATAAGTACGACGAGAAGAGGACAAGCACCGGTGACTGAACTCACGGATGGAAGAAGAATATGAAGAGGTAATAGGAAATTAATCATACAAGCCTAACCAACTAGAAATATCAAAGACTTTGTAATTGAGGCAGTATAGCTCTAGAGAGTAAGTCTCTAACGCAATCTTTCAATAATGAAAATAAATAGTATCAAGATTTTAGATGTACGAGGTGAACCAAAGAGAAATTAAGAGAAGTGGGCCTCGTAGAAGAGGGGACAGTGAAAGTACGCTCAATGCACTAGGTGCGCTGGGACGACAGGTAACCGTGTCGACCCAGCGCATGGATGGAAAGAATAGACTCCCATGGATAAATGACCTACACAGTCAGTCTGCTTACCCATGGATAAGAGACATACACAGTCAGTCTGCTTACCCATGGATAAGAGACTTACACAATCAGTCTGCTTACATATGGATAAGAGATATACACAGTCAGTCTGCTTACCCATGGATAAGAGACTTACACAATCAGTCTGCTTACTCATGGATAAGAGACATACACAGTCGGTCTGCTTACCCATGGATAAGAGACATACACAGTCAGTCTGCTTACCCATGGATAAGAGACATACACAGTCAGTCTGCTTACCCATGGATAAGACATACATAGTCTGCTTACCCATGGATAAGAGACATACACAGACAGTCTGCTTATTCATGGATATAGCAAGGCAGAAGGAAAGAAGGTGATTAATAAATAAAGGAAAAATATACAAGAAAGTTGAAAAAAGGCGCCAAGCTAAACAAAAACCTAAAATTAACGTCAAAACAACAAAAAAAAACCTACATAGCGGTAGCCCGAGGACGGACAATGAAGGAGAATCGGTAATTAAACCCCCTAGGCTGATAATCAAAAGTAGATAATAAAAATAGGAGCATTCATACTCCAAATTACAAATGGGAGGAGACCTTCAATTTCATATCTAGGTAACGGCTTCCTTTGGGCTGACTTCGTACTCCTCGATTGTGAATATATATTCCCAAGCGAGAGGACAACTCTGTATTGTGAACCAATTCTCTTCAGTCTGCCATAAAATAGCCATTCTTTTTCTGAAACTGATGGCACACTAAAAGAAATTTGTTCACTATACAGTGTAGTTCTCTTACTCAGGACTCTACATTCACTGTAGATGACTCCACTATATGTAGAGGAATTCTACTGTTTAGCCCTAGGGTTTCTTCTGAATATTAAATAGCATGAAGTATTCACAGCTTCCGGAGGTTTCAACTCCGCACATTTGTTCTCCGCCAAAGAACACATTATTACAATGGCAAATATATCTACGAACTATAGAGTCACCTGCTGCAACTACCAGCGTGATGCCTCTGTGCCCGTAGTTCTTATTCCGTGTCGCATTGGCCATGTAGGCAGCACTAGCGGTGAGAGCTGTGCCACCTACCAGACGACATTCTAAGCAGTCTTTGACCTCCTCTTGCGGGGAGGACTCTTCAGACATTATGTTAGTTATACATCTTAGTTTCTAAGAGAAAGGGTGCAGTTATAGTATTTCTTCTCGTATAAAAGCACGAGATATTAAAAAAAGAAACCTAAGACGAGGAGTCAGTGAAAGTACACTCACTCATTGGTGCAAACTCAACAGCTTTATATGAAAAAATAGTCCATTCTATAATGTTCTAGGTATATCAACAAAAGAAAATAAAAATTTGATTCCCAAGGTATACAGTATATTGAATTTTATTTGGGTACTCTGTGTTAAGAAAAGAAATTGCATTTAGTTTTACAAGCAAAGAAGTTAAAAACTTTCTCGCGTATTAATAGGATACAGGCCCATTTAGTTTTGAAATTTTTAACATAGGTTTTGTTGTCCTTTCTTAATAATTCTATTCATTGGTGGTAGCATAGGGTGTTAGGGAGTGCTTTATTCCCTTAGATGCAAAGTTGCATCTCCCTGAATTAACCTTTTTTAAATTAGACAAGTTAATAAAAAGGAGATTTTTTTACTAAATAATAATAAATGTATAATATAGGCTTAACTTTCCCTATTAGTTTATTAGGATAATAATCAGTACTGGAATAAAATTTCTTACATTTTATTGGATAATTTACAATTTTCTTTATAACTAAAAAGGCGTGAAGATCAGATAAAAGTTATCACCTGTGAGACTTGCACCTTTCAGAAAATATGATAAAGTTAGCCACAGATTTTCAGCAAAGCAAACGAAGCTTCTTACTGGAAACCAGAGCGAACAAGCAACTCTGATTGGTTCCTGGAAACTAAACTCAAAAGCTTATCGCCTATTGGCTGCAGAACAGAACCGAATCTGATTGGTTAAACGAGTAGCTCTCCTATTGGCTAGCTAGCGGAACCGAATCTGATTGGTTAAACGAGTAACTCTCCTATTGGCTAGCTAGCGGAACCGAATCTGATTGGTTAAACGAGTAACTCTCCTATTGGCTAGCTAGCGGAACCGAATCTGATTGGTTAAACGAGTAACTCTCCTATTGGCTAGCTAGCGGAACCGAATCTGATTGGTTAAACGAGTAAATCTCCTATTGGCTAGCTAGCGGAACCGAATCTGATTGGTTAAACGAGTAAATCTCCTATTGGCTAGCTAGCGGAACCGAATCTGATTGGTTAAACGAGTAACTCTCCTATTGGCTAGCTAGCGGAACCGAATCTGATTGGTTAAACGAGTAACTCTCCTATTGGCTAGCTAGCGGAACCGAATCTGATTGGTTAGAAGAGTAATTCTCCTAATGGCTAGTGAACAGAAACTTATCTGATTGGTTAAACGATCCGATGGGCTACTGTATACCAAATTTGATTGCTAGAGCACAACACGAAGCAAGAATTTCTAAGCAATTAGGCACAAGCACACACAGGAGATAGAATCTAGCGATGGTAAGAGTTAGAAACAGATTTCTAGACTTCAAACTAAGAAGAATATGCGCTCACTACCGTTTAGAAGAAGTTAAGAAGTATCCTTACAGTACATTAGGGAATCATCTCGCAACACCGTACCTAGTGGAGATTTTTTATTGAACTGAAATCATTTAATCTTCAAATAGGAACAGACATAGTTGATATGAAAAGAATAGTATTTAAAGTTCATTTAGTAACATTAGTTACATAATGTGATAGGGAAATAAATAGTATACTATTGGTATCTATATTATTAACTCAAATTCCGTTATCTGTAGTGTTCCTAAAGCACGGAAAGGAGGAGAAACACAACTAATTTCTTATTAGATTTAAGTATGAATTACCGGACAAAATATCAAAGTTATTGCACACATGACTATCAAAAATGGCCAATGCAAATAAGTATTACCTTCACAAGTGAAGTACTTCGATAGTCATAGATTGACCTCTTCAAAAGAATTACTCTACAACTTTCCCTATCCGGTAATTAACACTTCACCCTAATATGGATATTAGCCAGTGAAGAAAACTACAGCATATGCTAAAGTAAATAGTTCATGTACAATCACTGGAAATACATCAACTGTTTACCAAGAAAATCAACAAAACTTCATCTCTCAAAGGGGAAAATCATGAGCAGGATATTACAGTAGAACTTATTTCAGAAAAAAAAGACAATTTAGTTTAGACAAAGCATCAGCCAATTTGAGACACATGGATTATTCTAGGGGTTACCATACAGTGTGAACACAAGATAAAATACCTACGTTAAATATTCTACACAGAATTAAATGTTTTATGTAATCCACTGCACGTTCAATCAATGAATATTAGGAGTAGGACATGGTGTTTAACTGACGTTTATATTGCAAAGTGCCTTCACTTTTCTACATTTTATCTTGTTAGAGCTAGAGCTTTATAACGTGTAAAAACACGCTGAAGCATGTAAAAACACGCTGCTGGAGCATGTAAAAACACGCAGGTGGAGCATGTAAAAACACGCTGCTGAAGCATGTACAAACACGCTGCTGGAGCATGTACAAACACGCTGCTGGAGCATGTACAAACACGCTGCTGGAGCATGTACAAACACGCTGCTGGAGCATGTACAAACACGCTGCTGGAGCATGTAAAAACACGCTGCTGGAGCATGTACAAACACGCTGCTGGAGCATGTACAAACACGCTGCTGGAGCATGTACAAACACGCTGCTGGAGCATGTACAAACACGCTGCTGGAGCATGTACAAACACGCTGCTGGAGCATGTACAAACACGCTGCTGGAGCATGTACAAACACGCTGGATTAATAGACCCGCAGTAGTTTATAAATAGCCAATGGTAGCATTAAATAGAAATAGAAATCAGCAAGAGTTAATGACAAATGATAATTTAGACAGAGTATCTAGCTAATAGATATAGGACAGTTAAAAGGTGATGGAAAGCATTTAAAACACAGTCTATTATTCTCTTTATAATGAAGCATGGAGCCAATTTGAAGGCTATTATTAGAATGGATTACATCTGTTGGTTAAGTTAATTGATCCAGAATATTCTGTTGGAGTCATGAACATACAAAGAATCTTAACCAAGGTAGGGAAGACCCACATAACAGTGTTAGCATTAGGATTCTTTATACGTTCATGCAAAGTAAAATCCATTTATAGTAGGTCTAAAAACAAAGATTTACAAAGAAATGAGAACATTTACAGTACCTAAAATCCAAGCCAAAGATCACAAATAAACCATGGTTATTAACCTACCCGATGAAATCATAAATGAAATAGCAAGGAGGTAAATAAAATGAATTTATTGAAATAAAAGAATAACCGCCGGATTAAGAAGTAGAGTCATTCCACACGTCCAAGTGAGAGGGTATTTGTTCTCACGAGTAGAGGGAAATGAAGCGCTACACTCAGTCTAGGGGATGTACAGCAGAGGACGACAGACAGCAGGAGGAGATGAGGTAGCGTGCGTAGAGAGGAGGGGGAGGAGAGAGCTCTTCCCTCTCCTCACTCACTCCTTCCCTCTCTTGACTAGAGAGGCTCAGTACCCTCATGCTCTCACTCGCACAGTCAAACTCCCTATCTGGAACGGAAAAAAATAACATTATCTCTCATACAGAAAATAAAATATAACTGAAGGCAAAATAATGATGGGATAGAAGATTTAGAAATACGAATTAAATAAAAGAAAAACATGAAGACATCTGAGAGATAAAATTATAATCCAATCTTCTAAAATTGGTTCAAATGATCACTGAAGTAAGGAAAAATTATTGTAAAAGAGTTTTCTAAATAGTGTTTGCTCTATAAATTTATACTCTTAATAGTCTTCTCAATACGAAAAAAAGCATCATTAAAACTGAATCCTTCATCCAATAAAACACACACCACAATGGGGCCAATCACACACCACGTTATCTCACCTGCACCGTCCCTCTGCATGCCGTCACTCATTCGCCGCTAGTAAGATGTTCCCTCTGGAGGCTGAGCCAGCTTCATGTTCTCTCTGTGTGTCATGTGTCTCCTCAACTCCTGCAGGAATGTCTTGATGGTGAAGCTACGCTGCCATTGGGAGAGAGATCCCACCTTCAGGCGATCAACCTGATGAGAGGGAGCATTAGAGTGCCACATGGAGGAGTATTTTTATGTCAGCCCATATATTATATAATAAGTAGCTACACTTCAGTAAACTTTGATTGGCAATATTGTAAATAGAACTCTTAACAGGATTAAAATATATTGAATCAATCCTAATTATACACTTCAGTGCCTTCACTAATGTATAAGCTATATAACAAGTGATAATACATTTTACATGCTAAATTTCCAAATTTTAATAGTCACATTCTAGAACTAAAATGCTTGAAAACTTCTTCATACCAAAATATGATGGTACTACATTGTATGGTCTACAACAAAACAACATAAGATCTACCTCAAGCTACTATACAGCAACTACAATTTCATTGTTAATCTAATTACCTACATTAATACCACCAACACACAGAACATCAGTACTACCCAATACATCAGTACTACCCAATACATCAGTACTACCCAATACATCAGTACTACCCAATACATCAGTACTACCCAATACATCAGTACTACCCAATACATCAGTACTACCCAATACATCAGTACTAACCAATACATCATTACTAACCAATACATCATTACTAACCAATACATCAGTACAAACCAATACATCAGTACAAACCAATACATCAGTACAAACCAATACATCAGTATTAACCAATACATCAGTACTAACCAATACATCAGTACTAACCAATACATCAGTACTAACCAATACATCAGTACTAACCAATACATCAGTACTAACCAATACATCAGTACTACCCAATACATCAGTACTACCCAATACATCAGTACTACCCAATACATCAGTACTACCCAATACATCAGTACTACCCAATACATCAGTACTACCCAATACATCAGTACTACCCAATACATCAGTATTAACCAATACATCAGTACTAACCAATACATCAGTACTACCCAATACATCAGTACTACCCAATACATCAGTACTACCCAATACATCAGTACTACCCAATACATCAGTACTACCCAATACATCAGTACTACCCAATACATCAGTACTACCCAATACATCAGTACTACCCAATACATCAGTACTAACCAATACATCATTACTAACCAATACATCATTACTAACCAATACATCAGTACTAACCAATACATCAGTACTAACCAATACATCAGTACTACCCAATACATCAGTACTACCCAATACATCAGTATTAACCAATACATCAGTACTAACCAATACATCAGTACTAACCAATACATCAGTACTAACCAATACATCAGTACTAACCAATACATCATTACTAACCAATACATCAGTACTAACCAATACATCAGTACTAACCAATACATCAGTACTAACCAATACATCAGTACTACCCAATACATCAGTACTACCCAATACATTGTGTATTTCATTGGTTGCCTGTAGTTTTTATTTCATTTATGAACTGCCAACAAATACATTGATGATTTAAGAGCTCCATTATCTAGCATACTAAAGTAAGCAAGATAGGGCAGACCTCAGAGTGCACCAGGGTTACATTTTAAATTTTATAATCTTTACTTTTTAAAATGGACTTCTGTATCACTATGATTTGAATAAATTGGAGCTTGTGAGAGACAATCTATCTATTTTAGTAGTAGCAACTTACAGCTCCATTTTGTTGGTTCACTCCATTCATATTGATTCTGTTGACAAAATATACGGTTGGTGGTTCATCTGGGTACATTGGTCCGCACTCTATCCTCAGGGAGTACATACGGTTTTCAAAATTAGTCTGAAAGCAAAGAATTTGGTTATTGTAGATAACTACTGAATAGCCTAAGCATTTCAATAGCCGTGTTTAGACTGTGGTGGAAAAAATTGAAAATAATTTAATAAATCTGATTTTAATTTGTATCTTGAACCATAAAATCAGGGATTTTATTGCAAATGTGCATGTTCTAAGACATTAAAATAGTCTTTACAAAATCCTTTTGAAAAAGCAAGACTGATACTAATTATAATTTGTGGTATTATCAGCTCACACAAAGTTAAGCTCTATAAATATTTAACAATTTAGCAGGCACTTTTTCTTATGCTTATGATTCATTTATAGAATGAATATTTCGTCTTTCTGAAGACTTTTTTTTCATGGGTGTCTTTTTTTTAAATTCATGGTTTACCAATAAATTCAGTTTTAACACGTTAACCGCCATGCCTGATATTAGAAGTTTGAAATTAGCACCACGATTTTGCTGATAATTACTGGAAACAAAGCTACTTTTTGTAAAAATCACGCTTTTTTGTGATATTTAGAAATTCTCAGTATTGTACTTGAGCTAAGCATTATTATAATATCTATAATCCTGTATACTGGTAGTTATAAAATCTTCAGACCGGTTTGTTATTTGAAGTTAATTATTTTGTGACTTTGAAATAAAACAGTGTCATTGGATATTTCCCTTCTGCTCAAATGTTTGTGGTTTTAGAATGGTTGTTTGACAATAATATTTATTGCTTTAAGAGAGTGAATAAGACTTTCAAACTCTGTTACATATAATGCATTTGGTGAGGGTAATTAACCACCTACTGTTTTCTCTAGGCCAGAGGTTTTCTGTGGTTTAATTATAGAAATAACGAGCTTTTGAGGTTTCATGTATCCTAACGGATTTCAAGTTTGATGTTTCTTTTCTGTGAGAAAGTAATTATTTTAGTCGGAAATATAGGAGGAGTTATTTTTGAATTGGTCAGTTTCTAGGGACAGCCTACAGGAGGGTTGAGAACCAATCGGAATTGGAGAAGTGAGATCAGCGGCATCTTACGTTTGGATTTGGGTGGAGTTTTAGATGAATCTGGGGAGTATATAAGTGGTGGACTGAGATTATGAGAGTCCTACTCTGTCTATCATCACTCTCTGCTTACAAGATTGTCTTAAGTAGTTTACCGGTCTGGATAAGACCCCGGCAGGGTGAAGTCTTCTCTCACCCCAGCCTTAGGTGACCATCGCAGGACTTAGTAGTGGTGGAGATAGGATCCTTAGCAAGATGCTGAATCTTGCAATTCAATGGATCCCGGCAGCAGAGGTTGTATTCTTTACGGAGTCGAAGCCAAACGAGACAGGATATGGGAACCAAGAAATGAAGTCTATTGCAGAATAACTTCTCATGTTGCAGAGCAGACATTCAATACGCAGTAGGAGTCTGAAGCCAGAGTCACCATCATCGTACCAAGATTTGCACAATTTGTCGTCCACGTCAATTGACAAAGTTCCAATGGAGGACTTCAGCCGTTCCCAATACACTAGTACAGTGGTTCCAAAGAGTTTCCAGCCGCATCAACTCCATTAGAAATTCAGTAACCCCATCTGTATTTACTCAGTGATTGTGTCAGTGTTTATTTGTGAAAAGTATACTCTCAACCTCCAAAGCTTGACCCATGTTGTAAGTAAAGGAAATAACATCTAGAGTTATTTCTACTTAATATAATGGACAACAATCACATACATTCGTTAAACTCCTCCATAGGTAGATATTTGATTAATTGAATTAAATGTACGATGTATATGAAGGATTTACTATTTCTCAAACCTTTTGTCTGATCGATTACTTAATTAGAGTACACCTAATTTAAACTATGACTGTGTTTTATTTAACCTTGTTATTTTGGTGCGATATTTGATTTGATGCTACTAAATGAAGTGAAGATATTGATGATTATTATTGACAAGTAATGTAAACAGTAAATTAAACAAATTGATTATTCTTTCTAGGGAGAATCGTAACCCACGTAAATAAATGCCTGCTCGGCACTAATTAATAACCAAGCTACCAATGTTAATGAAAGAACTTAAATACTGGAAATATTGAATATGAATATTGGAAATAAAGAAAAGCCTGCCCGGCGTAAGAAACACCACCCCCTCAGGACCCCGAACATACAATCCTAAAAATGTAATCATAAAGTGGATTTGAAATTTTTTCCAAAAAATGGAAAATGTACCACCGGTGATACATGTGGCGCTAAACGCAAGTTGTTAATGTACCACCGGTGGTACATGTGGCGCTAAACGCAAGTTGTTAATGTACCACCGGTGATACATGTGGCGCTAAACGCAAGTTGTTAATGTACCACCAGTGGTACATGTGGCGCTAAACGCAAGTTGTTAATGTACCACCAGTGGTACATGTGGCGCTAAACGCAAGTTGTTAATGTACCACCGGTGATACATGTGGCGCTAAACGCAAGTTGTTAATGTACCACCGGTGGTACATGTGGCGCTAAACGCAAGTTGTTAATGTACCACCGGTGGTACATGTGGCGCTAAACGCAAGTTGTTAATGTACCACCGGTGGTACATGTGGCGGTTAATGCAAGTTGTTAATGTACCACCGGTGGTACATGTGGCGCTAAACGCAAGTTGTTAATGTACCACCGGTGGTACATGTGGCGGTTAATGCAAGTTGTTAATGTACCACCGGTGGTACATGTGGCGCTAAACGCAAGTTGTTAATGTACCACCGGTGGTACATGTGGCGGTTAATGCAAGTTGTTAATGTACCACCGGTGGTACATGTGGTGGTTAACGTGTTAAAATATATCCTGTATGATACCTGTAGGTATCATGGGTATAAAATAAAATAATAATTATCTATTTTTCTAATGTGTCCAAAAATGTAGAACTGACCGATAATTAAGAACTGACCAGTAATCAAGTCAATTAACCATAGTAAGAAAAACTCACCCTAGTTGGTCCAATGATCATGCCAGTCCAGTGGGAGAGCATCATATCGGAGTCATTCTCCAGACCCCAACTGATGGTGCCATCTCCCACTCCTTTCTGACCTGCCTCTAGTTCTTCTAACAGACGGAAGTTTCTAGGAACGCAAGCAGAGCCTGAAAAGTGAAGCAATTACATGAAGATCTACAAAAAATAAGTAAGTTCTCCAACATTACATCAATTCTCAAACATTTATAGTGGCGAGTCTGGAGAGGGCAGAATCTTGCTTAGTGGAACATCTTTTATATTTCTTCTAAATATCTTGATTTATTTCTTATTTTTTAATAATACTTCCATCATATGCTAGATATTATTCATAAACCATAATTGCAACAAATAAAAAGAAAGTAAGATCTGCACAAAAAGCTCTGAAAGATTTCTCAGTCTAACAGATGAAATTTAAAGGCTGAATGAATACTACAAAATTTAACCCTTTCGCACCAACTTATTTCACGAGTTCATGAGTAATAATTAGGTTTTTTTTAATAATATTTAGGTACTTTTACCTTAGTTTAATCTATTGCTATAGTGTATATTTCAAAATCGTAATGGGACAATATGTCCCACCAGTCATGCACATTGCAGACTATTGGAACAATATGTCCCATTGGAAAATGAATGTTTCTAGTGGCACATATTAGCCCATTCAGCACGAAGGGGTTAAAGCTCCTATTGATTTATTACTGCACATCCTCTTATATTTACACATATTTTGGCAAGAACAGCAGGCAAAATTAAGGATTTCTTGAGAACACCTAACCTGTTTCTAGTCTGTTCTCAAAGTTCAAACCGAATTTAGAAAATAACGATATACAAGAATAAATATTTTTTGCAGCCCTCTCAAGAAAGCCCAAAACATGCTGAACTGAATTCATATCAAAAATTCAATTAACCTATTTTTCCTTAGTGTCCAATCAAATTAACCAGTAAGCAGTCTGCAAAATATGGGATAAATTTAGAATATTCTAATTGAACACCAGTCATGTTTAAAGAGGCTATGAGATTATTAGCCAATTACTGAACCAATAATGGACCTAGTCTGCAAAATATGGATCATTTTTCCAAGGCTCTCCGATACAAATCTTAGCCGAATTTTAGAAATTGTAGATATTTTCAGAAGATCTTGAATTAATTCGTATGTTACCATTAATACAGCTGCAGGAGATTTTGAATCTGCTGCCAAGAGTCAGAGAATAACTCTCTCTCAAATTTATATCTCTGTTTGTCAGGACACACATTATGCAAACTTGCAGAGTTGTATTTCATGAAAATTTCGAGCCAAGCCAGTTTTGTGTCATCTTTGAAAATGCAAGCCAAAATTAAGATGAGAAGTTATTAATTTGACTATGAAGACAAAACAGATCTCTATGAACAATTTACCCGTTTCTCAGACTTTCTGTGAGTTTTGACATTTTGAAATGTAGCTAAGCAAATTAATTGGCTTTAACTGACAATGACATTTAACATTTTATGTGCAAACATTCCTTACTTTCAATTTATATTTACATGTATTTTACTGAAAACAGTGGCCAAAATAGAGGATTTCTTGGAGAACACTTCTGTTTCTGCCAAGATGTATTTCATGGTAAATTTCCAAGTCTTTAAAATATGTGACACTGACATTTTCTGTGTGAACAATCCTTAATTTTTTCCTATATTTAAATATTTATAATTTATATAAAGCTACCTATTTTTACTGAGAACAGAAGCTAAAATTAAAAATAGAGGATTTCTTGGAGAAAAGTTTACCAGTTCAGCATTTTGGGTACCAGTGGCCCAATTAAAATAGTATGGCTCATAAACTCTCCATTTGTCTCCCAGTCTATATTTTGTGCACAAAATTCCAATTTTGTCCAATTCTCTCACCTGACAAAAAATTTATTTAAACAAAAAATGTAGATTGACTACTTTGCTATAGGTTGGTAAGTTAATATCAAGTATTATTTACTACTAATAGGGATATATTAGAGCTCAAACAGGTGTGTTAGACAAAAAAAAAGTAAAAAAAAAAATGATAATTTTGGAAGGTTAAATTAAAGTTAGAGTTTCACAAACCATAAATTTACTAATATTAATAATTGTCAATATTAAATTTAAAACCATTAACTTTTCTTTCCTAATAGGTACTATTATTTACTAATAGTTACTATTGTTTTTCAATATTTATTATTTATAGTTCTTTTTTATTAAAAACTACTATTATTTATTAATAATCACTCTTATTTATTGATAATTACTAATATTTGCCAATATTAAATTCACTTATTTAAATATATACTTTGTTAAATAGTAGTAAATACAGTAGTGGACAAAATATAAGGGTAGGCAAAAAAAAGTTATCTAAATCTTTAAGGAGACAGCCCCCCGAAGAAATCTCAAAATTTTATCTTTTTTTTTATTGTGTAAATAGTTGCTTTATAACCTTCTTATAGTGTGTTTGAAAATACCAGACGTATCATATAACTCTGGCCCCCCTGGGGAGAGGGAGAAAAGGAATAGTGGGCTGGGGGGTAGTGAGTCAATATGTACTCTAAAAACCATCTCTCAGCCAATTATAATTCGTAATAATTAATTATCTCGCTATATCTGGTATCTAACCTACCACTATATAACGCCCACACCAATGAATGCAAAGAAAGATTGCTCAGTTATCGCTAAACCTTCGAAGCGGATGGATGCTGCGTGTCAGATCATCAAACTTTGAAAGGAAATTCCTACTAATTCTGAGTTCTACAAATCTTGTAATTCAAAACATCCCACCTGTTTTTTGGTTGAAGCTAGAGCATTGCGGTTTTTAACATTCGATACTCCATAATGATATCTACAATATGATTGCCTTCAATTTTTGATTTTCGAATTTGTAGTAGAAAATTTTTTCCGACAAAAATTTTTTTTCAGAATTTTTGGTTTACTTTTATGAAAAAGTCGAAATTTAGAAAACCCATTCGAAAATCAAAAATCGAAGGCAATCACATTGTAGATATCAGTATGGAGAATTGAATGCAAAAAACTGCAATGCTCTAGCTTCAACCAAAAAACAGGTGGGGGTTTTTTTGAAAATGGTTCGAAATTCGAATAACTCGTTTTCTATGGGTCTAATCGAAAAAATGTCATGAACAAAAACGATAGATAATTCAATTTTATATATACATACAAGGTTTCAGAACCATAACTTCAATAATAAAAAAAATTCAAAATTTCTGGGGCCATCCCCTCAATTTCATAAAAAGTACAGAACACACATTATTGAAATTTTGCACATATTTTTATATAGAGCTCGTATGTATTCGTATGAAATTTCAAAGCATTTGGACAAATATTCTAGGAATAGTTCCATATTTTACTTCAAACACTAAATTTTGCTCTGGTCAAAAGTTAAGGGTAGCCATCATGAACTTTGAAATATTCGTGGATATTGGCAATTAACTTAATTTGTGAATAATTCTTTGCTATATCACTTCAATACATATTCTACAGCAAAATTCTACTAATTTTGCACAATATGAAGGAGTTATCCATCTTCTATTCATCCTCCAGAAATGTCCACAAGTTTCCCCTCTGATAGAAATCTTTCTGTAAGAGATTTCAATTACCACATGAAGGTCCAAAAGGATTGTGCAACATATTGTGGCTCATCATAAGCAGTGTGAAGTTGTTGATTCCAAACCGAAGAATTGTAGACTTCCCAAAGCATTGCTGAGAGAAGATCATGCAAGTCTTCAAAGTAGTTTCAACACTTGTGGTCAAATTTTTGGTGAGATAGCTTTCATGTCTGGTGGTACGGTGTCCCAGTCTACTTTTTTGCTTCAACTTCAACAAGTTGGTTTGCAGTCATTTGTCCCTGCATCGAAGCTTTCAATCTCAAAAAAGAAACTGAAAGTGTTACTTGTGTTTTGTCATGAGCATGTTGTTTTGTTGATTGATCAGTGGTCGAAAGTACATTCTATAGTGATGAATGGAAGAAAAATAGATATCTTAGGTTCTTATGGGAAAGTATGAATTAAACGTAACGTAGGGGAAATGTTAACTATGAACTACGTCAAGAAAGAGGTTAATTTTGGAGGTAGTGTGATGGTTTAGGGGTCACTTTTTCTGCTGGACCTAGTCCTATTGTTCATCTACGAGGAGGAGTTATTGCATAAGTTTAAAACAGCTCTTTCGTCATCATACAAGCAGCTGACCCTCAACCACAGAGTTTCAAACAGGACAACTTACCCTACTACTGAGATAATTTGGATAATACTTTGAGACTGGACTCAGAGAAGAAACACAAGAATTGTGGACATTTCTCAAGGATGAATAGAATATGGATAATTCCTTCACATTGTGCCAAATTTTGTGGTAGAAGATGTATTGAAGTGATACAGCAAACAATTATTCACAAATTATTAAGTTAATTGCCAATATCCACGAGTATTTCAAAGTTTATGATGGCTACTCTTAACTTTTGACCAGAGTAAAATTAAGTGTTTGAAATAAAATATGGAACTATTCCTAGAATATTTGTTTAAATGCTTTAAAATTTCATACAAATACATACGAGCTCTATATGAAAATACGTGCAAAATTTCAATAATGTGTGTTCTGTACCTTTTATGAAATTAAAGATTTAGATAACTTGTTTTTGCCCACCCTTATATTTTGTCCACTACTGTATTAATAACTTAATATTGATAAATGTTAGTAAATAAATATTGATAAATATTAGTAAATAAATATTGATAAATATTAGTAAATAAATATTGATAAATATTAGTAAATATATATTGATAAATATTAGTAAATATATATTGATAAATATTAGTAAATATATATTGATAAATATTAGTAAATATATATTGATAAATATTAGTAAATAAATATTGATAAATATTAGTAAATAAATATTGATAAATATTAGTAAATGAATATTGATAAATATTAGTAAATGAATATTGATAAAAATTAGTAAATAAATATTGATAAAAATTAGTAAATAAATATTGATAAATATTAGTAAATAAATATTGATAAATATTAGTAAATAAATATTGATAAATATTAGTAAATAAATATTGATAAATATTAGTAAATAAATATTGATAAATATTAGTAAATAAATATTGATAAATATTAGTAAATAAATATTTATAAATATTAGTAAATAAATATTTATAAATATTAGTAAATAAATATTTATAAATATTAGTAAATAAATATTTATAAATATTAGTAAATAAATAGTTATAAATATCAGTAAATAAATAGTTATAAATATTAGTAAATAAATATTAGTAAATAAATATTAGTAAATAAATATTCATAAATATTAGTAAATAAATATTTATAAATAGTAGTAAATAAATATTTATAAATATTAGTAAATAAATATTGATAAATATTAAATATTGATAAAAATTAGTAAATATTGATAAATATTAGTAAATATTGATAAATATTAGTAAATATTGATAAATATTAGTAAATATTGATAAATATTAGTAAATATTGATAAATATTAGTAAATATTGATAAATATTAGTAAATATTGATAAATATTAGTATATATTAGTAAATTGATGAATATTAGAAAATATTGATAAATATTAGTAATAAATCTAACATTGGTGATTATTAATATTAGTTTAACTTTTCAAAATTTTGATTTTTTCTTTTACTTTAATATTTTTTTGTCTAACACACCTGTTTGAGCTCAAACATATCCCTAATACCTATTAATAGTAGTAAATATTAACTTTCCAACCTATAGCAAAGTAGTCAATCTACACTTTGTTCTAATAATTTTTTGGAGGGTAAAGGTCAATGTCAAAGAGGGTAAGTGCCCTTTTTCATTCAAAAAATTAAAATAATAAAATTTTGTACACCTAGAAAGATTGCCTAGCTTATTCTAAACAAAAAAAAATGCTAAACTTTTTGTTTTTGGTTTAACAATAAGAAAGTTATAAGGGCATTTTGCCCTTTTTTCTCAAAAGTTCCCAACTTTTGACCTATAGGAGCTAGAGAGCCGAGATTCTCAATATGGCGTTTTTTGAGCACAACCAGTCTGCAGAATATGGAACATTTTTCCAAGACTCTCTGCGGGAGTTTTTCATTGAATTTTGGAAATTGGAGATCTCTGCGGGAGATCTGGAATTAATTCCTGTTACCATCCAGTCTGCAGAATATGCGAGATATTTGGGATATTCTCTCCGAACAATTTTGAATTAATTCCTATATTTACATTAATTTTGCTACGAACATTTCTGAATTAATTCCTATATTTACATTAATTTTGCTACGAACAGATTAAGAGATCTCTACGAACACCTAACCAGTTTCTGCAGACTGGGTTACCATTAATTTAGCTGCGGGAGATTTAGAATTAATTCCTATGTTACCATTAATTTAGCTGCGGGAGATTCTGAATCTGCCCAGTCTGTATTTCGTGGTAAATTCCACCGACATGTTTTCCTATTTTTTCCTCTTGAAAATAATATTCTGTCAAAGTCGGTGGATTTTTAGCTATTTATTCCTATGTTACCATTAATTTTCGGTGGATAAATGGGTAAAATGTTGGTGGATCAGCCAAATTACTGGAAATTTATGGTGGATTTTTTCAGCTATTTCAAAAAGTCAGTGGAATTTTTTGCACCAAATACAGACTGGGAATCTGCTACTGAGAGTCAGAGAGTATCTGTCTCTCAGAATAAAATCTCTGCGGGAGAAGAGACACATTCTGCAGACTGGGAGCACAAGAACCCTTTGTAGTTTGTACCAACTTTCATGCAAATCTGAGGGAGTGTGGTGTTAAATTACATATTTTTGGTCCACTTGTCAAGGAATTCTCAATTCCCCAGGGGAAAAAATTTCACCAAACCATGAAATACAGACTAGGATGCATGAAGTTGGCCAAGAAATAATGCATGGCCAAACTAGCCATTTTAATGTCGAGTTTGCGACCGTTATTTCGAGTCCATCAATTTCAAATGGTGAGCCAAGTCCAGTCTGCAGAAACTGGTAAAGTGTTCGTAGAGATCTCTTATTTTGTTTGTAGCAAAATTAATGTAAATATAGGGATTAATTCAAAAGTGTTCGTAGCAAAATTAATGTAAATATAGGAATTAATTCAAAATTGTTCGGAGAGAATATCCCAAATATCTCACATATTCTGCAGACTGGAGCCAAGTAAAATAGTGTTATGCTGCAAGCCTGCAGGCAGCAAACTGGAGCCTGTCTGGAGGCCAGATTGTATTTCGTGGTAAATTCCAATGATATCTCGGGAGATATTCAATTTCTCTAATAAAAAAATTCCTGCAATGTCGGAGGATATTTTGCTATTCATTCCTATATTACCATTAATTTTTGGAGGAGAAACTGGAAAAATGTTGGAGGACTAGACAAATTGATGAAAAATGTTGGCAGCTATTTCTCAGATTTTTGAAAAAGTCAGAGGAGTTCAGTGCACCAAATACAAACTGGTCTGGAGGTATACTAACAATTACATTGCTACAATACAAAATAAATAAACCATAAAAGCAGATGCCTACAGTACCTATATGATTATATCAGTATGTGCCAAATTCCGATGAGAGCCATTATCTAGCCTCTAACTAGGTAGGTGCCACTAAATAATAGCAAATTCTATTTGATTTTAAACTTACGATATATTAGTTAAATTTATCATATTTATTTACGAATTGACAATCAGATGAATGAAAATGATATAAATGTATATTAAGATAGGTAATATATGAGTCGGGAATAAAATGCATCACTTACCTGACATTTTAATCCTGGTATGAAATTACTTCTCCAAGAATAGCTCTTTATCTTCCCTATTGTGCTTTATCAACATGAATGAATTCTTTTTCTTCTAAGCTCAAATATTAATTATAAGAAAGACGGAAGAATCTCCAATGAAAACAAGAGCTGTTTAATACTTTCATGATTGTGAACAAAATCCCTGAGATATTTTATATCGAAATATTATCGTATGATTTAATTTCAAATATAGCTGCATTTGTAGGACTATTTAGGAGAATAATGGATATTTGTCTTACAAAGTTGAAAACGTTGATTAGCTACGCAGCAAACATGAATGTATCTATTCGATGTCTAAACGACTCTGTATAACCTCTCTTCCGACATCGAATACCAGTAACAAATTAGACATGGTGACATCAATCCGATATCCGTTTGCACCGCTAAACCGCATCATATCAAGTATATTTGGCATCGAAGCGATACCGATATAACAGCGTTGAATAGAAAGATAAATTACGAAATCCAACATACATAGGGATTCTGCATCGAACAGAAGCCTAATTATATATATCTACCCAGCAAACATGAATGTATCTATTCGATGTCTAAACGACTCTGTATAACCTCTCTTCCGACATCGAATACCAGTAACAAATTAGACATGGTGACATCAAGTGGACATCAATCCGATATCCGTTTGCACCGCTAAACCGCATCATATCAAGTATATTTTGCATCGAAGCGATACCGTTATAACAGCGTTGAATAGAAAGATAAATTACGACATCCAACATACATAGGGATTCTGCATCGAACAGACGCCTAATTAAATATCTAATATGCTTCGAAACGATATCCACTTGCATCCAATCAATAAATTAATTAAAATTGAAAACTCTTACTTTATTGATATAACGTACTGTACATTTAGATGCATATCAATTTGATTTTTGTTACATATTGTTATGTGTAAATTAAATGAGAAGAAATGAAGTGATGTGTCCTGGTATCGATCGTGGGACCCTCCGTCTTCGTGCCTGAAACTCTGTCACATTGCCACTGTGGATGTATTAGATTTAAAAAAAAATTAGATATTAAACGACCCGGAGATACTTAAAGATATTTTAAAGTGAATAGAACAATACAGGCAGGTACCGCTTTTTTAACCAAAATCACAACTTATTCTTATTACAAATAGTAATGAGTTGGTCAAATTTTAATATAATTGTAACTCCTTAAAAATTTCGATCTCTATGAGTTCAAATTAAAGAAAATGTTTTGAGGCTACGACTTAGAATACAGATGAAAGCTCTGTGATGACAGTTCAAAGTAATGAATGCATTAATTAAAATTTGACCATAGATTAACTCTCACTCAGTAAATATAGGTCATAATCCCAACAAACATATGAATGTCGATTCGATGCCGTTTGCTGTCGAATTCGTAGCGCTAACGGTGGGTATCGACTTAGCAACCATTTCGACTCATAGTAGATATCGGAATGTCTGTTTCTAAATGATATCTGAATTAACACTTTGAGTAGAAACACTAAAACCGATACATGGTTTTAACAGCATCATCTTGACGTCGGCATGTCTGTTTCCAAACGATATCTGAATTTATACTTCGACCAGAAGTGCGAAAACAGATACGTAGTTTTAAAAAAATCGTTTCAAATTTAGAAATTCATTTTCTTATCTTCCTGTTTTATAATACGTATAGAAATGTAGGAATTATTTCCATTCAATTGAATTGTACCTTTCTATATAACATACATAGTGCTCCCTTTAAACTATACCCAATAATTAATATACTTATAGGGGACTAACGACACTACGGCAGTTGTAAAGGTATACGATTGAGCATTGACACGCTAGTGCGATTGTGAACTGCCCAACAAACATATGAATGTCGATTCGATGCCGTTTGCTGTCGAATTCGTAGCGCTAACGGTGGGTATCGACTTAGCAACCATTTCGACTCATAGTAGATATCGGAATGTCTGTTTCTAAATGATATCTGAATTTACACTTCGAGTAGAAACACGAAAACCGATACATAGTTTTAACAGCATCATCTTGACGTCGGCATGTCTGTTTCCAAACGATATCTGAATTTATACTTCGACCAGAAGTGCGAAAACAGATACGTAGTTTTAAAAAAATCGTTCCAAATTTGGAAATTCATTTTCTTATCTTCCTGTTTTATAATACGTATAGAAATGTAGGAATTATTTCCATTCAATTGAATTGTACCTTTCTATATAACATACATAGTGCTCCCTTTAAACTATACCCAATAATTAATATACTTATAGGGGACTAACGACACTACGGCAGTTGTAAAGGTATACGATTGAGCATTGACACGCTAGTGCGATTGTGAACTGCCCAACAAACATATGAATGTCGATTCGATGCCGTTTGCTGTCGAATTCGTAGCGCTAACGGTGGGTATCGACTTATCAACCATTTCGACTCATAGTAGATATCGGAATGTCTGTTTCTAAATGATATCTGAATTTACACTTCGAGTAGAAACACGAAAACCGATACATAGTTTTAACAGCATCATCTTGACGTCGGCATGTCTGTTTCCAAACGATATCTGAATTTATACTTCGACCAGAAGTGCGAAAACAGATACGTAGTTTTAAAAAAATCGTTCCAAATTTGGAAATTCATTTTCTTATCTTCCTGTTTTATAATACGTAAAGAAATGTAGGAATTATTTCTTTTCAATTGGATTGTACCTTTCTATATAACGTACGTTGTGCTCCCTTTAAACTATACCCAATAATTAATATACTTATAGGGGACTACGGCAGTTGTAAAGGTACGATCGGATATTGGCACGCTAGTGCGATTGTACACTGGATTAACGTAACGTAAGCGATACTGGAACATCGGTTGTTGAACAGTGTTCATCCAGTACCGTAAAAATGAAATGGATAACCAATCAAGTGATTTTTCGATGGCCAGTGCATTTATTGTTAGGAATCTATTCTAAACTGTTTATAGTAAGCCCCGAGGGGTTCCTGAAGCTGTCTTTGGTGAATAGAAGAGAAGTGGGGTGGCGTCCCTTGGGAACCAAAACTGTTGTAATTTGGATTATGTATTGTCTATTTTATGTTTACCATGTGTATAGTGTTTTAACTCTCCATGCAGTTTTAGAGGATAGCGCTAGGGTTACGCTCCACAATTACGTACGAGGTCTTAGATTTTGTGTTAAGTAGGCTCGTAGGCTTCATTTACTATTACCTCTTCATTTCCCTCTTCCATCCTTGAGTGCAGTCACCGGTGCTTGTGACCATTTTTGTCACATCCTCGGTAAGTGACAGCATTCCCGGAGTAGCTTTTCAGCATCCATGAGCGTCGTGACTTTGTCCATGGAGCCACTATCCTTTCTGCCTGCTTCTTCCAGTCCCTTGTATTTCATTTCCTTTTGACGTCAGCGACATGGCCTTTGGTTCAGAAGCAGACGTTAAACCTCTACTAAACGTAGAGGCTATTAAACACGTTCAATTTTAGAGTAAATTCTGTGTTATCGGATGGTTCCACATTTTCGAATATGTAAGAAATAAATACAATAATTATCATTATTCAATTCTTACTTAAATTGGAATCCATGATACCAGTACGTAAAATACAAGTTTAGAAATAAAAATCATTGCATAAATAATTTTTCTACGTAAAATGCTGAGCCCCATAACCGATAACTTGAGCTTTCACCTAGTGCCAAAAGCTGCAAATGAGACGATTAAAATTCAGTGATTCACATTATAATTTATAGATAATTAAACTTAAAGTGGTAACCGGACTCAATAAATCTATATTTAATATTTTAATAATCATTATTTAACTTTTATTTCACTTGGTATCATATCTTCAGCCATTATGTTACTAATTAAGTAGTAGTTAAATAATAATTATTATATTTTCCTTTATCACGTGTTCGAAAATATAGGCCCTATTAATAACTTGGAACATATACCGTACGTATTACTAAAAAAAATTCACAGAACACAAAATTCCTGTTTTATATAACACAATTATATAAGTCAAAATGTCAAACTAATTACTCAACTATTAATACCTATATTTACTGAGTGAGAGTTAATCTATGGTCAAATTTTAATTAATGCATTCATTACTTTGAACTTTCATCACAGAGCTTTCATCTGTATTCTAAGTCGTGGCCTCAAAACATTTTCTTTAATTTGAACTCATAGAGAACGAAATTTTTAAGGAGTTACAATTATATAAAAATTTGACCAACTCCTTACTATTTGAAATAAGAATAAGTTGTGATTTTGGTTATAAAAGCGGTGCTCGCCAGTCTTGTTCTATTCACTTTAAAATATCTTCAAGTATCTCCGGGTCGTATAATATAATTTTTTTTTAGGTAAATGCATCCACAGTGGCAAAGCTACAGAGGAACAGGCACGAGGACAGATGGACCCACGATCGATACCCGGACACATCACTTAATTTCTTCTCATTTAATTTATATATAACATTATGTAACATTAACCGAATTGATATGCATCTAAACGTAGAGTACGTAATATCAATTTATTTATTTATTGGATGCAAGTGGATATCGTATGTTGGATGTCGTCTCTATGTATGTTGGATGTCGTAATTTATCCTTCTATTCAACGCTGTTATAACGGTACCGCTTCGATGCCAAATATACTTGATATGATGCGGTTTAGCGGTGCAAACGGATAACGGATTGATGTCTACTTGATGTCACCATGTCAAATTTGTTACTGGCATTCGATGTCGGAAGAGAGGTTATTTTAATTGGTATAATAATACATCGATCGAAGGGATATAGGGATTCTTAATATTCTACTTAGTTTAAATCTTTTATGTTTTTGTTTATTTATTTATAAGATAATAATTTTATTTGGCATGAACTCATATATTTTGAAATATTACAAAATTAGGTGCATTGGTATCATGGATAACAATTTAAGCGAAAAGTAATTACAATAAAACTCCTGATCAGTTATAAAGTTTTTCGTTATGAAGCACTCGAATAATGAAGGACCTGAGTTATGAAATGCACCGCGTAGTTATGAAGTATTTTTTATATTTCAATAATAGAAAACGATATACGTCATGATCGAATTTCGTCCTAGTTTTCACTCAAAGATCGTAGTTTTCTCCAATATTTTGATCATAAAAACAATCAGTGTCCCTATCAACAGATTTCGTAGCAAAATCGGTCGATATTGCAGATCACTCAAACGCGCGTGACATTTTCATTCCCTATTAGAACTATCGTCAGAACACTCTAAATTGGTTTAAACTGTAAAATGATGCATGGACAATCATCATTTTTTATTGAATCGCCATCAAATGATCAAACTTTTGTCTATATATACGATTTTTAAATGGATTACATACGATCAGATCAGTTAAAATAGCACTATTATAGTAATTGACTAATAACAAATCCATTGGTATAGTTTATTTTGTCATTACATATTTATGAGTTGCTTAAATAGGCAAATTATATAAAATGGACACAGACTGAGTTCGAGTTTTGTTTTGATTTTTAGGACCACTTTGAACAGCTGTTATTTTCGGGAATCTGGTCTGATCAACTATAGACGGCCATGGTTGGGTTCTCCCTAACTAAAGGGTAGTTTACACGAGTTTAGTTTACTCACTACAAGCTGGCGAGTTTACAAGCTGCTGGTTAACTCGCCCCTGTCATCATGTTTGCTAGTAAACTAGCAGCTCGTAAAAAAGCTGCCTGGAATTTCGGGAAGCAATTACCTGTTCAACTTTTCTCACAGCTAGCTAGCGAGTTAGAAGCCCCGCCCCTTCACACACTCTGAAAAATCACTTGAGTTTGAAAATTGTTGCACCTAATTTGGCTAATTTCTAATAATTTCAAATTATACCTAGTTTTATCGAATTACACCTAATTATATCGAGTTACACCTAATCCGAATCACACCTAAATATAACTAATTTAATTATACATAGTACATCGAAATATACATAATTACACCTATAATTGTATCAAATTACAGATAATTATATCGAATTACACCTAATTATACCGAATTACACATAATTATACTGAATTACATCTGATTAATCTATTTATTTCAACACTTGTGGTTTTAGAGGATAGCGCTAGGGTTATATTTTTGCAACTACGTGGTCTTAGATTTTGTGTTAGGTAGGACCTAGTTTCATTTACTATCACCTTTTCATTTTCCTCTTCCATTCGTGGGTGCAGCCAGTATTTAGGTACCACCCTTCAATTATGTTAGTGGTACTAGACAGATCTTTCCTGAGACGGTTGAAGAAACTCCACACACATGGTTTGAAAAGAGGATTAATCTATTTCTTCTGAATGGCCTTCGACGAAATGAACCTTAATGAATCATTAAGTAAAATTTAAATATCATTTATGCAGTGTTCTTTAATAGACAGGCAAAAACTCAATTCTCTGGGCTGTAACAGATTCCACTTTAATCACAGTCTATGGTATCAACTTAAATTGCTACTCTAATAACAAAGTAAAGCTTCTCTATAGTGTCTGCTGTAGCCATTTTATTAATGTGATCAATAGTGGACCAGTGCCTAAATTTCTTGGGGATCAATTGTATTGGGGCCCAATTGCCACGGGCCCAAATGTCTTCGGCTCAATTTTCGGCGAGTCCAATTGTCGGGTCATGTGCAATTGACTTGGGCCCAACTGTCGGTCAATGAACAAAATTCATACTTCAAGTTATGTATAGCTAATGTAATGTATGTTATTTTTAAAGAAAATTTTCTCCATTTGATCAATTTTCTATTCGATCAATTCTCCATTATCATAAATTTTTCGAATTTTCGATACTTTGTCTTTCAATACTTTGTCCTTCGATACTCTGTCTTTCGATACTCTGTCTTAGTAACACATCCGTGAGGTTGGCCAACGTCGGGCCTTTGCTGGCCCAATACACAGAGACTGGCATGACAGCGTTGGCCAATAGTTTCGGTCTGAATTGGGCCAACGTTAGCCCAACATTGTAATGTTTACTGTGACCTCCTCCATCGACTGTATTCCATGACGCTCTCTCACTGCCTTCAGACTTGGACACTCAAAAATAAAATGATCCAAAGTCTCCTCCACAGCTCCTCACATACCACACCCCACCACATCCTCCTAGTGCCTCATTCTCCAATCCAGTCTCAACGTATTACTCCTCACTCCAGACAGCAACCTCGATCCCCCCCCCCTCTCTCTCTCTCCTAAAAATAATGCCTCACATTCTCCCTATAGTACCTCAAGGTCGACTTCTCCTCAATCTCCATCTCCCATGCTCCCACTCATTCACCAATCTCTCAATATGGGCACTGCTCATATCCTCCAGCCGCCCCCAATCCACACCCACCTCTCCTAAGTAGTCATCCACCATCCTTATCCATGGATCTTGTCTCACCTCAACCCTCATCTCCTCCATCACCCTTCTTAAAACTACACTCTGTCCCCATCAAAAGGTTTGGTGAACTTCAGCTTCTCTTTCATATCCCTGGCGAGCACTGATGAACATCCCACTTCTCCTTGAAGTGTCACAATGGGTGTCCACGAGGGTGCAGCCATGACCTTCCTCCACACTCCATTCTCTGCATCCTAGCTTTCTCCCCCTGCACTCAGGACACTAGGCAGCACCATCCCCTTCCAAAAAGTCTTCACCACTAGCAACCTATCGCACGACCTCCCCACAACCGAATATGTCATATTTGCCATCCTCTCCGCCTTCCCAATTCTCTCTTTCTTACACTCACCAAAACAATCTCTTTTCGCCATCACCAAGGTACAGGGTGAGGCAAAAGTCAGGTACTACTTTTAAAACTTAATTATGCAAAAACTAAGAAAGATAGAATCGTTCGGTTGATTTTAAACAAATGAAGAGATATTTTTTTGCACAGAACATTGAATAGAAGAAGAAGTGTAGATCCCATTATATTACTCTTGAGTGCCGTTTACAGTGACGTCACTTAAACTAGAGCCACTCAGCCAATCAGAGGCTTCTTTTCACCAGTTATGTTTGAGTCCGTATTTTGAATGCGTATTACAACCGAAATGGTGTCAGTTTGTGTTTGTTGCAAAGAAGATTAGTTTATTATTGCTTAATAGCTGGGCTATAGAATATAGATAATCGTGTACATTTAATTTGGTAGGAAGATATGACTCCCAGCAAAGATAATGAGCTGAGGTAGAATGCACGCTCAAACTGTTTTCGAGAGAGTGTTTATAGTGACATCAGCGATCAATGGACGTGATTGGTTGAAAATTTACGACTGTATACACCATGTGTACACGTTCGATCTGAGCTTCTTCTTATTCAATGTTCTGTGTTTTTTTGTGTCTGTATCTATGATTCAGCTGTGATTATAATATCAGATTTGACGGTTACAGGCAATTTTAAACAACTTGTTAAATGCTCTCGAGATGAACAAATATACGAAAGAAAAACGTATCAGAATTGTGGAAACTTACCTTACTGCTAATGGATCTACTGTCACAGTGCAGAGATTTTATGCGAACTTTCAACGTGGTGAGAAGTCCATCCCATAAATGCATTGTCAATATAGTAAATCGGTTTCGGAAATGTGGAACTGTTTCTGACAAAAAACGCTGTGGAAGGCCAAGAACAACACGACCTGAAGTTGTTATTCAAACTGTTCTGGATGATGTCCATGAATACCCAAGGGCATCGTTAAGGAAGCATTCGAACCAACTTCGGTTGTCAGTTAGATCATTGGGTCTTAGGGTACGGTTACTATGGATGCGTATTCAAGCGATTTTTTGCTCTTACGACTTCGGATGAAAATCAAATTCATACTTTATAATGAAAGTGGTTACAGTGACAGCGATTTAGTCGTCAAAATACGTACGAAGTCGTCAGAATCATTTCAGCATTCAAATGAGTTTGATTTTTTTTCATGCGACTAGCGACAGATTCTGTAATTTGTGTTTAATTCTCTTACTTTCGTTTAACTGTTACTGTTTACCCATGCGTTTTGGAAATATATTATTTATTCATTTATACTACCTATCAGGAATAATACGGATATTATTTAATTATGTATATATACCTATTTGTTTATATAAAGGCCTAAATTGGATGTTACTGTTTACATTTTTTCAATAAAATTTAATATCCTTATAGTTATATAAAAATATTAACCTTATTTTTCTATTTAGGTATTTCAAAAATTGTATACGGTGAAAAAAATGATCAAATTAGCTCGTCGCGTCTATTATTTCAAGAGGCACGCAGATCGGTTTTTAATTCCTCCCGAACATTAATTACCTCAAATAAACATAGTTTAGACCCCAATATTCATTGGGCAGAAACATACTGACGATCAGAGATCGCGTACAGTGTAACCACCTCGCCCTGAAGATATCGTCAGTGTGAAAATTTGCTCGAATACGCATCCATAGTAACCGTACCCTTAATCTACAACAGCTGAAATTCCATCCATACAAAATCAAACTAGCCCATAAATAAAAAGTCACTGACTATCAAAAACGCTTGGATTTGGCAACACAGTTTTTGCAACTTAACGATGCACACGATAATTTCATTTCGCTCTTCATAATGTCTGATGAGGCTCAATTCCACCTTTCTGGTTATGCCAATAAGCAAGATTGTAGATATTGGAGTAATGGAAATCCGAAAATTATTCATAAACTCCCACTTCTTACTAAAAAGAGGATTATCGGTCAATATTTCTTTGAGGATAGGAACGGGAAAACTGAGATTATTAAGGGAACATAATATCGAAAATGCATTCAAGAATGTTTAATCCCAGATATGAATTTAAATGATATGTGGTTCCAACAAGACGGTGCCAATGCACACACAACAAAGGAATCAATCCCTTGAACTTCTCAATACATTTTTTTCAAATCGATTGATCTCCAGTTCTGGCCCTGTTCCTTGGGGGTGTAGGTCATAAGCCCCCCGGTCAAGAGCCCCCCCCCCCCTCCGGTCATGAGCCCCCCTAGGTCATAAGCCCCCCGGTCAAGAGCCCCCCCGGTCACGAGCCCCCCTGTTTTTAAATCCTTATTTACCTATATTATTTAATCCTTATTGACACTTTTGTAGTTCATTACTGATTAGACATAAAATATATGTATATCGGAGGGCGTGCCGCCCCCCGAACCCCCCTGCCAGGTCATCAAACAATCATGAAGTGTGCAGTACAACAATCTAGCGGATACAACAAACTACATTAGCAACTCTCAGTTATTTCTATCCAAGTAGTTCTTCATTTGTTTAACTAGGTAAATAAGGATTAAAAAACAGGGAGGGGGGGCTCGTGACCGGGGGGGGGGGGGCTTATGACCCAGGGGGGCTCATGACCGGGGGGGCTCTTGACCGGGGGGGCTCTCCACCGTACCCCGTTCCTTGGGCACCTAGATCTCCTGATTTGACACTTCTAGATTTCTTTTTATGGGGTCATTTAAAAAAGAATGTTTAGGTACATCAATAGGCCCCGTAATTTGGAAGATCTGAAAGCGAACATTGTTCAAGAAATTCGCAACATTACTCTTAATGTTTTAAGAAAAGTCATAAAATCTGTGGTTGATAGGATGCGTTTGTGCCTAGACGCTAAAGATACTACATTTAAAAAATATAATACTCGTATAAAAACTTTAAAAATTAACCAAACGATTCTATCTTTTAATTTTTGCATAATTATTTTTTTTAAAGTAGTACCTGACTTTTGCCACACCCTGTGCCTCATTTCCCCCACACATCTGATACCCCCACCTCAGCCTCTCCTCTTTCTCCCCCATTGAGATCAAGGTCATTCATAAACGGCGGCGAAGGTATGCGCTCTAGCAAGAACGAAATCTAGTTTATAATACTTTTTCATCAGCGAGATGTGAAATCATAGTAAAAAACAAAGAATTGATTGCGTACTGTTTCAAGGCCATCTATAGTGTATACACTATAGATGGCCTTGGCTGTACCCTCCCAGTAACCATTACAATGTTGGGCCAACGGTGGCCCAATTCAGAACAAAAATCTGGGCCAGCGTTGTCATGTCGGTCCCGGTTTATTGGGCCAGCAAAAACCCGACGTTGGCCTACCTCACGGATGTCCACCGGCCCAGAACAGTATAACCACAGTACAGAGAAGATATAGTATCCCAGAGCTATTGGGGGATATTACGCGTGTCCCGGTAGTCTGTGACGTCACATTTCAACAATGGTGCGTACGTTTGTACGTACAGTACAAACACAAAAGATGGCTGCAACACACCCAACTTTTGTTAAATAACGTTTTCGGTGATATTTTTTTTAATTCCACATTACCGCGTGCTATTATCCAATCTTTATAGTCATGCGGACGAAAACTAAAAAGATGACTGTTGATGAAATTGCTACTGGTCTTTTTACACCCAAAATAGCAACAAATTGTTAGTCTTGAAGACGATTTATTCAAGATAATTAGATCATTAGTCAGATCGGTCGCGTTGGCCGCCATCTTAATTCTCTATTCCACGTGACCCACAGCAATTCTGTTTACTATGACGTGACCTCTTGTTTACATGCATGACGTCACAGCCTACCCAGAATAAATTTGAATAATACATGGAATTGGGGCACTATACTATTCTGTTTACTATGAGTATAACCACAGTACAGAGAATATATAGTATCCCAGAGCTATAGGGGGGATATTACGCGTGTCCCGGTAGGCTGTGACGTCACATGTCAACAATGGTGCGTACTTTTGTACGTACAGTACAAACACAAAAGATGGCTGAAACACACCCAACTTTTGTTAAATAACGTTTTCGGTGATATTTTTTTTTAATTCCACATTACCGCGTGCTATTATCCAATCTTTATAGTCATACGGACGAAAATTAAAAAATTACTGTTGATGAAATTGCTACTGGTCTTTTTACACCCAAAATAGTAACAAATTTTTAGTCTTGAAGAAGATTTATTCAAGATAATTAGATCATTAGTCAGATCGGTCGCGTTGGCCGCCATCTTAATTCTCTATTCCACGTGACCCACAGCAATTCTGTTTACTATGACGTGACCTCTTGTTTACATACATGACGTCACAGCCTACCGAGAATAAATTTGAATAATACATGTAACTGGGGTACTATACTATTCTATGTACTGTGGTATAACCAAGTATAAACGACTTATTGGTACCGGCAATACTTAACGATGCCGCTGCCATGCAGGTCTACGGCCAGTACTATTTTCATATAAGAGGTGTATTAAGTAGATTACGTTATACGGAACACCTGAAGACAACAGTTATTTCTAAGTAGTAACTGTCCTACAAATACAATTTACAGATGAAAATTAGGGTACAAAATTAGAACAGTTGCTAATTTAAACTCAATTGTATATTATTTTATCTACGCTATTTTAACTAAATGATATTTTTATTTAAAATTGAATAGAAAGTATAATTTTCTAAGTGATTAATTATTTCAAACGAAAAAATAACTTTTCATACTAAATATTTGAATCAACTATATATAGCGTCCATAGCTAATTTTTATGAAGGAAATAATTAAAGTGTTAAATTAATAATTGAAAGGATAACCGGCCTATTTTTACTTAATTGCAACAAACGGCTACAATTTCAAAGATATACTTAATTGAGGATATTGAATTGGCTATTAGGTGTGATTAAAGATGGGAGAGATCGTTTACACCTAACCTCTCTGATATTCTGTCGAAAAATGCTAATTAAAACCGGTAGACCAGAATAATAAATATATTGGGAAATAGAAAAATTACTCGATTGGTTAACTAATGTTTCCCTTCATTGGGCCAGTACTGTTTGACAACAGCTGGCCCAAAGTCTATTGCCATACATTGGCCCAGTGTGTAATAGCACTGGGATCCCAATGCCCGATCGTGCCTTTACTTTGCCAACGTTGGCCCGATAGTGCAATGTTATCAGGGCTGATGCAAACAGTATATTATTATATTAGGGTCGATTGAATTAAGCTACTCTAAAATTTAACCAATTTAATTCCAAAATATTTACTGCAAATAAACTCAACTGATATTTTCACTTGCAACTCAGTAGACCAGCCATAATGTCAATATATTATTATCTCGCCTATATTAATTCAATCGTTATCTGGTCCATAGTTATCTACAGAAATACCTACACGTGCAGTGATGTGCTCATTAAAATTATCAGAAATTTAACTTCATGAGTCATAACCAGTTATGATATCATTATCAAGATAAGAGGAAACCCATATCCTTATCAGTTATCACTTGATGTCTTAAAAATTTATCTGATATCGTTTCCTGTCTCTTTATTAGCTTAACATTTTCTCATCTAGTAGAAGCATCTTTTTCGGGGGGAAAAAAACAATAGCAACAAACTGATCTTATCTCAACATTGCATTTATCGATAGACACTTGGCAATGACTGGTTCCACATTTGCAATCATATAAAAAATTAGTTAAATTTTAGTTTTTTCTTATATGAACGAAAATGGAGAACCTGTCAATAACCCGGAATTAATTACCTACAAACAGAAATGACTATATTCGTGCCTAGAGTACAAACTAGTGAAAGAGTAAAGCTTCATACGTACCGCCACACTGTCCGGACTTTATATTCATTAATTTGAGAAATCGAACAACTACAAAATAAACATTGAATTAAACTCATTATCTTGCCCCTTGAAATTGAATATATACGTGGAGGAATTAATGCCCATATAAAATAAAAAGGACCAAAAAACATCTAGCTATATATGTTCCTCTTAGTAGAACAGAACTTTGATCACTGTATGTTGAATCAGAGTCCTGAGTCACTGTATGTTGAATCACCGAGTCGTGAATCACTGTATGCTTAATGACAGAGTCGTGAATCACTGTATGCTTAATGACAGAGTCGTGAGTCACTGTATGTTGAATGACACAGTCGTGAGTCACTATGTTGAATCACAGAGTCGTGAGTCACTGTATGCTTAATGACAGAGTCGTGAGTCACTGTATGCTTAATGACAGAGTCGTGAGTCACTGTATGCTTAATTACCGAGTCGTGAGTCACTGTATGTTGAATGACACAGTTGTGAGTCACTGTATGTTGAATCACAGAGTCATGAGTCGCTGTATGTTGAATCACAGAGTCGTGAGTCACTGTATGCTTAATGACAGAGTCGTGAGTCACTGTATGCTGAATCACAGTCATGAGTCAATGTATTCTGAATCACAGAGTCGTGAGTTACTGTATGCTAAATTACCGAGTCGTGAGTCATTGTATGCTAAATTACCGAGTCGTGAGTCACTGTATGCTAAATTACAGAGTCGTGAGTCACTGTATGCTAAATTACCGAGTCGTGAGTCACTGTATGCTGAATTACGCAGTCATGAATCACTGTATGCTGAATCACAGAGTCGTGAGTCACTGTATGCTAAATTACAGAGTCGTGAGTCACTGTATGCTTAATGACAGAGTCGTGAGTCACTGTATGCTGAATCACAGTCATGAGTCAATGTATTCTGAATCACAGAGTCGTGAGTCACTGTATGCTAAATTACAGAGTCGTGAGTCACTGTATGCTAAATTACCGAGTCGTGAGTCACTGTATGCTAAATTACCGAGTCGTGAGTCACTGTATGCTAAATTACCGAGTCGTGAGTCACTGTATGCTGAATTACGCAGTCATGAATCACTGTATGCTGAATCACAGAGTCGTGAGTCACTGTATGCTAAATTACAGAACCGTGAGTCACTGTATGCTAAATTACAGAGTCGTGAGTCACTGTATGCTAAATTACAGAGTCGTGAGTCACTGTATGCTAAATTACCGAGTCGTGAGTCACTGTATGCTGAATCACAGAGTCGTGAGTCACTGTATGCTAAATTACAGAGTCATTAGTCACTGTATGCTGAATCACAGAGTCGTGAGTCACAGCATGCTAAATTACAGAGTCGAGAGTCACAGCATGCTAAATTACAGAGTCGTGAGTCACTGTATGCTAAATTACAGAGTCGTGAGTCACTGTATGCTGAATGACAGAGTCATGAGTCACTGTATGCTGAATTACACAGTCATGAATCACTGTGTGCTGAATGACAGAGTCGTGAGTCACAGTATGCTAAATTAAAGAGTCAGGAGTCACTGTATGCTGAATTACCGAGTCGTGAGTCACTGCATGTTGAACACAGATTCATGAGTCACTGTATGCTGAATGACAAGAGCCGTGAATCACTGTATGCTAAATTACCGAGTCGTGAGTCACTGTATGCTAAATTACAGAGTCGTGAGTCACTGTATGCTGAATTACACAGTCATGAGTCACTGCATGCTGAATTAAACAGTCATGAGTCACTGTATGCTGAATCACAGAGTCGTGAGTCACTGTATGCTGAATCACAGTCAATAGTCACTGTATGTTGAATCATAGTGTAGTGAGTCACTGTATCCTAAATCACTGAGTTGTGAGTCACAGTATGCTAAATCACTGAGTCGAGGGTCACTGAGTCGTGAGTCACTGAGTCGTGAGTCACTGAGTCGTGAGTCACTGAGTCGTGAGTCACTGAGTCGTGAGTCACTGAGTCGTGAGTCACTGAGTCGTGAGTCACTGAGTCGTGAGTCACTGAGTCGTGAGTCACTGAGTTAATAGATTCAGAATCAGAATCAGTATCAGTGTAAGTGAATTTGAAATAGTTGACTCCTGAAATTTCTAAAGTGACAAACGAATCAGAATTCTTCATAGCTTTACTGAAAGGAAAAGAGAAAGCAAAGTTTAAATCACATTTAAATAATTAATTCGTTAATAATAGTTTTCAAACAAAGTTAAAAAGTAACTTTAGGCTATTTATACAGTTAGGTAATTAGTTAGTTATACCTAATTAAACACAGTTAAAAAGTAAGTTTAAGCTATTTATACAGTTAGGTAATAAGTTAGTTATAGCTAATGAAACGCAGTTAAGAAGTTCGAATGAAGCACAGTGATCTTTAGATGAAATTCATTACAGGTTTACTAATACGTCGCAACAAGTAGCTAGTTATTAAGAAAATATTAGTACTGGCTTCTTAAGGTATTAAAAATTTAAGATATAAGTAGCTTAGTTATGAAAAATAAATTCTAATGCGTCTATTTAATATTAGCAGCAATATCTTTCAAATTTGATTTCATAGACTGAAGGAATTTCAAACATTGCTATTATTTACCGTAACTTCTCTTCATCATGAAAATTGATATAGTCCATTGCCAGTTTTAGAGGAATAGCAAGCACCGTCAGTCCCATCACTACGACACCTTCTTTCACAGTATCCAGTTCTACATGCTCCATGTCATCAGAACGCACTAGAACTATTTCATAAGGCACATACGAACAGTTGGAACTGCCACAGCAATCTTCATCTTCCCTATCTTCACAATCACAACTTGAAGAGACAGATGTCTGATATTTTGCAGTTTCACACTTGTACGGGTGCTTTGAAAGTAGGATTGAATCATCAACGTCTTCTATTTCAAAGTCCCAGCTATGGGTCATTTTCCTCATTTTGCCACTATCAGATGCATTCACCACTGACTTCAGTTCCCAGACAAGTGAGTTTAAACTGCTTTCAATTTGATTGGTGAACATTACGTAAGAACTGAAATATTTCACATTTTGAACAATTCTATTATTTTCAGTGAAGAACTTCTTATCCATTCTACTTTTCTCAGAGTCGTTAGAAGTGTTTCTATTTTTCTTTCTTTTGGTTTTACCTGAAGCATTTGCTTGGCGCATTTTCTCAATAAGTGTACTCTTAACTGACTTGATCAATTCATAATTTGTCGAGTTTTTAGGAACAATATTAGACGATTGAATCTGGTTCACACCCTTCAGTTTGAATGTTTTTATTTCAGAGATTACTTCAGCGAAAGCACGATTGCAATTATTTTGAACAGCAAAGTTGTCGTCAATAAAATCCTTCCTTACAAAAAGTGCTATTTGGGAGAGACATCTTCCTATCTTTCCCAAACCACACCCAGTGAATGACACGCAATAGTCATCAAAAATATCTGTGATGTCATAGCACATTCTTCTGAATTCAACACTGTTCAGCTCATATTTGTGATCATAATGACGAAATTTGGAACCTTTTATGGGAAAGTCAATGTTGAAGTCAGTATTTGGAGTAGTCATGATGAAAGTTTTGGGCTTCAAAATGTGAAAAATTATGAACATCATTGGACCAACATCTTTGATTTCCAAATGTTCAACTCTGTAAATGAAGACTGTTAGATGGAAACTGTGGCTAGTCGGAAATAATACCTAGGCAATGAAACAGTCCTGTTTAACAATGCACACTAGCTATTTAAATTGAGACACTTGATGATCAACAAACAAATTACAATGAACTATTTCTAGAGTAAGTTTTAGAAGTGGGTGAAGAAACAAACCAAAGTTTTAGAAACAGTGCTCTATAATAATTACCCTTATGACAGGAATAACTCACACTTCAATGAAAGTAATGGCATCAGCATCAGCCAAACTATTGGGGAGGGGGAGCTTCAAAATGTCCCCTTGCAGCAGAGTAATCATCAAATCCAAAGATCTTCTATCATCACTACGCTGCCAGATTCTCTTCTCTCTGATCTGAGGGAAATAAATCGGTATGAACTTTTTATCTCAATTAGAAGAACTCAAAAACAAATAAAGGGAACTCTTAACAACTGACACTGAAGTATAAAATGCTTTATCGCTAGTAAGTACCTGAATATGTTAGTAACTTACTATTCAATTTTGCAATGAATTGATAATCACCATCAATTCAAAGAGCTTAGTTAAATTCATTGCAACATTCTTTTTCACCAATGACTATGAGTGTATGGGTAATTCAGAATCAATGGGCATATAAATGATGTAATATATTAACAGTATATCAATTAAAATAAACATCAGAATAGAATATTGCTCTATGAATATATTTATATAATAAAAATTGCTAATAATATAATAGGTAACTACCTAACTATGTGTGCACCAATTGCTTAGGTTAGCTTTTACATAAATAGGATCTTAATAACACTAAAATTATCTAATAAATAACTATAACTTTTATTTTCATAAGTTCATAACTACTAGTTAATATCTTCTAACTAATAACAACTAAGTCTAGAAGAAAGATAGATAAGATAGCTAATAGTATTTCAAACAAGATTAAAGATATGTGTACAAATCATGTCAAAAAGTGGCAACAGCAACCAAGGTACTCAGTCTTAAATGACAAGTTTATGCAGAAAAAGGTGGAAAAATTTATCACAAACTACTTTATATACAAGTAAAAGAATGTCTAGTTACTCTAGTACCTAGTCTAATTCAAAATCTAATATAGAAATCCTGTAAATATTACCAAATACTCCAGATCCTTATCAATGCAGACAATATTTTGAACAGCTGGTAATGTAAGTAAAGCTTCATGGAGAAATTTCAAGTCTCCACAACCAATGTCAACAATCTGAAAAAAACTATATTGAAATATTAAGTAAATCGATCCAGCAGATTCAAAATATCCATAAAACTTTACCTTTTTCAGGTATAACTGATGGTCATTGAAAGACTGAAGCAGTTTTCCAACAAGTTTGTAGCGAACAACAGAATGCGGAGGGAAAAAATTGAGAGCGCCATCTCTGTGAACCGTAATCCGAGAATTATTTTCTTCATCTTCAAGAACTTCAATTACAACATTCTTTATTTTAGGATTACTTGCAGACATTCAAGAATATTTAATCTAATACAACTATCAAACAATTGATGCGAGTAATGGTAGTACTTTCATTGAAGAGAAAACTGAAACAGAAATGAATCTGAAAAGAAATAGCTTCAGTTTACATCTTAACGGATCATTTTATTTAGTTACACACGTACACAGTTCACAAAATATTCAATTGATTACAACTTGCTAAGTTGATGAGAGTGTACAAGAAAATTATGAGAGATTCAGAACACACAAGTGTGAATTTGTATATAATGCTCTAAAATACTGACCGACAGGCTGACTGCAGTTATTTATATATTGTCCGCAGACTATCTTTTTCAAAAATTAAAACTCGTTTACCTACAATCTCAGTTAAACTGTTAAAGCTACCTAAACAAGTAACTTAATCTATATAACTATTACTTTTGAAGTTTTGGCATTATTTTTGGAGTGAGAATTTGGTTGGATTATAAACTTGGATATTTTTTTATTTTTAAAATGTCAGCTGAGTTTAAGTTCAGTGCACCAAACTCAGACTATTTCGAGTTTACTGTTTAGTAACGTACCAAACGGAAAATGCTTCCATTTGGAAAATTATAACTTTACCATCAAAATAATTTATCCAGTATGAAAAATTGGATTATTTGATCTTCAAGGAAACTGTTTTTTCTCTAAACAAATCTTGGAGAGTACGGAGACTAGGGATTATCTAATAAATATTAGAAGCTGCTTAAAGTTAGTGTTTGTCAAGAGACTTTGAATAGGTATAAATAATTAAATATGTAGATTGCACCTAGGTACCTAATTTTAACTTGGAAGAATCAATTTTAAATATAAAAATTAAATAAAGTTTAAAATAGGAAAAAAGTTAACCAAATCATGGTAGGGTGGTAGCCTAACCCAAGGTTCATAGACTATAACAGGTTAAACGAATAGAAATAGTACGAAATGTTACTAAGATCTGAGTCTACAAATTCTTTATATGAAAACTTTATCTTTAGATTAAAACCTATGAAACCTATGTTACAAATAATTGACATTTTACATTGTTTATTTCTTATTTTATTATTGCAATATTATGTTTGTTCTTATTTTAGGCGTTTAGCTACAGTAATTAAAGCGGATGAAAATGTTGACCAGTGCCCATAAATCAACGAACAACGACGTGAATAGCAGTTAGTTTTTGTTCTTTTAACAGTGGTAAAAACAATTTCTTTGAAATATTTTTTATACCATTCGATAGATTATTAAATTCTAAAGAATTTTATTCTGACTCACGCGCAATTTTAATTTACAGTTTAAGAGATATTCAAGAAGGAAGACAGAAAATATTGTCTTCTCAATGGAAATTTTTTCCCCATTCGTTTAACCTGTTATAGTCTATAAACCTTGGCCTAACCTGCCTAGCGGCTAGCAGTCTAGGTAGGCACCTCGCAACAAGATTACTTATGTGAAAAATATAAAAATAGGTAACTAGGTAAATGAAAATTTACCTAGAAAAAAATTCTGTATTTGGTGCTCAAAATTCCACTGACTTTTTCAAAAAGCTGAAAAAATCCACATACAATTTCCAATAATTTGGCTGATCCACCAACATTTTCCCCCTTTATCCACCGAAAACTATTGGTAACATTGGAATAAATAACTAAAAATCCACCGACTTTGCTGGAGTATTATTTTCAAAGGAGAAAAATTCCACCGACATGTCGGTGGAATTTCCCATGAAATATAGACTGCCAGGTAATAAAGCATGTCCAAACTCTCCATTTTAATGGTGAGTTTGTGACAGTTATTTTGAGCCCTTCAATTGCAAATGCTGAGAAATATCTAATTTTCTCCTATGCTATGCTACAATGTTATTTTGGAGAGAATTTATGAGAGTTTGATTATTTTGGAGAGAAATTTGAAGATTTTTGGAGAGCTGGAGAGACAAATGGAGAATTTATAATACATACTATTTTACTTGGACAGACTGGCGGGAGGCAGCACGCCCCCCTCATCTAACTGATAAGTTTCCATTTACACCTCAAAGTTTACAATAGATACCTACCCCATAAAATTATAATTAATACAGTTTTCTATGATCAATTTTATTTTCTATTCCAAATTAATTATCTCAATCAAAAAATTGAACCATGTAGTATAAACATTGGATTCAGATACCGTCAGTCATAAGACATAAATTTGATACAACAATTTTAAAATTCACTCTATATATCATTACTCTTCATTCAAATTACCCATCTAATAGATTGTACAGTGGTGCGCCATTATCTGGTGCGCCGCTCAGCTTTTAGATACGTACCAGTCTGCAAACCATGTTTCAGAGGATGGAATTGTAAGCTAATTTTTGAGCCAAAATTTCACTAAAATTCTCAGCCAAGCCAATTTGGCTCATTGTTTGAAGATTTCAAGCCAAAATTAACATGAGAACATAGGAATTAATTCAAAATTTTAAGCCAGTTAGATATAGCTATCTGAGTTTTGACCTTTTGAAATCTAAGCCAATTAATTGGCTTTAACTGACATACAGGTCACATACTCTGCATTTGCAACATGGTCTGCACTCTGCAAAGCATGTCCATGTCGCCAAAGATCTTTGGAGACTATATTGAAGGGAAAATTCATCAAAACAAGATCTTGGTGACTATTTTCTAATTAATTCCTATGTTTACATGTTATTATTGGAGACATATTGAAGAAATTTGGCCATTTTGTAGACAAATTTGAATAATTTTTGGAGACTTAGGTAATTGTCCTGAAATATGAAATCTTGGTGACAGATTTGACACACTTTGCAGGCAGCAGACTGGGTAGGTACGTATCAAATTGCGGCACACTAACAGCCAAGTTGAGCCAACTAACTGGCAACTGCTGCCTCTAACAACTTAAATTAATAATTTATAAAATGAACTGCTCTTATTTAGGTAAGCAGCTAGGTATGCAACATTATTATGTAATTTTAGATCATAATGTTTTAGAGACTCTCTTGAGGGGCGCGATTAAAAATTAAAGGGCCGCAATTTACCTGAGTGACATTAATAGGTACAGACCTTACTGGGTAGACACTAGGTTAATTACCGTTAATACATAGACCTTAGTAACTACCAAACTAATTTTCTTCTCATTTCTAATAATGGAAAACACAGACTTCCTTAAACAAAGAAAGTAGATACCTAGGCATTTAATCTGTGTACCCAAGTATGATTTAGTTTATAACTAAACTACCTACCCACCTACGTTCAAAATATTATTAGAAAAAGTAGTTGCCTACCTTATAACTAGTAGCTACCTTAAAGGGGCAGTAAACCTTAACAAAGTATTTCTATTATGTTGATAAATCGATAGAGGGACATAAATTATTGAATTAAATGATGTTTTTATTTTTAAAATTTCAATTAAAAAATAAATTTAAATACCTAGTTAATTCTAATCATAGTAAACAAAACAAATATAGAAGTAGTAGGTATACCAAGTACAATATTGGAACATTCGAAAATATTAGGAGTGACTTCACACATATTTTCAATTTGTTTATAAATAAAAAATTGTACTATTATTTTGTTAAATGTGCCTTTTCACTGAAGTTAAATTACATAAAATTGTTTTTATCATGTTTTACACTCTATTCACTTATAATATTGAACTAATAATACTTTTAATATTTGAGAGTACTCTGTGCGACGCCATTTATTTACATCGTTTCTGAAGAATTTAATAGTACTTCCACAGTACAGACACAGTACAGAGAATATATAGTATCCCAGAGCTATAGGGGGGATATTACGCGTGTCCCGGTAGGCTGTGACGTCACATGTCAACAATGGTGCGTACGTTTGTACGTACAGTACAAACACAAAAGATGGCTGCAACACACCCAACTTTTGTTAAATAACGTTTTCGGTGATATTTTTTTTAATTCCACATTGCCGCATGCTATTATCCAATCTTTATAGTCATACAGACGAAAATTAAAAAAATGACTGTTGATAAAATTGCTACCGGTCTTTTTACACCCAAGATAGTAACAAATTTTTAGTCTTGAAGAAGACGATTTATTCAAGATAATTAGATCATTAGTCAGATCGGTCGCGTTGGCCGCCATCTTAATTCTCTATTCCACGTGACCCACAGCAATTCTGTTTACTATGACGTGACCTCTTGTTTACATACATGACGTCACAGCCTACCGAGAATAAATTTGAATAATACATGTAACTGGGGTACTATACTATTCTATGTACTGTGGTACAGAGAATATATAGTATCCCAGAGCTATAGGGGGGATATTACGCGTGTCCCGGTAGGCTGTGACGTCACATGTCAACAATCGTGCGTTCGTTTGTACGTACAGTACAAACACAAAAGATGGCTGCACCACACCCAACTTTTGTTAAATTACGTTTTCGGTGATATTTTTTTAATTCCACATTACCGCATGCTATTATCCAATCTCTATAGTCATACGGACGAAAATTAAAAAATGACTGTTGATGAAATTGCTACTGGTCTTTTTACACCCAAAATAGTAACAAATTTATAGTTTTGAAGAAGACGATTTATTCAAGATAATTAGATCATTAGTCAGATCGGTCGCGTTGGCCGCCATCTTAATTCTCTATTCCACGTGACCAACAGCAATTCTGTTTACTATGACGTGACCTCTTGTTTACATACATGACGTCACAGCCTACCCAGAATAAATTTGAATAATACATGTAACTGGGGTACTATACTATTCTGTTTACTATGGTACTTCCATGTGAAGAATGGATCAAGTTCACCGTCAATGAATTCGAAACTTAGTATACTTCTCTATTTATTTACTATGATTCTGATATAGGTTCATCTTCTTCACCACAATTTCACAAATGATAGAGCACAAGGCCCGTTTACACGCTACGATTAATTGAAGCGATTTATCGTAATGAAGAGGTTGTTGCAATTTATCAGTACGTGTAAACAGGTGATCGTAGCGATTTATTAGAACGTGAATAAACACATACAAAAAATTGAAAAGTTAGTGATAGCGTGAGCATGTGCTCTATCATTTGTGAAATTGTGGTGAAGAAGATGAACCTATATCAGAATCTTAGTAAATAAATAGAGAAGTATACTAAGTTTCGAATTCATTGACGGAGAACTTGATCCATTCTTCACATGGAAGTACTAATAGATTATTCAGAAAAGATGTAAACACAGAGAGTTACAGTGACACAGAGTTACAGTGACTCTCTGTGTCACTGTAACTCTCTGTATCACTGTAACTCTCTGTGTCACTGTAACTCTCTGTGTCACTGTAACTCTCTGTATCACTGTAACTCTCTGTATCACTATAACTCTCTGTATCACTATAACTCTCAGCGTCACTGTAACTCTCTGTGTCACTGTAACTGATGGCCTCTGCAAGTCCAGAGGCCATCGGACAACTCCAACTTGATCTTTTCAAGATCGGAGAATGGTCGGAAAAGTGGCAAATGCCCTTCAATGTGGACAAGTGTAGAGTACTTCATGCTGGTCGTAGGAACGCTGAAGCTTTCTACACGCTACTTGGAGCCCAAATAGGACCCACTGATGTACAGAAGGATCTTGGAGTTATGATCACCAGGGATCTCAAGTTCTCTCGACAGTGCCTGGAAGCTGAGAAGAGAGCAAACAAGATCCTAGGGTACATCAAGAGGCAATTCAGATACAGAAACAGAGAGACAGTCCTCACCCTGTACAACTCTCTTGTAAGACCTCTTTTGGAGTTTGCGGTCCAGTTCTGGTCACCCACGTTGCGAGCAGATGTCCAGCGGTTGGAACGGGTGCAAGCGAGGGCGACTAAACTTGTACCTGAAATCCGATCCAAGGGATACGCACGTCGGTTAGAAGACCTGGGCCTCTTCACGCTTGAGCAGCGACGTTTGAGGGGTCAACTCATCGAGACTTTTAAGATCCTTCGAGGGATAAGTCGAGTTGATCCCGAAGACTACTTTTCGCTGTGTGTGAACCCCACCCGCAACCACGGGTGGAAGGTGGTTCCGCCTCGGTTCACCACTGCTCAGCTGGAGAACTTCATGCTGGTAAAGATCTGTAATGTCTGGAACAGACTGCCAGAAAATGTTGTCAGCAGCCTGACTGTTGACACATTCAAAAGGCGACTTGACAGGATACTCAGTGAGCTGGCTTACTGAGCTGTCAAGCGCCTCCATGACTTGACCTCGGAGCTGAGATGAGAGTCTTAGCTATCTTTTCTGGTAGCACTCTTACTTCAACTCCAACCAACCAATTAAGAGAAAACCTGGCGCCTTTCCGTGGCTAGAGAGATCAGGTCACACCCTGCGTTCTGTCACCGTCTCAGGGACTGCCTTTGGGCGGCCCCTGTGAAGGTGGCAGTGATTGGCGGGTTTGACTGACCAAGTCCAGGATAAAACTTGGAGCTAATGATTGTACCCAAACTTTGCTCCTACGCCTGATGGAGGTTCTTTCTTTGTCAGGTTTAGGAGTACGGTTTGGAGTGCTTAGGTTCCAAGTGGGAAGTGATGGAGAGAGATTCACCTTGTTCCGTTGTTAACCCAACGTCGAGCGCACAGCTGGCTGTGCACAGGGGCCATCCTTGGATGGGCATATTGTGCCTTTTGATGGTCCCTTTATCCTTGTGACTCCTTGTGACTCTGTGTCACTGTAACTCTCTGTATCACTGTAACTCTCTGTATCACTGTAACTCTCTGTATCACTGTAACTCTCTGTATCACTGTAACTCTCTGTATCACTGTAACTCTCTGTATCACTGTAACTCTCTGTATCACTGTAACTCTTTGTGTCGCTGTAACTCTCTGTATCACTGTAACTCTCTGTATCACTGTAACTCTTTGTGTCGCTGTAACTCTCAGTGTCACTGTAACTCTCTGTGTCACTGTAACTCTCTGTATCACTGTAACTCTCTGTATCACTGTAACTCTCTGTATCACTGTAACTCTCTGTATCACTGTAACTCTCTGTATCACTGTAACTCTCTGTATCACTGTAACTCTCTGTATCACTGTAACTCTCTGTATCACTGTAACTCTTTGTGTCGCTGTAACTCTCTGTATCACTGTAACTCTCTGTATCACTGTAACTCTTTGTGTCGCTGTAACTCTCAGTGTCACTGTAACTCTCTGTGTCACTGTAACTCTCTGTGTCACTGTAACTCTCTGTGTCATTGTAACTCTCTGTATCACTGTAACTCTCTGTATCACTGTAACTCTCTGTATCACTGTAACTCTCTGTATCACTGTAACTCTTTGTGTCGCTGTAACTCTCAGTGTCACTGTAACTCTCAGAGTCACTGTAACTCTCAGAGTCACTGTAACTCTCAGAGTCACTGTAACTCTCAGTCACTGTAACTCTCAGTGTCACTGTAGATCTCTGTATCACTGTAACTCTCTGTGTCACTGTAACTCTCTGTGTCACTGTAACTCTCTGTATCAGTGTAACTCTCTGTATCACTGTAACTCTCTGTATCACTGTAACTCTCTGTATCACTGTAACTCTCTGTATCACTGTAACTCTATATGTCACTGTAACTCTCAGTGTCACTGTAACTCTCAGTGTCACTGTAACTCTCTGTGTCACTGTAACTCTCTGTGTCACTGTAACTCTCTGTGGCACTGTAACTCTCAGTGTCACTGTAACTCTCTGTGTCACTGTAACTCTCAGTGTCACTGTAACTCTCTGTGTCACTGTAACTCTCTGTGTCACTGTAACTATCTGTGTCACTGTAACTCTCAGTGTCACTGTAACTCTCAGTGTCACTGTAACTCTCTGTGTCACTGTAACTCTCTGTGTCACTGTAACTCTCAGTGTCACTGTAACTCTCTGTGTCACTGTAACTCTCAGTGTCACTGTCACTTTCAGTGTCACTGTAACTCTCAGTGTCACTGTAACTCTCTGTGTCACTGTAACTCTCTGTGTCACTGTAACTCTCAGTGTCACTGTAACTCTCTGTATCACTGTAACTCTCAGTGTCACTGTAACTCTCTGTATCACTGTAACTTCTTACCTGATATGTCGTAATTAAAATTACGTCGTAACAAAATGTCACGTCGTAACTAAGTAATATGCCGTAACTAAATGATATGTCTTAACTAAATAGTACGTCGTAAGTCGTAACTAAATAATATGTCGTGACGAAGTCTAAATCATATGTCATAACAACCTAGCGATATATTCGAACGTAGCAAACAACTACTACGAATCCTGGTATGGTAAAATCACGATTATTCAGCATTATGTATCTATAGTGTTTATTGTGTTTCTAATCCTCCTCGATAAATATTATTTTGGCTACCTATATAACTTTGTTACTAATATAAAATCTATATTTTATAAATTTATTGTATGCTTGTATTGGTTTGATGGGGCATGTCTGTTTAATTTATAATAAAACTTAGAGAGAATATCATGTTTATTTGTCCTCCCAGTTAAATGTCCCCTTCTTCTGAGTCCTTTGTAAATGTAAAGATAAGATTTGTACAACGGACTAAAGATAATATTTGTACAACGGACTAAAGATAATATTTGTTCAACAGACTAAAGATAATATTTGTACAACGGACTAAAGTCTAAAGATAATATTTGATGGCTAATTTCTGCCACTAGAATATTACAGAGTGTGATTATTACTTACGTAAAACTTTTATAAGATCAAATAATGTAACAAAATATCTAACTTCTAAATCTAATAAGATATAAATCACTGACACTGACCAATATAATTGGCTATTTTAAGTCGTTAGAACTATTTACCGAATGGAAACATGTAGTACAAGATATATAGGTTCAATTCTATATCTATCAACACTGAACAATAAAAAAACACAATTATATATTAATATCATTATATTTGATATTATTATCCCTTCTCATATCTCCATTCGGTAAATAGTCCTGGGCTTACTGTTTAATTAAAGGGGAGGAGGTAAAATCCAGGATATACTTAGTTCCAGTACCCTGGTAAAAATCAAACCATTGGTAAAATGTATTGTAATGGAACCAGTATATTCAATTATGTAATGATACATAGTTACATACTTTGTTCTCTAAACAATGCTTATTAAAGAATTTATTTTGACAAAGCGTCATCAGGTTAGGAATAGCTCATCTTTTCAAATAATTTAAAGATATTTTCACTGTGTTCATCGGGGTAGCCGGTAAATTGCTCGAAAACAATTGCTCGAAAGACAATTGCTCGAAAACAATTGCTCGAAAAACAATTGCTCGAATGAACAATTGCTCGAAAGAACAATTGCTCGAAAGACAATTGCTCGAAAAACAATTGCTCGAACGAACAATTGCTCGAATGAACAATTGCTCGAATTATCAAATTGCTCGAATGAACAAAATTGCTCGAATTATAAAATTTCACAGTTTTCGATTTTATAAAAGTCAGTTATTCATGAAGTGGAGCTGCACCTAACAATCCTTGTTTCTTATTAGTAATTGATCATTAATCATTCTATAAATGATATTAATTATTACTCATTCTGCATAACCTTTTTTTAGACCGTTTGTGTCGTCTCGTATGTAACATGTGAATTGGAATCATGTGGTAAATCACTATTATTCATGTGTTTTTTATCATAAAAACTCGAAAATTTATTTAATACTAGCCTATCTGTATGTGGCACCTCAATAGGTGAAATAACTCAAAGTTTTGGCAGAGTTTTAATAAATCTACAAATTTTTTCGGGTTTTATGAAAAAAAAACATGAATAGTACTGATTCACCACATGATTCCAATTCACATGTTACATACGAGATGACACAAACGGTCTAAAAAAGATTATGCAGAATGAGTAATAATTAATATCATTTATAGAATGATTAATGATCAATTACTAATAAGAAACAAGGATTGTTAGGTGCAGCTCCACTTCAAGAATAACTGACTTTTATAAAATCGAAAACTGTGCAATTTTATAATTCGAGCAATTTTGTTCATTCGAGCAATTTGATAATTCGAGCAATTGTTCATTCGAGCAATTGTTCGTTCGAGCAATTGTTTTTCGAGAAATTGTCTTTCGAGCAATTGTTCTTTCGAGCAATTGTTCATTCGAGCAATTGTTTTTCGAGCAATTGTTTTCGAGCAATTGTCTTTCGAGCAATTGTTTTCGAGCAATTTACCTAGAACCGTTCATCGGTATTCCTCATTCGGTTAAGTTAAGCCTCCACTCGGTAAATAGTCATAGCCTAGAAAAACAGCCCCATATGAATAGCATTGAACTAGGCTAGTGCTCAGCAATAATCACTGAGCGATGATCGCATCAATCGCTGCATGCAAAACGTACATTATCAAGTACCGACCTACATAGCTTTGAATGACGAGATTTGAATGATGGAACAGTACATAGTATCTAAATTTTCATTGTATTGTTATGATAAGCTATCATGCATATCAGTTTTTATCAGGTACATATGTAAAATATCTAGGTAGGCAAGTAGGGTAAGTTACAAATTATCGGTCAGTTTCACCTCTACGGCCATATAAGAAAAAACTATTTAATAATTATTATATAAGGTATCCATGATTCCTGCAGGTATCATGAATACCAATAAAATTAAATAATTATTAGGTAGGTATATCGAATTTTCTTATATGACAAAAGATGTGAAACAGACTGATAATTCTATAAGATTAGGCTAACTAGCGGCCGGTTGTTGTTGTTAAGCCCCCGACCCTCAGGGAGCAGAAGCGACCGAGTGAACGCGCCTCGGGAGTAACCTGTGGGGGCCTAGGTGAATCCGATATCCCTCAGGAAGGCAATGACTTCCTGAGGGCGGCTTTGTAGTGCTATGTTGTTGTAGTGTTGGGCATTGTGTGAGAATTTGGGAGATTGTCCCCGGATCCGTAGAGCAGTACTCACACAGATCCGAGTCCGCCCTCCCAATTCTGTGTTTGTAAGAAGGGAGAGAAGAGTGATGTCCACATAGGAGACGTGACAGGGTCACCCTGTCACGACGCGAGAGGTGGACCTCACTGGAGTCAACAGGAGGAGGCCTAACTCCTAGAAAGGAGTTAGGCGGGAAGGAGGAAATAGCTCTGTCTGTGAGTTTGATGTGTATATGTTTTGTAGTGAAGTGTTGGGTGGGGTGTCTGGGAGTATGTTAAAGATGTTTCTGTAGTGTGAGGCTGATGTAAGGTGGATATTGCGTGATGTTCTTTGCTCAATTTGCATGTAGTGTAATGGATGAAAGGGGCTTTGTGTGGAGGTGTAGTAGTGTGTACCCTTCATATCCATGTGTGTAGCGAGCGGAAGGACACGTGTCTCCTCGTGGAGGTGTGTTGTGTTGTGGATGTTGTTTGTGTACAGCCGGTGGCAATTTGGAGTGCGATGTTTTGTGTGCGTTGTATGTGTAGGTGTGTGTTGGCTGTTTCAGGTGACCAGGCTGTGTGCGCGTAGGTGAGGATGGGTCCAATGAAGTTATGAACTGTTTATATAGTGTTGTTGTGTCTTCCTTGGAGTGTCCGAAGTAGTGTGAGTGAGGGCGGGCGGTTTTGGCTCTAATGTTGGTGTCATTAATGTGGTGTTTGAACGTCATCCCGCGGTCTAGTGTGACTCCAAGGATTTTAGGCGTGTTGTTGATGGGAAGGGGCATGAATTAAATAGATAGAAGGATACTCGCACTCGACCGAAATACTGACAAAGAAAAAGGTGACATCACTTGGAATATGATTTCAAGGTTCTTGTATTGTTTACTTTGAGTCTGTAGCTCAATACTATCTTTTCTGTAGCTTAATACTAGCTTTACAGAATACATGCAGCTATTAGCTACTTTATTCCATACAGTTTTCTTTTTTTATTCATTTTGTTAATTTGTATATATTATGAACAACAATATAAAGTTAGTTATCTATGATTTTAATTCATTCCTTAATTGAAGAAATCGGCGGACAAATATTAATTATACATATTTCACCATATATATATATAGATTTTATCGTGATAAATAGTTCATATACCTACATTTTTATATTAAAATATACTCTCTATAGTTCTTCAATTTCAATCATTGTTAGAGAATACACAATCGATCATAGTCGACACAAATCCAATTATTATTGGATATCATCTGAGCTAAATTCAATAAAAGATTTCAGTATTAGGTATATATAAATTATATGATTATATATTAACATTCACGATGTAGTCTATTATATATGTGACCAAGTAATCAAAAGTTAATTCATGAAGATCTATAACCAAATATTTCCGATGCGAGTATCTGTATACCAAGTGACGTCATGAGTTGATCGCGTGACGTCACACTTTCGCGTCATTTTCAAGTGCGAGAATCCTTCTTACTATTTAATTCATGGGAAGGGGTGTGTTGTTATGTTTGGATGGGTATTGTATTCTCGATTATTGGGGGAGATGAGTGTGAGGGAGAATTTGTTGGCAGACACCTTTAGTTTGATTGTTTTTAGCCAGTTTTCTAGTGAGTAGATGTATGTTTGTAAATTATTGGCTGCGGTCTCGTGTTTGGGGTGTTGCAAGATGATGGTGACATCATCCGCATATGTAAGGGTGTGAACCGAGGTGTTTGTTGGCGTGGTGAGTTTAAAGGAGTCGTGGATGGGTGTGTTGAGTATTTTGTTAATGAGTAGGTATCGTGGAACTGTATCAAAGGCTTTAGTTATGTCAATGGCAGCTATAATTGTCCTACTTGCAGGTTTGTTAGAGTTCAAGCCTTCGAGTGTTGTTTGTGTGAGGTGGGTAAGGAGAGTAGATGTGAAGTTTTCGGATATGAAGCCGTGTTGTGAGGGGGATAGTGGAATGGGTGTAGGTCATAAGCCCCCCGGTCAAGAGCCCCCCCCGGTCAAGAGCCCCCCAGGTCATGAGCCCCGCTAGGTCATAAGCCCCCCCCCCCCCCCGGTCAAGAGCACCCGGTCATGAGCCCCCCCCCCCCCGGTCACGAGCCCCCCTGTTTTTAAATCCTCATTTACCTATATTATTTAATCCTTATTGACACTTTCGTAGTTCATAACTGATTAGATACAAAATATATGTATATCGGGGGGCGTGCCGCCCCCCGAACCCCCCTGCCAGGTCATTAAACAATCATGAAGTGTGCAGTTCAACAAACTAGCGGATACAACAAACTACATTAGCAACTCTCGGTTATTTCTATCTAAGTAGTTCTTCATTTGTTTAATTAGGTAAATAAGGATAAAAAAAAACAGGGAGGGGGGGCTCATGACCGGGGGGCTTATGACCTAGGGGGGCTCATGACCGGGGGGGGCTCTTGACCGGGGGGACTCTTGACCGTACCCCTAGTGGAATATGTGGTGTTCAGTTTTTAAGAAACAGCCTCTCGAATACATTGGAGGGGGTAGAGAGTATTGAAATAGGTCTATATGAGGCTGGATCTGTGGGGGGATTGTTGAGCTTCGGAATTGGGGTAATCTTAGCCTCTTAGCTTCTTTCCATGTGTTGGCTTTACTATTGTTCTGAACTGAGTAATTGAAGATGTCTCATGTCTGTGAAGACCCTGATGGCATGTGGTCCTAGGTTTTTTTAGAGGATTGTTAGATATTCCATCAGGGTCTAAGGAGGGAGTGTTCTTAGTAGCCCGGATAGCCTCGATGACCATTGCCGGGGTGAAGAGAGGTGTAGGGTTTGGATTGGTTCATGTTCTGTGCAGGCGACGCAGTATTTTCCTATCTATGGACGTGTGGGTAGCCTACGGGTTTTTGAATAATATTTGTCAAGAATGTTCACCTGTTGTGTGTCGGTGAGTATCATAAGAGTAATATTGAGTATAGTGTTGTTGTGTGTAAGGGACTAGTGTGTTTTTGGTTGGTCTATGTATTTGTTATTGAGTCCCCTAATGAGTTTCCAAAGTTTGTTTGCGTGAATTGCGTCTGAGCAGAAATTAATAGTGTTTAGTGTGTTTCGCTAGCGGTCGGTTAGGATGTCTGGGGGAAGGTTACTATTCATTAGTCCGACGCCCCAATAGTTATTCGACGTCCCATTAATAGTTCGGCACCTCCTTAGTCCGACACTTTTGTAGTTTAATACTGATTTAACATGAAATATATGTATATGGGGGGCGTGCCGCCCTCCGAAACCCCTGCCAGATCATTAAACAATTATAAAGTGTGCAGTAGGCAGAGGTGGGCGTTCCGCACAAATGTTCGCGAACCTTTATTCGCGAACCTGTTCGGACTGGAAAATGGGTTCGGACATTCGGATTCGGAACCTCTTCAAAAACGGTTCGGACTTCCGTGTTCGGAACGTCTTTTTTGCAAGTCTGAACCTCCGTACCCGGGAAAAACTGACTTGTTCATTTAATCATTTTACGTTCTGAACATGTACCGTACATATACTTACCGCCTCTCGGCTACTATTATATACCTAGGTTTCTGCTAAACAAGTTCGTCCGTTATGTTATTTATCCTTTCCTGACTAACGATAAGTTTTATAATAATCTCAATTCTTTAATAACTGTTAAGGTTCCCTCAAATCACAATTTAAAATTGCTTGAAATATGTAGAACTATAGGTAGGTTATAAACGTATACATTACATAACACCCTACATTAGTAACTTAGCCGTTAATAACTTTAATTCAAGACCGATTTTAAAGCTGTCTTTTCATTCCTTTAATTTTTCGCATAAATACATACGATTAGACAAAAACGAAGGTAAAAAATGGTAAGACCATTTATTCAAATCTATAATAATATTAGGAATATATCAGAGCTCTTTCCAGGCATTATAAGCAAGAGTGTGTTTGAGTACATGAGGGTGAATATCTCACTATAACCAGTTAATTGTAACTCTTATAGCGGCTTAGCGAGATCAAATATGTGCGAGAATGATTGCGCACACCAAGCTTCGTACAAATTACAATAACATCTAATAAATATTTGTTTCTTGTCTTAGCTTGTTACTTTTATTTTGAATGAAAAATTGTGTAAATATCAAATGAAGATTTCAAAAAGAAAAAATATTGAAATGACTCAAATGAACAAACTTTTGACGGCTAAGTAGGTTGACTGAACAGAAAGTTTAAAATCAAGTATCCGGCTATTTGCTTTAAAATTGAATTGATTATAATTTATATATAGATATTATAATATTATATATAACTTTGAGAAATATTCACAGTAATCTTCACTTTCTGACCTTTCTAATATATTGAATAGAAGAAAAAGTTAAACAAATAGAGTACAGGAATACCATAATACGGTATCTAGTACTTTCATATTCAAACAAAATGCAAAATGTTTTTAAATTATCAGTTCTCTAGATCGGATTCAAAATTGTTGTAATATAAATGAAAAAGTGAAAACTAATATTAAAAACTTAAGAATTATTTAATTAGATACTTGGGATACTTTAATATGGATCCATTGCCTTGCATTCTTATGACGACAGAGTTGGTCTTAATTTTTCTTTGCATGAAATTCGGAGGTCAGAGGAAAAATCAGAACAACAATTAAATTACGTATTCGAGTGGAGACTGGAGGGGACCTTTGAAGATACCTAATGCTCATACTCAATATTATCAACTTATCAAGTAGTAAGTAACAGTGAAACTCCTTTATAGTGAACATATGTATAGTGAATCATGCTATATAGTGAACATATTTAGTTTAGTCTACCACAAATATTCGTAAGTTATCTATGAATCTCTTATTTCTATTTAGTAAATTCACTAAATTAGTTGTATATCACGAAACAGGAGTTCTACTCCTCTATAATGTAGTCATGTGAAGTCACAGTATAATTATTATTATGAATTTATTATAGTAATAATAATATTTAATAATAAATAATCAATATCATGTTGAAAAAATTGTTTTTTTTTATATAGGTTGCCCTAAAAGCCTTGGAAGCATAATCTAGTAATAGGGCCGAATATAAATGTGTAGACTGTAATTCACTTTCGTTTTTTTATTTTTTAGATATAAAATATATACCTAAAAAAACGAGGTTAGCGTAAAAATGTTCGGAATAAATGTTTGGTTCGGAACAAATGTTCGGACAAAAATTTTCAAAATTGGGTTCGCTATACGGAGGTTCGGAACCCAAAATCGACGAAGATTCGGGTTCGTATTCGGAACCTTTAAAAAGGGTTCGCGCGCCCAGCTCTGGCAGTAGGTACAACACACTAGCGGATACAACAGACTACATTAAATTATGAAATCAAATGAGGGACTGCATATTACTAATTAGTATTAGTTAGATATAAAGTAATATGAAATTTCAAAAATGAAAAATTATCTATTATTTAGATTAGTTGAGTGCCTAATGAGTATACCTATATAATCATATCTTATTTTATTCTAATCAAAAAATATAACGAGAAATAACACAGAAAGATGTACTAACTAACTGTCGTACTAATAGTACGTTCCCTCTGGGGGAGGGAGCGTGGGAAAATATAAATAGATACACATACCTACTACCTACATGAATTTCATTTTACGTAAAACCACTTATAGACCTAAGTATACCTTTTGAGCACTTATTCACTTAATAAACGATTAATACGTAACTCTGCTTCACTATACTTCAACAGCACATGCTTCTGCACAACTGATAAAAAAATAACATGTCCAAACTGAACATGGTGAAACATTCTAAACATGTTCAGTTCTTCATACCTACCAAGGTCTACGACTCTACAGTACAGGAATAAAATTAATTTAGTTTGTTAATTATCACTATCTTGAATTTATTATTTTGAAATGGGAGAAAAGAGAAAACCCCTCCTTTGACTTATTGGCATAGCATTGATGACGTCATAATAGTAATCTTTGCGGCTAACTTTAATTCACCATTTGACGATATGTAGGCTATAGATCGACATATGTATATCTAGTTATCGTTTTAATATATCTATACTGAAAATTTAATCCATATGAATCGAGAAAATAGTTTCACGACACATTTTATAGGTATTCGAATTTACCATATTTTAAAACTATTGAAGATAGGAGCTTTTTTCTGCGACATCAAGCGAACTTGTTCACAGTTCATCTAAACCTACTTTGACGAGTTATAGATACGCAAATTTAGTGAAAAGTTAGAATAATAATTACCTAATGCCTGCTAATTTAAAATTCAATAGAAAATGACAATATGTCAAATTAAGAAATTTTAAAAACTATGTGTACTTTCAAACTTACCTTTAAAAGATGGTTCTTGATTTCCTTTGTTATTGTAGAAAAGCTACAATAATTGATATAGGGTAAGTTAAGAGTTATCGTAGACTTTCACATTTCCGATCATTACTAGGGTTGTGACAATATTCTTTATGCTTTTTAGCAATAAAACATATTTTTTTTAAATAAAAGAATATTCTCAGAGAAAAAAATATGCAAATGAACTCAAACTAATTTTTATGGTTTGGTTGAATGATTTAAGAAATATTAAGTTTAAAAGACTAGGTGAGGAAATTACCTTATTAAATCATTGGAACCTGTAAGGCGATAATTAATAGCAATAATTTTAATAAGCAGTTAACAATTGGACATAACTGGTATGATGAGCTGCCATTTTGTGTTAGGCTTTATCTGTTGTAAACGGTTACTATTAGTTGGTGCAACCCTCCATTAGTCCGACACTTTTGCAGTTTATTTCTGATTGAACATCAAAATATATGTATATCAATACCGCTAAATTCTCTCTGTCTATAGCACTTTCGGGACCTATGATTTAAAAAAGCATATTGTCACTACCCTACTAATTACAGTACCACCATTCACTAAAGTAGCGTTAGAATGTTTTCCAATGAAAATAAGACAAAATGATCCTATTCAATCAATATATTTTTCAACACAAAAGACATTCATAAGCAAACTAATTTCCTTTACCAAAGCGAAAAAAAATCCATTGTTAATCACTACTAAAAATTAATTTTTTTTAAAATAGAAAATACTTTATAACATGGAATACTTTATATTAATTTAATAAGCTTTTAAACATAGAAAATGAATCATACTTAGCTAATCAATTTGATACGCGTTTTTTTCTTTTGCATTAATAACAATATTATATAGTAAGTGTAGAAATATATATATATCAATTAATTAGATATATTTCTTATGCTAACTTATTATAATGCAATTTAATATATTTTTATTATTGAATATATAATAAAGCTAACAATGAAAAGTGTAATTGAATATATTTTTCCTAGAAAATACTTTTTTCCCCTCCCCCAGAGGTTTATGTCTACCTCACATATATTAACTTTAATTTTTTGGAAGAGCAAAAGAGAGAAAAAGTCAGGGGTGTAAACTGGACAGAATATGTGAAGTTATTACTTTGTCACTGACAATATCAAAGATATATGATAGAGAATAACTAACATACAGCCATCACTGAATAAACTTCAGTTTGAAATAAAGTTTCAGAGTTGAAACAGGTTTAGACTTGTTGAAACCAATTTCGACAAGTCCAAACCAGTTTCAACAAGTCCAAACCAGTTTCAACAAGTCCAAACCAGTTTCAACAAGTCCAAACCAGTTTCGACAAGTCCAAACCAGTTTCGACAAGTCCAAACCAGTTTCGACAAGTCCAAACCAGTTTCTACAAGTCCAAACCAGTTTCAACAAGTCCAAACCACTCAGAATCAAATCAGTTGAACTTAGTCAACAGTAATTGAGTGATATTAAAAGAAACTTGAATGATTTAGCTGATGTGACATTTTAAATTCTATCTGTGGTTTACAACCTCCTTTGCCTTTTCTACTTCTTGTGCAGTTACTCCAGGCTTGTTACTTTTGCCCGGCTCGTTACTTCTGCCATGGTTTTCGGTCCACGCCCTTGCTCTTGGGCAAGTGCTTGTGTCTGCAGGTCTCCAAGAACATGCATCCAGTGGTGCGCCAGAAGTAGCACTCATCTCCGTTGATGGGGCCCTTGGCCTTGGCGTCTTCGATGGAGCCATTGCTGGTGTTCTCAATAGACTGGCTACTGGCAGAGGTATTCCTACTGCAATGCAAGTCGAAATGAGAGAACATAGAAAATGAACGGGGAACTAGGGTAACGTCCCACTACATGGACACTTTAGCTAACAGTGCTCTTATAGCTGGTGTTAACGTAGCTCAATCTGAAGTTCAGTTCATGACCTCCTATGTTAACGTCCCCTTTCAGAGTACTGCGAGTGTCCAGTAATTAAACGTTACCCTACTTGAGAATCAAACCGCAATGAGAAATTAAAAAGAAATTGATAAATGCATTCGAAACGTATCACTCAGGCTAAGTTCCGAGTAATGGGATAATTTTCCCATTTTCAATTGTATAAGAAAAGTATGCAATAATTATAATACTAGGTACATTTCTTTCTTATATAATCGAAAATGTGGAACAGTTCAATAACTCTGAACTTACCCTAGTTGGAAAAGATAAAATATGCAAATTAAAAGTGAGTTTTTTATACTTTAACAAACATAAAAAAGTTTAAAGAAATAACTACCAACATCTGGAACTTTCTTCTGTCTAACGTGAATTCAAAGAACAAATTATTTTTAATATACTTACAATGCTACGACACAAACTATCTATTAATTGATACACTTTGAAATTGAGTGATATTTAATATCAAGGTACATTTAATTACTTTCTTCCATTCAGTCGAACACAGGGTTAGGGTACCCGCTAAAAACTTTTGAGGATATAAATTCTAACACAATTTGAGAAGTTTACGATAAATTCTAATATGATAAATTTACAATCATTTAAAATAGGTTACCTTAACTGAAGTTAGTGAATTGAAATGTTCGAATTGTGATTTGGTTTAAATCTTCGTAACAAACTAACCCTTTTTCTGTAATTACGATTTTTTATTGTTCATTGGTTTTCATGTTAAAAATATCATTGGTAACTAATATGAGAATGGGAACAAATTCATTGAGTAATTAAGTACACACTATCACTTCTATAGAATCCTGTTCGCTTCATGTCAAGATTAGAAACTTTCAAAAAATAAAATTGTTTTGATGGATCTATTATCAAGAGAAGAGAATGTAGTTCTTGTCTAGAATGTGAGTGAAATAGAACTAAAGTGATGTGTATACAGGTGCAAATAAAGAGAATATCAAGTGAACACAAAATCATGCAACATGAAGATTAGTGTTGTTGTGCTTTCAACTCCAAGAAAAATACTAGGAAAATCTGAGCGAACCAAATAAATACTTTCAAAGAATTCAACCAAAGATTTACACTGAATACAAGATTCTAATAACCTGATGTAAAGTGCCAAATGAAGAGTAAAGAGCGTGCTGAAGAAAAAATAGAGTAGCTAGAAAAGAGCAAAACTACTGACTATTTTGAGGGTTACACCATCAGATCCACTAGTTCTCCTTTTTGACACTAGGAGATCCAGAACCTAGTCAATACTAGAAGATCCGCAGTCAAACCTAGGAAGTCCATTAGCTCTCATGTTCAAACCTATGATGTCTGGAACCCAATCGACTTCAGAAGGTTTGGAACCTAGTCTATTTTGGGAGGTCCGGAACCTAGTCGACTTTAGAAGGTCTGGAACCTAATTGACTTTGGGAAGGTCTGGACCCCAGTCAACTTTAGGATATCCAGAACCCAGTTGACTTTAGGTCTGGAACCCAGTAGACTTTAGGATCCGGAACCTAGTCGAATTTGGTAGGTCCGGAAACTAGTCGACTTTAGGGTTCGGAATCTAGTCGACTTCAGGAGGTCTGGAACCTAGTCTATTTTAGGAGATCTGGAACCTGGTTAAGAGGTTCACTTTTTCTCCTAAATGACACTAGGAGGCCAATAACCTGGTCGACTAAGGATGACATCCTTATCCCGCTATAAGTAGCTAGTGATAAAAAATCTTGGGTGTTCCTCAAGATTATGCACATGTCACTCACCCAAACCAAACCTCTGAACTTATTTACTATTATTTTCACCACACCGTTGTTTTTTGGAAGAAATAGCAAAATCCACGTGATCATTTATTAATGTGTATTTGAAAGATGAACAAATGAAAACAAAATATTCTAACGTTAATTCAATGGCATCATATACTATGTGTTCAGAATTTGTCACAAGATTTTCAGCCAGTCTTCAAATAAGAGGAATAATTTAGTTCATCTTGCACTTGAAAGAGCAAATTAGTAAGCTGATTTGGACAACGAAAACCTTGTGATATATTTCACCTTTCGAAAAATTTCTAGAACAAAATTCTCTTAGATTATGATATAATATTTTTTTCCATAGAAGTTACATCAACCGTCTAGAGTTTAAATTTTAAGCCTAATGACTGGTACAGAATAGAGTAAAAATACTTTAAAACTTTACACAGAAGTGTCATAGAACATAAATCACTTTAGTGGATATAATTTGAGAAGAGGTGCGTCATTGACTATCCAGACAAAAGTTAACTAAAAGAAGAGCAACTAATTAACTCCCCAAAACAACGGAGCAGCAACTAAAAGAGCAACTTTGAAGATACACGGATCCGTATTTTCCATTACAGATGAAAAGAAAAATGAGCCAAAGGAAGAAAGTAAGATTTCCACAAAGGCACGAAAAAAAGAACCGTTACCCAAATACACAAGATGATACAAAATGACGATACTGTGGTAAAATGGCGTCAAAAGATATAGGTAGTCACCTCTAAAGCAGAACTAACAGTATATGACAAAAAGTAAGCTAACCATCCAGAATGTATAAGAGAGAGAAAAGAGAGCACATCTTGGTTACTATAACCAATGAAGCATCATTTATCTAGTCTAAAGCTCAAGGACCTATTGGTGTCCTCCTTCTGAAGCCCAAGGCAAACTTCACCGCTTAATACTATTGTTAATGTGTGGTTAGTGGAGATAGAATATCAGGCTGAGAGATTTAGATGAGAGCTGTGTGAGTAGAGACCTAGTTAGTAGTAGTGTGTTAAGGGCGTACACACGTAGGGTTTTTAAAGTCTTTCCACCCGACTTAAAGCTCCTCCTACTTTTTCCACTAAACTTTTGGATCCTATAAGAAAAAACGATATCATTAAAATAAATAATAATTATATCGTTTTTTCTTATACGATTCGAAAGTTTTGTGGAAAAAGTAGGAGGAGCTTAGCAACAAATCTGGTGGAAAGATTTAAAATAACCCTGTGTGTAGAGACCTAGTTAGTGTGTTAGGGTGTAACATGGAGGCTGTAAACCACGGTAAAGCTTTAAAAGAACATCTCAACCACATTCAAACTTCAACAACGCACCATCTTCAAAGACTATAAAATAAACAACTAGAATACTTAATAGGTTTTACTTTATTACTCTAGATGACAGGTTTAGATATCACACATAGCATTTTAAAGTACAGAGAACTAATTTTAGCCTATGGTTTATAGCCCCATGTCTACACATTGCCTAGAGGCACCCCTCGTGATCTCATCCATGGGAAGCCTTCTTCAGGTAGGTGCCGAGTCTTCGTAAAAACCACACAACCGAAGCGATAAGTCAAAAATAAAAAAGGTAACTAGAACACCATTTTTAAATCATTAAAATTTGGATGATTTAAGAAACAAGGGTTTTTGAATAAAAAGTTATCTTTTGGAAGTTTCAAAAATTAATTGATGCAAGAGGATAATAGTTTGATGTAAATTTTGTATGCATTGTGGACGGTTGTTTGATTTTGAGAATATTAGCTTGAGATAGAATCGTAGTCTGATTTTGAACTAAAATAAATCCTTACCGAAAATTTACCAAAGAAAAAAGTTATATCAATAAACAACAACAGAGCAGTAGATAAAAAAAGTAACCTTACAAATTCTGCAAGTATGAAGTCTTTAAATTTAAGTTTAAAAAGCAAAAACTAACGTTTTAGATAGACTTTTTTCTCTCTCCTCTCAGCATGAACTACACGGCATGAATGATTCCAATGGATGTACCGAAATCACGCTATCAATGTTCTACACCTAACACAAATCTTGATGATACCAATCAGAACGAATCATTGCATAATTTACAGAACAAGAAAACTGAAGTTTCACCACTGCCGATTGTGAACTAATAGACGCAGGCAGCACGAGTTGAAGCGACTCAAACCTCAATTTCCTTGTCTCTAACTTCACAGCTATCATCTTAATCAAAAAAAAGGAGACTACTTAATTGCCGGCCTGCCTTGTATTGTTGGAGGAAGCGCCGCCAATCCGTCTCCGGGAACCCGAGCCAATGGTGGTGCTGGTGATGGGGTTATCGGGGAACTTGATGAGCAGCCTCTGGCCATTGACAGAGTGGCTCTGAAGGAGGAAAAAGGGAGGGTGAGAAGAGTGAATGAGAAGAGGGGGGAGAGTGAATGAGAAGAGGGGGGAGAGTGAATGAGAAGAGGGGGGAGAGTGAATGAGAAGAGGGGGGAGAGTGAATGAGAAGAGGGGGGAGAGTGAATGAGAAGAGGGGGAAGAGTGAATGAGAAGAGGGGGAAGAGTGAATGAGAAGAGGGGGAAGAGTGAATGAGAAGAGGGGGAAGAGTGAATGAGAAGAGGGGGAAGAGTGAATGAGAAGAGGGGGAAGAGTGAATGAGAAGAGAGGGAAGAGTGAATGAGAAGAGGGGGAAGAGTGAATGAGAAGAGGGGGAAGAGTGAATGAGAAGAGGGGGAAGAGTGAATGAGAAGAGGGGGAAGAGTGAATGAGAAGAGGGGGAAGAGTGAATGAGAAGAGGGGGAAGAGTGAATGAGAAGAGGGGGAAGAGTGAATGAGAAGAGGGGGAAGAGTGAATGAGAAGAGGGGGAAGAGTGAATGAGAAGAGGGGGAAGAGTGAATGAGAAGAGGGGGAAGAGTGAATGAGAAGAGGGAAGAGTGAATGAGAAGAGGGAAGAGTGAATGAGAAGAGGGAAGAGTGAATGAGAAGAGGGAAGAGTGAATGAGAAGAGGGAAGAGTGAATGAGAAGAGGGAAGAGTGAATGAGAAGAGGGAAGAGTGAATGAGAAGAGGGAAGAGTGAATGAGAAGAGGGAAGAGTGAATGAGAAGAGTGAATGAGAAAAGGGAAGAGTGAATGAGAAAAGGGAAGAGTGAATGAGAAGAGGGAAGAGTGAATGAGAAGAGAGAAGAGTGAATGAGAAGAGGGAAGAGTGAATGAGAAGAGGGAAGAGTGAATGAGAAGAGGGGGAGAGTGAATGAGAAGAGGGGGGAGAGTGAATGAGAAGAGGGGGGAGAGTGAATGAGAAGAGGGGGGAGAGTGAATGAGAAGAGGGGGGAGAGTGAATGAGAAGAGGGGGGAGAGTGAATGAGAAGAGGGGGGAGAGTGAATGAGAAGAGGGGGAGAGTGAATGAGAAGAGGGGGGAGAGTGAATGAGAAGAGGGGAAGAGTGAATGAGAAGAGGGGGAGAGTGAATGAGAAGAGGGGGGAGAGTGAAAGAGAAGAGGGGGAGAGTGAATGAGAAGAGGGGGAGAGTGAATGAGAAGAGGGGGAGAGTGAATGAGAAGAGGGGGAGAGTGAATAAGAAGAGGGGGAGAGTGAATGAGATGAGGGTTCAGATATCACTACCCCTTTACCAATATTCAAGCTATCATTAAGAATAAGATAAATCTCAGAGAAGTAGGTTGCAACTAGTGACCTAATCTAAAAACTGAGAAATAAGTCTCAAAAAAAAAACTCAGAGAATATAACCAATAAACAAAAATAGAGCACCAAGTGTTTTGACCAGATAGTTCAATGTAATAAACAGCAATAATAATCATTGCTATATGAACATATTTTGTTTCAATTGTTACTCATATTCTATATTGATTAGTTGTTAAGTGGCTTAACAAGAAGCGACAGCTACCCAACGGATATGAATAAAGAAAGGATATTAAAATATAACACAATTTTATCTATGATGCAACATCCGGAATTATTTTGAAACCATGACAGTCTTGTGAATAAATTCTATAGATTATTAACTAAATAATAACAAAGAATAGTGAATATTAAGCAGGCTTTTAACTTTGCTCTCCCCACTAACCTGCAGCTTATCCATTGCTCGCCCAGCACTGGTAGAGTCGGTGAAATTAACGAAGGCACAGAACTTCTCCTTCAGTTGCCTAACGCTGCTCACATGCCCATATCTGAGGAAAAGAAGGTCCTTTAAGTAGGGCTGTATAGATACTATAATTATTACCAAGTACAGATACCATAATTCATTATTACCAAGTACAGATACTATAATTCATTATTACCAAGTACAGATACTATAATTATTACCAAGTACAGATACTATAATTATTACCAAGTACAGATACTATAATTATTACCAAGTACAGATACTATAATTATTACCAAGTACAGATACTATAATTATTACCAAGTACAGATACTATAATTCATTATTACCAAGTACAGATACTATGATTATTACCAAGTACAGATACTATAATTATTACCAAGTACAGATACTATAATTCATTATTACCAAGTACAGATACTATAATTATTACCAAGTACAGATACTATAATTATTACCAAGTACAGATACTATAATTATTGCCAAGTACAGATACTATAATTATTACCAAGTACAGATACTATAATGCATTATTACCAAGTACAGATACTATAATTATTACCAAGTACAGATACTATAATCATTACAAAGTACAGATACTATAATCATTTCAAAGTACAGATAGCTAATTGGTATTAGTAATATTCAAATAAATAAAAATCACTGATACTCCAACACCAATATAAAAAATATCCGATAAAAACCAGTAGCCTAATAATACCATAATTATTACTGATACCGATGTTTGGTAAGGAAAATGTACCGATACACAGATACCTAAAAAAATGGCCGATAAAGATTACTAATATTGGTACAGCTATACTGTGAAGTAGCTACATTTGTATACCATATTCTTATTATCTTTCAGTCAATAGATATTATTGAGAAACATAATTAGATAACTGGTTAGTTCGTCAGTGAATAACCAACATACCAAATTAACTATTTGGATTTATCTTCAGTTAGGGTAATGGACCAATAACCAAAAGCTAATATTTCTGAACAAATTAACGCATGAAATATTACACATTGTCATTAGCTAGGGTAAGTTACGAATTATTGGTCGGTACTACATCTTCGGTCATATAAGAAAAAAAAATTGTTATTATTACACAGTGCTATCTAATACTTCTGCAAACCCGGGTTTGCAGAAGTATTAGATAGCACTGTGTAATAATAACAATTTCTATATTGTATTTTCTTATATGACGGAAGATGTAGTACTGACCGACAATTAGTAACTTACCCTATATAGAATGATCTCAACAATTAGTTATCAAAATACATTCTTGTGTAGAGGCGGAATAGAGTTATTTGTGATTTATATCATTTTATACAGCTGATGACCATCAGAAACTTTCCATTTGGAAATTTGCAACCGAAAAGAAGCTTTGGGTAGCTATTTGATTCATTAGCCAAAGTCACAAACAGAGAGTAGTTAGGGTAAGTTATGAATCAGCAGTCGGTTCCACATCTTCGGTCATATAAGAAAAAACTGTAGAGTATATATTATTTTAATTTATTGGTATTGGTACATCTGATCAGAAATATTTTTTTTTTAATTTGTATCCATGATAACTGCACTGTCCATCTATACCAGGGTTTGCAGAATTAGTAGATAGGACTGTGCAGGTATCATGGATACCAGATAAAATAATCATTGCACTCTTTAATCTTTTTTTATGACCGGAGATGTGAAACCGACCGATAACTCGTAACTTAGCCAAAGAGAAAGTAGTTAGGTGCTTACTTGGAGAAGAGTTTCTGGAGTTCCTTTTCAGTCACCTCAGGGAGAACATTTCCCACCCACAAGGAAGTCAACCCGTGGGGGTTTCTGGGACTGCAAAAAGAAATCATTGGATAAAAACAAGTGGACTTATTTAAGAATAATTACCTATATTGCTATAAAACGTTTTTCCACCACATACACCATGCTATATTCCTTGGCCCGTGTTTGGAGACGTGACCGATAGAGTTGGACATATCACCTAGAGAACGCGGTGTTCACGCAGTGATTCAATCATCTACATAATTATAGGAAGAGGTGATAGGAAATGAAGCCTTAGAGCCTACCTGAATAATAAGATCTAATGCATTTTTATATATAGCAAGAGGAAATAATAAATCTGAAACATGTTTCGGCAAACTCAAAAGATTAAATTTTGCAATAATGAGTAGCTAAAAAAAATGACAGTAAATATTCTTATTTACAAAAAGTTGGATGCTAGGAACACCACAAGTGACTTTAGATTTCCTCCTCATAAAATAGTCGCTATGAATTCAAAATATAAGTTGATGCTTTGAGTTAAAACTTGAAATCTTTGGGGGACAATTGATGGATCCTTCAATTCCATGTTACCCACAGAGAACAAATAGGGCAGTGCAGAGAAGATAGATTTTGTGTTTTGATAAAACCTTAAAACTACTTGAAACATCATCTTTTTTTGCCAAAAGAGTATTCTTAAACATTGCACTAGCTATGAATAAAATAGTTTAACAAACTTTTTACTTTTACGACTATCTTTTTTTTTTTTTAAATCATTATAATTCCCTCCACTATATGATAGTCTCTAAGTACTCACTTCATCTTAATGTCCTCCACACCACCAGGTGGTTTCTTAGCCACGGCAGTAGCAGGGATGATTACCCTGGCCTCAGTGTGACACTCTGCATCTTCCTCACTGGAGTCTGAACCGTAAGTTATGGTACTGGCGTCGTGGAATTCACCGGAAAGTAAGGCATCCAGGGCAGACTGTGATAAAGAAGTGTTAGAGAAATAGTTTCCTATAGTTCTAAAAGCTGTTATGATTTAATTTTATTATGCACTGAAAGTGATTCGAAACAAATATAGTATTACTGCTTTCAAAATGACATGAACCAAAGTATTTCTACTCTCAAATGACATGAACCAAAGAATTTCTACTCTCAAATGACATGAACCAAAGAATTTCTACTCTCAAATGACATGAACCAAAGTATTTCTACTCTCAAATGACATGAACCAAAGAATTTCTACTCTCAAATGACATGAACCAAAGAATTTCTACTCTCAAATGACATGAACCAAAGTATTTCTACTCTCATATTACATGAACCAAAGAATTTCTACTCTCATATGACATGAACCAAAGAATTTCTACTCTCATATGACATGAACCAAAGTATTTCTACTCTTAGATGACATGAACCAAAGTATTTCTACTCTCATATGACATGAACCAAAGAATTTCTACTCTCATATGACATGAACCAAAGTAGCTATTTCTACTCTCAAATGACATGAACCGAAGTAGCTATTTCTACTCTCAAATGACATGAACCGAAGTAGCTATTTCTACTCTCAAATGACATGAACCGAAGTAGCTATTTCTACTCTCAAATGACATGAACCGAAGTAGCTATTTCTACTCTCAAATGACATGAACCGAAGTAGCTATTTCTACTCTCAAATGACATGAACCGAAGTAGCTATTTCTACTCTCAAATGACATGAACCAAAGTAGCTATTTCTACTCTCAAATGACATGAACCAAAGTAGCTATTTCTACTCTCAAATGACATGAACCGAAGTAGCTATTTCTACTCTCAAATGACATGAACCATAGTAGCTATTTCTACTCTCAAATGACATGAACCGAAGTAGCTATTTCTACTCTCAAATGCATAAATGACATGAACCAAAGTAGCTATTTCTACTCTCAAATGACATGAACCGAAGTAGCTATTTCTACTCTCAAATGACATGAACCGAAGTAGCTATTTCTACTCTCAAATGACATGAACCGAAGTAGCTATTTCTACTCTCAAATGACATGAACCAAAGTAGCTATTTCTACTCTCAAATGACATGAACCGAAGTAGCTATTTCTACTCTCAAATGACATGAACCATAGTAGCTATTTCTACTCTCAAATGACATGAACCATAGTAGCTATTTCTACTCTCAAATGACATGAACCGAAGTAGCTATTTCTACTCTCAAATGACATGAACCAAAGTAGCTATATCTACTCTCAAATGACATGAACCAAAGTAGCTATTTCTACTCTCAAATGACATGAACCATAGTAGCTATTTCTACTCTCAAATGACATGAACCATAGTAGCTATTTCTACTCTCAAATGACATGAACCGAAGTAGCTATTTCTACTCTCAAATGACATGAACCATAGTAGCTATTTCTACTCTCAAATGACATGAACCGAAGTAGCTATTTCTACTCTCAAATGCATAAATGACATGAACCAAAGTAGCTATTTCTACTCTCAAATGACATGAACCGAAGTAGCTATTTCTACTCTCAAATGACATGAACCGAAGTAGCTATTTCTACTCTCAAATGACATGAACCGAAGTAGCTATTTCTACTCTCAAATGACATGAACCAAAGTAGCTATTTCTACTCTCAAATGACATGAACCGAAGTAGCTATTTCTACTCTCAAATGACATGAACCATATCCTCTCCCCTCCAAAAACACTCACCTGCACTTGCTTGTAAGTCTGAATGGCTTGCATTGCTTGTAGCTGAGTGAATCCCATCTCCATAAGCCTATAGCGCCTCACAATGACTATTTCTTCCTGTGCTTCTTGACACTCCGGATCTAATTGTAAAACTCGAGAAAAAGATTCCTCAGCCTCGCTCAAACGCTGTAACAAGGGAATGATTAATAAGAATGAAATGAGAAGAAAACTTGGATCAGCTTAGCCGTACTATAATTTATTAGGGGGTTTAGCGTCTGCTTCGGAACCAAAGGCCATATCGCTGACGTCAAAAGGAAATTAAATACAAGGGACTGGAAGAAGCAGTCAGAGAGGAGAGTGGCTCCATGAACAAAGTCACTTACCACTGTCGGTGACGATGCTCATGGATGCAGAAAAGCTACTCCGTGAATACAGTCACTTACCAAGGAATGTGACGAAACGGGACACAAGCACCGGTGGCTGCACTCACGGATGGAAGAGGAAAATGAAGAGGTGATAGTAAATGAAGCCTATGAGCCTACCTAACACAAAAATTCTAAGACCTCGTAGTTGATGAGCATAACCCTAGCGCTATCCTCTAAAACTGCAAGTAACGTTAAAAAAAATGATAAACATGGTAAAAATGAAAAAAGACAATCCATAATCCTAATTACAACAGTTCGGGGCCCAAGGGGCGCCACCCCCCTTCTCTTCCATTCACCACAGACAGCTTCAGGATAGGACTGCTAGCTGTACTATAGCTAGTAGATCAAATATCAAAATTACTAATTTAGTGCAGTATTAAATATTAATTCAACATCCCTAGTTGAGATGCATATAAAATATACCTATCAATGCATAACATATCGATACAAAAAAATAAGAGCGACTTTTATCTGTCTGTCCATCCATCACAATCATCTAATATGGTTGGCAAGCATATTAGCATGAATACAAAAAAAAAACATTCTATTGCAGTTTAAATAATGGTTTCAATATGATATAATTCAGTAGAATATATTCAAGCAAAGGCATAGACAGATATAATTGAACCATCAGTTTCCGTATGATAGATTGTAATAGAAATGCCATTATATTTGATGGCATGCACATACCAGTGTATGTATAAATGATAGCCAATATAAAGAGACAGCACAGACGTTATCAAAGCTGAAAATAGTTAGGCCAACCTTTAAACAATGAAGGTATATAAACTTACACTCAAGCCTATCAAGGCCTTGCCTCTTCTAAAATATCCTTTAGGCCAGTCAGCACACAGGAGGATGGCTTTATCCGCATCAGTCAACGCTCTGTGGAGAAGAGGAAAGACTATTAGAGGGAAATAAAAATTATCAAGAGCTTATAGCTACCCAATGTTGAGGTATCCTTTTCAGGTGTCAAGCCTTCAAATAGAAAAATTTCTATTCATCATCAGGAAAAGTGTGGAAAACATGGACCCAGCAATTCATCTCGTTATTTTAATTGGTATCCATGATACCGGCAGGTATCCTATTGTTTAACTTTAAAATTCTAGTCTTATCTTCATTTTTGTGGAGATTTTAAGATGTTGTACAATTTGAGAAATGACTAAAGTAGCTGACTCACTTATCATACTGCTTCAGCTGTTCGAAACAGAAAGACCTATTTCCTAAAAAACGATGATCTTTAGGGTCGAAGCTTAGAGCCTGGGTGAAAAGTTTGACAGCTTTCTGGTGGAGTCCGTGTGATGCCGCCTCATTGCCCTGCACCGCCATGCTACGCGCTTGCAATTGTCTGTTGCGGTGAACATCATCACCATCTGAAACAAAACAGACACTTGACCTTAGCCGATGAACGGAAAATAGAGGAGATTGGTTAGATTTGATAGGAGAATCAAATTTTTCTAACCAAGTAGCAAACAGTTAAAAGCCTTGAAATATATTTGACAATATTAAGAGGAAGAATAAAGTAATTTAGTAAGAATTTAAAGTAGCTATATATTGTTGTTCAGACAGTTTGAAATCCCAGTTAAACCTTATATTGAAAAGTTTTCTTACATAAAGAGACCAAATGCAACTAAAATCTATATCATGAAATTAAATATTTTAAAGCCATGAAAACATCAGTTTCTGATAGGGGGAATTGAACCCTGAGCTGTCTACTGTGCTGGATATTCATATTTTACTTAAAAAATTTTATTATGCTACTGGGAATAACCTAACTTCATTATTTAGGGCAAGTTACGAATTATCGGTCAATTTCACATTTTCAACCATAAGAAAAAACAATAGCTATAGCTAATAAATATTTAATTTTACTTGGTATCCATGATATCTGCAAGGTATCATTATATTCATGAATATCACAAAAAAAATGTTATATAGTTGTTTCTTATTATGAATGGAGATGTGTAACAGACTGATAATTTGTAACTTATCCTAATTTCAGAGAAAAAATCTGTAAATACTTTATTTACATAATTTTCAGTCTAAAATTCTCTGTTGAACTCACTAGTGCCGCCATCAAAGGAAGGAGGTGGTTTCTTGACTGATGTTCCATTGGTCTCACTATTGTGAGTAAAATTAGACCTCTCCCCACTTCCATATGAATAATTATAATTTTCAGAAGACTCTTCCTCATATGAAGAACAATCTGAATCTTCTCTGCAAGGGAGAAAATAAAAGATAAATAATTATGTTGGGAGTTTAGAACCTAAATCATTCTTGGATTATATTTTAGATTATTATATAAAAAAGCCACACCAAAGAAATAATATTAACAAAGATATCTCCACAATATTGATCCTTAGGGGCCGGGCCATACACATGTAGGGATTTTTAAGTCTTTCCACCAGACTTTTTGCTAAACTCCTCCTACTTTTTTCACGAGAATAGAAATAATAATAATATCTTTTTTCTTATATTCTCCAGGAAAAAGTAGAAGAAGCTTAGCAAAAAGTCTGGTGGAAAGACTTAAAAAACCCTACGTGTGTACGACTTCAGGGTAAGTTATGAATAATTTGTCTGTTTTACATCTTCGGTCATATGAGAAAAAACGATAAGAATTATTATTTAATATTTATTGGTTAAATTATTATTTAAATAATTTGATATAATTATATCCAATTTTCTTTATGACCGAAGATGTAGTACTGACCAATAATTCGTATCTTACCCTATGAGCTTTCTTCCCACAAAATGTACAGCTTAATTGTAATGCAAGCAGTTTTAATATCATAAATCAATTGGTTTTAATAATAAACATTTAGTAAAATGTGTTAGATAATTATGTGACCAATTATAATTAACTACAAGTAGAATAATAAAAGTCACAATTAACTGCATCAAAATATAAATTTAACAATATAAAAAGATATAAAAGTCTACTTACATTTTACCATTATTAGATATAAATTTATCAGACTTCTCATTGGTTTTCCTCTTCTCTTTCTTACGTTTCTTCTTTTCTTTCTTTTTCTCTGCCTTACGCTGCAAAGCGTTCATGGCAGAGACGTTAGCCGCGTCATCATTGGCTCTATGGTTTGACCGACCAGCTAAAGAAACTGAGAGAAATAGCAAGAGTGTTTAGAAGACCCGAGAGATATCCCCACACAGGACTTACAGCAATGGAATAGCTACACTGTGTTCACTGTATTACAGTGAATTATAATATATATCATTAGTTATATGCCAGAGTATAGTAAGGTAGATAATGGTGTTATGGTAATGTACACGATCAGACATGCTGAATTATATAATAATCATACAAAAATTAATATATGTCAGATATCATAAAAATATTATAAGTCGGCTGTTGAATTTTATTCTGATCAATTTCTAGTATCTTCCTTAGGACGTGTCTTACATACGATTTCATTTTTTTGTGGTATATGAAGAAATTTTGATAATCCCAATGAATTTTTATTTCCATTTGATGTTCTGAATGATTCTAATTCAGAATAATGCATTTGTAAAAATGAGTAAATATATTAGGAGATGAATTCACAAAAAGAGTTAGCCAAAAAGTTACAAACTCTAATCAGAGAGTGAAAACATTCTGTCCTGCCTGACATGGGCATCCATACATACATACATCCCGTATTTCAATTTGCAGCATAAAATATAAATCGATTAATTCAAAATTCTAACTATTAAAAGAAAGTTATTCGTGAAAGAATTCATTGGATTTACATTTGGTAGCTACATATATGAATGAACGGTTTTCTCAATTTCATTGCAAATTGTTATAGGTAGTGCCATATTTACTTAGTGGTCAAATTCTATGATTAATGATCATAATAACTTTCATTCACTTTTAAACTCAATACATATTAAAAAATAAAAGTAAAAAATATAAAATTTTCCCATTTATACAATGTTTCTTGAAAATGATCAAGGTTTTTCAAATGACCCACCGGTGGGTCACCCACACTGTACTAGAAATGGCAGTGACCCACGGGTGGGTCACCCAGCATGCAATGTGTTAAAATAAATGTCACTGGTATCAATTAGTTTTACTCTCAATTTTTAAATGTATAGCTATAGATCAGTTATTTAACTGGAGAATCACTTTTCATTCAAATATACATTAAAAAGAAGAAACCAATATAAAATCAGAATATTTAAAACTCTAAAATTACACTCCACTCACGATTATTTTGCCGATTTTTATTATTAGGAGGTATTAATTGATGAAAAGCCTGGATGACTTTCTCTAATTTCTGAAAATAAAGGGAGGCACATGCAATAAGAAATTTACTTATTGAATGTTTCAAACAGAGATATTCATACTAATGTTTAAGGTTTAGCTTCATATATTCTGATAGTGTTCTAGTGATAGAAAAACTGTAATTAATTTGCTTAAATTTAGTTCATAGCACATTACTAGAATATTAAATAAGACTGTATTATAAAAAAGATATTCAATCTACTTGCAAATCAAGATGTGGTGTTAGAGATAAGTATATAACTTTCAATATAGCTACTGAAATTTAAACAATACCTAATGAGAATAATTCCAACTTGAATCCAATCAAGATATTTTGAATCTTCAGTGTTTCAAGATAAAATTAGAAATGAAATTGACTGAAAGAAAAATTACCTTAACATCTTCAGAAATTTTACTGGGAGCTAACTTGGTAGTCAAGGTTTTATATCTTTGATTGATTGCATCTTTATCGGCCCCTGTAGGAGAAAAATTCATCATTTAGTAAGGTTTCATAAACTTACATTATAGCTACAGCTATTCAAATTGAAGACAACTTCTACAAGAGTCTGGAAAGTTAAATGGAAGAAACAGTTCTCTCAATTCATATCCACAGATCTAACCAAGTCAAAGATGGAGCTCTAGGGTGATTAACTAATAATTAACAGATGCCTATTTTTCTTTGCTAATTAAAATTACCAATGCACATTTTTATAGTGTTTGATGGCTTATGACTAAAAAAAATGCATTCAACTGGTATATTTAAAATGAATATATTTTGAAAATCATAAGCAACTATAAATAATAATAATGCTCATTAAAAAATCCATCCTTTAGTATCTTAATATGTGAAGAAAAATAAGGATATGGTTAGAGAAGTCATTTAACATGAGTTCCATTGTTTTAGGTAAATTTTCCATAGAATAATTTTTACTTTAATCAATAATATGATCACTTTTAAAACTTACCCAAGGGCAAATCCAATATCTTAAATGCTTCTTTATCAGATATATCCATTCTATAATCATGAATAATATTTTAATATATTTGATTATCTGAAAATGGAAATGGATAGAAATTCTAGATCATAAATAGTTCAAGTTGAACCATGTTTCTAAATGTGGCTAATGAGTCATCAATTTAGTGCAAAATGAATCATTTTCCAAACTTGCCGAGCCCAGGTTCATGATAATGTTCTCCAAGAAATGATCAATTTAGTAAGATAGCAGAAAATTAAATATTTCTTGCCATGTGTAATTGAAGGGCTCAAAATGTTCATAAACTCGATAAACAAATGACGAGAATTTTGCTATCTGGAAGTGGAAAATCATCACCAAGGAGTCTGTTTATATCTTTATATATATCATTATATCTTAAATGAGAAATACTAGCGTTCACCAGAACCATTCATAAAACTTGGGGAGACCAATTCATATTCTCGCAATACTACTATAGTTCACTGCCATATTCAGAAATGTCATGTCAGTCTGTATTTGATGCACTTAACTCCTCTGAATTTTCCAAAAATCTGCTCACATTTTCTATTAATTTGACTATAGTTTCTTTCCCAATTTACCCTCTTAAAATCAAAGGTACTATAGGAATGAATAGAAAAAAGTCCTCTGACATTGCATGAACAATAAGAATTGTTCAGACATGAAATGGTAAAATGTCCCATGTTCTACGGTCTTACAAACCGGATAAATTTGACTGTCATCTTGATGGAATTTTCAACCTTGTAAATAAATATTCAGTGTATTTCTGATAATTCATTGTTATTGTGCCATTAATTTATTAAATATGGTAACTAAATTCCAAGTATTAAAGCATGTCCAATCTCACCATTTTAGCTTATTGACAAGTTAATGAGAGCTATTATGAATTGATGAGCCCTTCAATTGCAAATGGAGAAAATTCCGAGAAATATTCAATTTTCTCTTGTTACACCAGATTGTATTTGATGGTAAATTCCCACTAACATGTCGTGTCAGAGGAACTTACAAATCTCCAAAATAAAAATTCATGCAATGTCAGAGGACTTTAGGCTGTTATCCCTATAGCTATTACAATTAATTTTGGGAGGGGAATTTAGAAGAAGGTTTAAGGAATAGCCAAATTTTATCTGGAGAAAATCAACATTTCATGGTGTGGCAGGAAAATTGCCAGTTTGATGAGAAAAAGGACCTCAGTCACAACATTTGACTCATTTTTAAGTAGATACTTGGCTTCTTGATGAAGAATTTACAATTGAAAACATCATTATGTTTCATGCCTGATGGCTATTTTATCAGTGACTTAATAGTTGATTACAGTTTTCTCAACTTATTTTACCTCTCGCAAGTCGCCAATATATCGGCGACTTTGTGCATACTTTGAAACATGAGAAACAATTGAGGCCTTAAATTGAACTACTGAATTGGTGAATTCAAGCTTTAAGTGACCCCAGTCTGTATTTGGTGTACAAAATCCCATCAACTTTTTCAAAAAGCTGAAAAATCCAAGAATTTCACATAATTAAGCTGCCCAACCAACATTTTCCTAATTTATCCACTGAAATTAATGGTAAAATAGGAATAAATAGCTAAAAATCCACTCAATTTTATGATATTCTCTGGCTCTGCAAAGTGCAAACCATTTTGAATTAATTACATTACCTAATAGGCTGATTACATTAATTTAACAATGATTCTATGAACAGAAAATGACCTCCGAGTCTTTACGATTAGGAAATCTTTACCAGCCAGCCGCCAGGAAATAAAGCTTGTCTTTACTTGCCATTTAAATGATAAGTATCTAAAAGCTGAGCGGCACACCAGATTACTGCGCACCAGTGTACATTCTATTAGATAGGTAATTTGAAAGAAGATTAATGATATATGGAGTGAATTTGATAATTGTTGTAGGCTATCAAATTTATGACTGATGGTACTTGAATCCAATGTTTATACTACACAGTTTAATTCTTTCACCAGTCTGTATTTGGTGCACAAAATTCCACTGACTTTCTGAAAAAGCTTAAAAAATCAACCATAAATTTCAAGTAATATGGCTGATCGGCTGATCCACCAACATTTTACCCATTTTTCTACCGAAAATTAATGGTAACATAGGAATGAATAGCTGAAAATTCACCAACTTTGTCAGAATATTATTTTCAATTGAGAAAAATTCTACCTACAAGTCGGTGGAATTTACCATAAAATACAGTCTGGTTCTTTGATTGAGATGTTTAATTCAGAATAGAAAATAAAATTTATCATAGAAAACTGTAATAGTTATAATTATGAGGGGTAACTATTGTAAACTTTCTGCCTGAGGTCAGTGAGGAGTAAATTTAACGTATCAATTAGGTACATGTATGATGTATTGGGCCTCGGTGGACATGCCGTCCCCGGCCCAGTCTGTATTTCGTGGTATTTTTCCCTTTGAAAATAATATTCTGTCAAAGTTGGTGGATTTTTAGCTATTTATTCCTATGTTATCATTAATTTTTGGTGGAAAAATGTTGGTGGATCGGTCAAATTACTGGAAATTTATGGTGGATTTTTCAGCTTTTTCAAAAAGTCAGTGGAATTTTGTGCACCAAATACAGACTGGCATCCCCCGAACCCTCCTGCCAGGTCATTAAACAATCCAGTCTGCAAAAGATGCATGAAGTTGTGTTGTGAAGTTTATCCGGCGAATATTGATGCCTTGCCAGTCTGCAGAATATGGAACATTTTTCCAAGACTCTCTGCGGGAGTTTTTGATTGAATTTTAGATATTTGAGATCTCTGTGGGAGATCTTGAATTAATTCCTATGTTACCATTAATTTAGCTGCGGGCCAGTCTGAAAAAAAGGTCACCACAGACCCAGGATTTTTGCAGAAATTGGGATTTGGGCGCAGCAAATAACATTGGAACAATCCCGGAACATAGGAATTAAATAGGACTTGGGCGCAGGATTAATCCACAAATCCTGCTGTACTTTTCAGACTGGGCTGCGGGAAATTCTGAATCTGCTTCTGAGAGTCAGAGAGTAACTATCTCTCAAATTGAAATCTCTGCGGGAGAAGAGACACATTCTGCAAACATTGCCTTGAAACCAGTCTGCAAAATAAGGAACATTTTTCCAAGACTCTCTGCGGGAGTTTTTGATTGAATTTGTAGAAATTGGAGATCTCTGCGGGAGATCTTGAATTAATTCCTATGTTACCATTAATTTAGCTGCGGGAGATTTTGAATTAATTCCTATGTTACCATTAATTTAGCTGCGGGAGATTCTGAATCTGCTACTGAAAGTCAGAGTAACTGTCTCACAAATTAAAATCTCTGCAGGAGAAGAGACATATTCTGCAGACTGGCCTTGAAATTAGTCTCCTGAATTATCCAGCAACAATTTCCCAATTAATTCCTATGTTTACATGTTATTACTAGAGAGTATTTTGAAATTTTTGGTCATTTTGGAGAGAAATTGGAAAATCTGTTGAGACAAATTGCCATAAAATTTAAAAATCCGGAGACTGATTGTGCATGCTTTTCTGACTGGTAAACAATCATGAAGTGTGCAGTACAACAAGCAAGCGGATACAACAAACTACATAACAGACAATTATGATGAGATCATTGATAGCTAGTACACCAAGTAAAATAGTATGTCTCATAAACTCACCATTTGTCTCTCCAGCTCTCTCCAAAATTCAACAAATTCTCTCCAAAATGATGAAATTTTCCTAAATTCTCTCCAAAATAACATTGTAGCATAGGAGAAAAATAGATAAAACTCGCCATTTGCAATTGAAAGGCTCAAAATAACTGTCACAAACTCGCCATTAAAATGGCGAGTTTGGACATGCTTTATTACTTGGCTAGTACAGTGATGCGCCGCTCAGCTTTTAGATACTGTTGATTTAGATAGCAAGTTTGTGATGGTTATTTTGAGCCTTCCATTGCAAATGGAAAGAAATATCTATTTTTGGACAGAAAGATAATATGATCATTTTGTTAAAAGAAAGCATGTGCAACATTTATTTTACATCAAATTGTCTAGTCCTCCAACATTTTCCCAGTTTCCCCTCCAAAAATTAATGGTAATATAGAAATAAATAGCTAAATATCCTCAGACATTCTAAGAATTTTCCAGTCTGTATTTCATGGGAAATTCCACCGACCCAAGTAAAATAGTATGTCTCATAAACTCGCCATTTGTCTCTCCAGCTCTCTCCAAAATTCAACAAATTCTCTCCAAAATGATAAAAATTTTCATAAATTCTCTCCAAAATAACATTGTAGCATAGGAGAAAAATAGATAAAACTCGCCATTTGCAATTGAAGGGCTCAAAATAACTGTCACAAACTCGCCATTGAAATGGCGAGTTTGGACATGCTTTAATACTTGGCCACCGACATGTCGGTGGAATTTTTCCCCCTTTGAAAATAGTATTCTTGCAAAGTCAGTGGATTTTTAGCTATTTATTCCTATGTTACCATTAATTTTCGGTGGATAAATTGGGAAAAATTTGGTGGATCAGTCAAAATATTGGAAATTGTTGGTGGATTTTTTAAGATTTTAAGAAAAGTCGGTGGGATTTTGTGCACCAAATACAGACTGGAGAATTTTTTTATTAGAGAAATGGAATATCTGCCGACATATCATTGGAATTTAGTCAATTTACGACCAAATACAATGATACAATCTGGTCCAGACTGGAAAACATAAATTCTAACAGAGTTACTCCCCAAGTAAAATAGTAAGTCTCATAAACTTGCCATTTGTCTCTCCAGCTCTCTCCAAAATTCAACAAATTCTCTCCAAAATGATCAAATTTTCATAAATTCTCTCCAAAATAACATTGTAGCATAGGAAAAAAATAGATAAAACTCGCCATTTGCAATTGAAGGGCTCAAAATAACTGTCACAAACTTGCCATTAAAATGGCGAGTTTGGACATGCTTTATTACTTGGGTTACTCCTAACTTCATGTATTCCCATTAGTGATGTTTATCATCACAACAAGCCTAATTGTGAAGCATAAATGACTAATTTTAAATCAGTTTTCATTGTGGAGTTGCCAGTCTGCAGAATATGGAACATTTTTCTAAGACTCTCTGCGGGAGTTTTTGATTGAATTTTAGAAATTGGAAATCTCTGCGGGAGATCTTGAATTAAATCCTATGTTACCATTAATTTAGCGGCGGGAGATTTTGAATTAATTCCTATGTTACCATAAATTTAGCTGCGGGAGATTCTGAATCTGCTGCTGAGAGCTCAGAGTCAGAGAGTAGCACTCTCTCATAATAAAGTCTCTGCGGGAGAAGAGACGCATTCTGCAGACTGGTGGAGTTGAAATTTATGAAATAATTTACTGATTTCTGCATTTTTTAGGGTTAAAATGAGCAATTTTTGTTCATTCTAAATTCCTAACAGAGTTACTAGTCATTCTGAAATGAGTTATTATTCCACTCTGGAATCTGGTAAGTGTTCTCCAAGAAATCCTCTATTTTGGATTCTGTGTTCAGACTGTTCTCAGTAAACTGTAAAATACATGTGTAAATATTGGAATTTGGAGGAAATTAAGGATTGTTCGCACAGAAAATGTTAAAAATGTCCCATATTCTTTAATTTTTCTGCAGACTGGGGCCTATCCATAGATTTTTTAATTTTATATTTAAATTCAATCCAAGATTATTATTTATTTGGTGTTTATTACCTAGGTAGTATTAAGTAAACTAAGCTCAGCAATAACTAATTTCATTCATAATAATTATACCTAGTCACACTACAACTTGAACTAGGTAGCTAGGTAGGTACCTAGTTTAGTCTTTCAGTCAAAAGTCAACTTACAAGTTACAGAGGTTAAGAGTCAAATAAATAGATTATGATTTAGGCTAGGTAGTTAGTCTACCGAAATTTAGGTTAATCTATCATCCAATCGATTTTCCAATAAAAATAATTAACGAGTAAACAAAAGGGATGAATTATTCAGATCGCCAAGAAGTTTGTGATATTATTACTTGTTTCACCCTGTCTATAGATAATAAAGTAATCTTGAGTACTATTACCCGCGCAATAAACTAGGTGTGTAGTCTAGTAAAGTAATTTTAATAGCACGTGATCACCAAAATAGCAACTAATTAAAAATTAATGTTCCTACTACCTACTGGTTATTATTTTTTCTAAATATACAACCAAAATAAAAATATTATAAGGAAAAGAAATTACTATAAGATAACATTCCTGCACGAATAATGTGCGATTATTGTGCAATGATTCAACAGAAAAACGGACAATGCAACTCTTTTTCTTTCTTCCGGACAAGTCGATCCAATTTTTCAGACTCAAAATAATTTTAATCAGCATATTAATTTTGGTGTTCATCGTCAATCAGTCAGTCAGGTGTTTCTTGAATATTGTCATTATCGTAATAGACCATTATAACGTAGTTTAAATGATTTATATATAATAATTTGTAACTAGTTAATATTTTTAGGGAGAACAGAGTAGCAGACTTTGATAATTTCATTTAGAATATTCTTCTTACAAAATAGGGTCTCTTTGTTTCCCCAATGACATAAAATATATTCTCATATAATATGTTGGGGAACTTAATTTTTGTGGTATACCAAATGCGTACTTAATTATTGTGGTATAGCTACCATAAATATTAATTCAGAGTTCATTTTTAGCCACGAGTGGAGCGCCAGCCCCTCCCTCCTAATTTTCTTTCTTGAAGAGTTAATTGTGATTTATTTCTAAAATATTTGTGAAATAAATTAGTTTCAATAATTTTTTCCCATTTTTATTTTTATATCAGTTCCATTTACCTCAGCTAACTCATCCGAGCGAAAATTTGGTAGAAAAATACTGAGTGTTCCGCTTGTGCAAGTGATGAGTTGCGAGAGAGAGTAAAAAATATTGCGAGTGGGAATTGTGAGTGGGATTTCCTTTTTTGCCTTCGATTACGTAATTCCCATACTGTTAAAAAAATGTATATCGGAGGGCGTGCCGTACCCTTGAACCTCCCTGCCAGATAATTAAACAATCATGAAGTGTGTAGTAAAACAAACTAGCAGATACAGTGAACTACATTAACAGGATTCATATCACAAAAATCTAAAAGGTTTATGTATCTTGAAGTGTGCATTTTAATTTTATAGGTATTTAGTGTGCCTATGTACCATGAGAATACTATTAGAGTACGCTAACCACACTCAAATAATATAAATGTGACCCACAGGTGGTGACAACGTACGATTCACATTAACTAGTCTAAAATATTAATTTTAGAAATTCCCACTTGCATTTTAAATTTCCCACTCGCATTTCAAAATACTCACTCTCACTCACAATATCTCTTTCAAACGGTCACTCGCAGTTTTATACTCGCACTCGCAGTTCTACACTCACACTCACAGTTTTAAGCGGCGTTTACATGGGCACACGAATTTGCCACTGCTGTGTGTTCAGAGCTCTCGGCACACACTTTTCGAGTGTGGCACACAAAAAAGCCGATCGCTCCTGGAGCGAATGCATGTGTGCCACTGCTGTGTGCCAGAGCAATAAATATAGCGTTTAATTGAGTTACCGCTAAAATAGTTTAGTAGTTTTTATAGGTATTAGTATTGGTAAGTTAAATAAAGTTTTTACCAACACAAAAGGTAATATTCACGAGATAGTTAATAAAAATGGTATGTTAGTGGCAAGTTAAAGTCTGTAAAACAACAGTAAAGATTTGGAAATTAGAAATTAATTCTACAGAAAAGTAAATATAACATTTACTAAGCAAAACATCATTACAATATGAATTTTATTAAAATAGTATAAATGTTTAATTCAATGATCATATAACAGTGTCTGAATACAGTGAAACTACTGAGTTATGAAGTATTAATTTCTTCATAACTCAGATCGAACCACTTCATATTTTTGGCGCACTATAATAGATAGTTTTCTATGATTAAAATCTTAATAACCATGGTTATTGAGGTATAAGTGGACCCAATTCTTGACGTATATTATTTTCTATAATTTAAACATAGAAAATACTTCAAATCTCAGGTGTATTTCAAAATTCAGGTCCATCGTTTTTACTTGAGTGCTTCATAACTCAGCGGTTTTTGCTTTATTACCAGTAATATAGTATAAAAGCGAATATTTGAACAATATTTATAGGATATTAGTCACTAACACTTACCGAAACTGAAACACAGGCAACTGAGTGACACTCAGCAGTGCGGGCACAAAGTATACGTGTGAACACTTTACTGAAAAACAGTGCCACACAATGCGTTCGAGAAGCGATTTGGGCACACAGCAGTGGCACACTTGTGTGTCCGTGTAAACGCCGCTGTACACTCGCACTCGCATTTTTTGACTCAATACTCGCTACTCGCAGTTCGGTGCACCTCAAAAAAACTTTATACAATCCAAGTTCTATAGATCGCAACACTTAAATTTATTTATGTACAAATATATTAGTTATAGTACATGGTAGACGAATAAAATGTATGATAAACCATATAATTTAAAGAGTTCCTTTGTAGAGATCGTGTCCGTTTTGAGATCTTAGTAGAGATCATGTCCCGTTTTGAGTTGCCTTTATAATTTCATTTGTATCAAATTTTATATTTCGTTTATACGAAGGTATAATAATTAATATACTCTGCATTAATATATAATGAGTAATATACAAATCAATTTATTAATGAATCAATAAGAGGTTTGAAAATATTGATCCAGCCAATTACATTATTGGTATAGCCTCATTACATTAAACTTTAGTAGGTATTTACTTCGTTAAGATTATTGGGGGATAAAATGAAAACGGTTAGACTATTTACCGAATGGCACCGAATAGAACCGAATAGAACAGAATGGAACCGAGTGGTATGGTGGTACCGAATGGAATACTGAGTGGAGTCCTACCCTTGAAATTACCAGCCTCTATTCGGCTATAAATAACTTCCATTTACCGAATGTGAATGGAACCGAATGGTAACGAATGGAATACAGAATGGAGTCGTACCCTTGATTCTACCCGCCTCTATTCGGCTAAAAATGACTTCTATTTACCGAATGGAACCGAATGGAAGTTATTTTTAGCCGAAGAGAGGCGGATAGAATCAAGGGTAGGACTCCATTCGGTTAATAGTCCTACCCAAATGAAAATATGGTTTACGTTTAGTAAATGCTATTAGAACTCAAAAGAACAGAATTGTGTACAGTTTGGTAAATGAGTGAGTTATGTAAGGTACGAAGTAGGGATACTTGAAACTGAAACCTGTAAAAAAATATGACTATTAATCTAAAATAATATGGACTATTTAAATTAGATATCGTATAATATTTACTCAAAATGTTGATCGGACAAAACATTGCTATATTTTATTTATTAATTCACCTCAGTTATAAGGACACAAAGTATGTAATAAGAAGAAAGAACACTCTTTAGGTATAACTTATAAGGAAGAAATTTAGAAATAGTTTCAATTATAAACATGAAATCAATAACGTTTCTAGAACTTTCTATACATAGAGTTAAAGACTGTAAGAAAATATTAAAAATTTAGAAATTTAAAATGAATTTTACAGAGCAGCAGATATAAGTTCTACTTATTGTGAAAACAACTTCGATCAATGTTTGTGAAAAATTGAATTTTGCAACACTACCATTAGAGGTTATTGAATTGCTAAAGTAAAAATCCTCTATAGTGAACTTCAACTAGTTCATTCTAGAATCTAGAGCAGCGGTTCTCAAAGTATTTTTCTCGCACACCCCTTGCTTTTCTCAGGCACCTCCTGAGCATTGTATTGCATTGAAATAAATACTGTTATAATATACGTATTTAATTACCATGATTTTAGAAAAGTTCAATTATACTTCATGTATATTCTGCATGATATAAGCAGCAACCATCGAGCTTTTAAAGTTATAAGTAGCACATACAACAACAATCCCAGGCACCCCCTATTGTATACACAATCCAGGCCCCCCAGTTTAAGAACCACAGAATTCTAGAGGATTTAGTTCAGTGTAGAGGATATGAGAGATGAATAGAAAACTAAACTTTTCATGGTAGACTATACAAAATATTTTCTTTTTCAAATAAAATCATTATTATACAACGTATTTCATTTCTCTGAACTCTTGAACGTCAGGATGATTCACTACACAAGACTTCATTATAGAGGAGTCCTGGAGTTGCGCTGGTAGAACTCCTGTTTCATGAAATATAACTAATTTACCATAAAGAGATTCATAGAAAACTACGAATATTTGTGGGAGACTAAACTAAATATGTTCTCTATAGAGGTAAGTTCACTAAACAGGGTTACTATACTACCTTCATAAAAGCTGCCGGTTAGTGATTTTTTTATCACTGCAAGGAGCCAGTACTGGAAATGGAATTAATTCACCGGTTCTGGCTTCTCATCGCCCCCAGGCTCCCAGCTCGACTTCACTCACCTCACCACCCCCACATACACCTTTCGCAGGGCCGTACCCCCATCACCCATCTCAAGCACCTTACCCCACAGACAACTCACCAACAAACCTCGTCCTGGCCATCCAGGCCACCTCCTAAAACCTACAAATCTCCCCATTGTCCGAACCTCCACATGACTGTGTGAATTTGTCCGTTGAAATTAAAGTAACGATACATTTTTCACTGACACCGAGTCACTGAGAGGAGACGGACCGGACGGTTCACTAACATGTGTGAAGCAGCCTTTATTCTCTGAATTCGCTTCAAATGTGCGTGATTGTATGATTAAGAAACATAAATAGTGTTATTTTTCCTGCCTGACTAATAACACTCTATCGATTTGGTTTCATAATGTTTGATATTTCTAACTACAACACATCGTCAGATTGATAAGAACATGGAGAATCTAAATCTAACAAAGTAAATCTAATTATATTGTAGATCCAATAAATTGTTATAACATTTATTTATCTTTAAATTGAGAATAATTATTTAAGCTAGGGATTACAAATCAATACAAATGTAAGAAAATTTAGAATATTCAAGTGTGTGACTACATAATTTATAAACAACTTCAGACCACAGGGAATCTGAATGATTTTATTTCAGTATCCCATCATATTGTTTTCTATGCGAAGAAAATATTCCCTAAATATTACAGGGACTACGTTAACTCAAACAAGATCCTCTCGTATTTCAAATAAATTTAAATCATAAAGCATCTTATTACTAATTAGTTCAATCGGTAATCATGATGGAACCTATATGAAAGTTTTTCTTTTTATCGTATTTTGATGTTAATATTTCATGAAATATTTATTCATCATATTCATGATTATGTGAACAAGAATAAATATCAATCATGCGACCAATATCAGTCTTACTGATATTTAAATTATATTTCATTCTAATTCTTCATAATTATTCGGGATGTACTGCATAAGCATAAGAGATTATCATAGCTGACAAAATGAATTCCAATTACTATGGCTTGCCAATTCATGCTTTAAATAAGAAAACAGACTAAACACTTATATTAGTTTTCTTTTAGTGAGTCTAGCCCAATTGATCACATTTGGCCCGAACTTAGTTAACCTCCAACACTAAATAAAATGGTGCTTTCAGCTGTTGCTCCCTGTATGAATTTATAACTTAAATTAAGCTTCGTTGAATATTATATACTTCATGTTTTTAATGGAAAAATTCAGCAACTGAACAGTCGCAGTGCATTACTTGAATCACTATTAGATACAAAATTCAGTTGGTGCTAATTATCTTCATATTACTAATTGTTCTTATATTCAATATTTCAGTTTCTCCTGACATATTCCCTGGAAAAATGGCTTCACAAGAGCATACGAATCATATTCTAATGAAGAAAACAATAGGATGCATTTCTATTACATATCTTATATCAATTCTAGACTGATAGTGATTGTTTCTTTTAATCATATTTTTCCAGGACAGCATGATAATAATAGTGTATTTAATAACCTCACAAAAAATCTAATTAGGTTTCATGTAATTTTCATGTCAGTCGTTTTCCTTAAAAACTAATTTATCAATTATTTTGAATCTATTTCAAAATTGATATTTTTCAACAGATAATGTGCAGAAAATCAGAAACAGGATAATGAAATAGAGATATCAGATACATTCAATTTTATTAATATTATTTATCTATGTTTATTAATGCTCACTCACAAAAAAATACATAATAAACTTATTGGCCGACGCTCAGACTTTGACCAGAGGAATTAAATAATTAGTCCTAGGTACCTAGACCAAAGCAAGATAGTGGCAGTTAGGCATCACTAGGTAGTAGCTATGGTCCGGTGTAAGTGGCTACACCTAGATAGCCTTTCTTTTGAATTATAGTAAGAAAAGAGATATAGACTACCACCTAGGTAAACATGGTAGTCACAACACCTAGGTACTGTCTAGATAGATGTCACCTAGAATGTAGGTAGTGACAACTCCTAGGTAGTAGCTAGATCAAGATTAAAACTATACCTAGGTAGTTTAAGTACAGATTATGCCTTATTGTAGATTAACCACTAGGTGATCCGATAGTAATTTAGATACAATTTTGTAAGAGCAGAAAAGAATATCATTTTAGCATTCAACACAAAATATTGGGATTTTAACACTCTCGCACACACAGTTTGTTCAATATTAAAAATATAATATTAAATAGTTAAAGACTGTAATATTAAGAGAATAGAGCTCTAGGATTAAGAAACAAGATTATAGAGAAAACTACTAGTCTATATACGTGTATAGAAAGATAAATTTGATTTACGGGTACATATAGTTAGGTGGGAATTATCAGCCTTAAACGGCTTTAGTTAATTTATAAAATTTAGACATTTATATCGATGATTCTAAATGGACATGAAATTAGCAGCCAGTTAGCATTCAAACAGTTCTTTGGAAGATTTATGCTAAATCTTCAGAATAATCATTAATTCAGAATTTAATGAAGAAGCATTTAGTACTTTTAATCGATTATTTAGATAGAAAATATATAGATATTCGTTTAAAGCGAAAAGCCAACTCCCGAACAGCTCCATGAGATAATTCTAGTGATCTATCTAAGAGAAACACATGCAGAAATCAAGTGGAAACACGGTCACAAGAATAGAAATTGAGGGGGTGAACGCTCAAATTTTTATCCTCATTTTTTGATACATTTTAGTACAAATTTATAAAATTACAAAAATGACATCAATTCTAACTCGGTCAACACTGAAGAATTTGATAAAAATATAGGATATATTATTACACCAATTATCAACGGCAAGAAATATAAAAAGATCACTACATTAATATAAGTGAATGGTAATAAAATAGAATATTCTGGCTCGCTTTCTTTATAAGAATTATATGATAAAGTTATCAGATGATAAAGAATTAACTTCTGATAGAGTAATTTCCAATAGGTTGGATGTCAAAGTAGGAAGAACTTGTATTGGTTAAGCATCAACTATTTAGGTAACTACTTACACCTACTGATTGACCAGCTAGCAAAGTGATTGACCAGCTAAAACCAGTGATTGGTCCAGAAGAATGAAAACTGGAAGATGCATCAACTGAACCTCCCTACAAAGTAGTAATTAATTACCAAACACACAATTGAGCATATTTATCATGAAGTCTATTTATCAAAAAATAACGGACAGTGAGCTAGGTTTTATCATAGAGTTGCTGCTTAGGATACCTATTAGAATGTATGAATTATTTTTTTAGAAATCTCAGCTTGTGTGCACTAAGCTATTTCAAAAAGCCTTTAAAATATTAAATAAACACCAACTGATTTTATCCAATGAAACAATAATAATATATAGTATATAAAATATATTCAATAAAAATATAATAAAATAAATATAATAATATTCATTCATATATTGTTTTCATATAAATAATTTATTTTTTTAGTATAAAAATTCATAACATCTTGCATGGCAATAATTTAAACAAAATAAAATGTTTTTAAATATACTTTTTCTGGTAGATACTGCATATGAGAATATTAGAGATTTGTGTGACATTATTATATAATTAAGAGGGGAAACTGAAGTAAATTAAATGCCCAGAATGTTCTCAGATGATTCCATTGTTTCTAATTTGTCTTTTGATGCAAAAATACACCTTAAAATAGGACCAACTCAAAAAACAAAAAACTATCGTTAATTCACAAACAATCAACCACACTAAAATGTTAGTTTTCAGGTCAATTCGCCAAAACTAGTATAATAATCCTTTGATAGCTATTAAAATTATAAGAAAATAAACAACACAACCTGAGTTTATAAAATACAGCATAATACTTTTTTGGCTTAGTATTGAGTGAAATAATAATAATAATAATATACAATGTTAATAGTAATGCCATTCCGCTAAAACTGGTTCACTTTTGGTGCAAAAGATCTCTAGGAGGTAGGTAGCCTCGTTTGAGAAATTCTGCGTTCACATTTTTTTTGCTCGGTTTCAACGACTATATACTTTAAATTTAATACATGCAGGGACTCTACTTATTAAAATCTATACATTAATTAGAGGAGATTTCTGTAGTACGTATAAATATATTCTCATGCAAGTTTAGTCATATAAAATGATATATGCATCTGCTCAGCGCAACATGGGGATTTGAATGGTACATACGTATTTAAATGGAGGAGCTAGTATTCTTTTAAACATTTTAAATAGTGATAAAAATTCTTTTTGTTCATCATTTTCATTTATATAAGTAGCAAAATATAGAATAATAAATAACACGAGTTGGCAACATTTTCAGTAAATTGAGCAAAACATGAAATGTTACAATGCAGAACCTCAACACCAGCAACGGTTAACCGCCGAAAAGATTATAGCAACTCTTGAATTTTGCAGGTAGGTAGTGCAAAAATTGAGTGATTGGTTGCCGTATTTTAACAAAGATATTTGACTTAGATCAATATTTGTGAAATCAGCCATCATCAACAGGCGCCAAATCTTCAAGTCCCAATTGCACTATCACCTAATTTTCCATCATCAGTACCTTCTCAGTAGAACTGTAAAAACTTGTGATGAATAGCAGGTAATTAGGTGATAGAGTCTTCTAGTGGAGGTTAGACAGGAGTCCACCAACACTTCTTTAGGAACAACTTTTCGTTTCTCTCTTTCGCCTTCCATCAGTGATTTCATGACACGCTAGTCTTCTTAACTACAAAAGACAAACACGGACTACACAAACTTTACTTCTAATTTATAAGTTACACATTTTCTAAAAAATCTCATCGTAGCAAAAAATAAAGTATTTCATACGATAATATGTTGTATATAAAACCATGCAAATACACATATAATTATATTAGAATTAAATTCTAGACTAAAATGTAATTTATTCTATGATTTTCTGACTATTACAAACTACAACTATTTTTTATTGCTTTCTATGATATATATAAAGCGAAAAATTGATAGTAAAATGATCAAAGATGCATACACAATGTTATAATAATTAGAATATAGAACAATAAAACACTATATAGAATAAGAAAAGGATACCTAATATATAAAATACATGTAAATTCATTTAATATAGAGCTGAATTAATAAATCAAATATAAGAAGAGAACAACCATCTGGTAACGCCTTTAAGGACTTATCGAGTACATATGCATAAGAGAAAGTGAAGACCGACACATCTGGTAGGTACGGCGGTCAAAGAAAGACTGAGCACACGCTTCACTTCACGTCCAAAAGTCAACTTTCAATCTCTAATTGGCGGAGCATCGATAAGGGGCTCAAGTATATAGGCAATAGTATAAATAGAATCAATTATAAATTTCCAAAAGTTTCTTTACCAATAAATATACAACACTTGAATTTATTAGATAAAAAATGATGCAGCACCCATTATTCATAAGCTTATAGGTATATGAACACCGATTCTACCACCACCTATAGCTATGTTAAGAATCTAACTTACTTTGATTATTCCTATCTTAACGAGCTCCATCTCTTTCATTCGGTTTTTGGATACACCAAAACGAATCCAAAATTAACTAGAGAATGCCCTGTGGATTGAGTTCCGCCATTTAGGATAATAGGAACGAAAAATGCCCTCTTTTGTCCATCCGTAGTGTGTAGATACACACTCTTAGGACCGCTAGTATCAAGAAAAAAAGTTTTTTTCTTTGATACACTATGGAAACATACACTATATCTATATATAATATATTAACATCTATAATGAAAAAATATAAATATTTAAACGAAATAGAAAAACATCAATTGTTTTGAAAAAATATCATCTGACAAGTGGAGATCAATTATTATTAACATTAAGGGTTACAATTACCATTAGTTTAAGAAATCATTTAGAACCTTGATTAGTATTAAAATCTTACATTTAAAATATAACACTCAAAAGGTACATCAGGGATAGTTCTTGTTCGAAAACTGAGAGCATAACAATGAATTTCATTACAAACCTAAAGCTCTAAGATAAACTTTATCATTTATTTAATATGTAGAAAAGTACAAAAAATAAACATATATCATGGGTGTGCATAGGTTACTCTGCTTGGTTATCGTCACTGCAGTAAGGTACCAACATCGGGAGTTAACAAAAATAGACGAGTTGACGAAGCGCGGCTTCAAATTCTGCAAGCAGAATGATTTCTTTAGGCAACACTAGGCCTGCAGTGAATCTTGCAACTAGTATCTAAAGACGCTCAAAAAAGGAAAGAACACTACTAAGCACCGAAGATAGACTGCAAACACTATTCAACTGATGTGGTCATTTACAAACGGTCGTGAGAAGGCAAATGCATAGGCTTTGTGATGCGATTCTCCTCAGTAATTTCCCAATCAAGTGCACTCTATATTAGAACATGAATTCCTTACACCAATTTGACGCTAGAGCTAAATCAGCTGCAACTTAAAATAGCTACACAATCCTCCACATTAGTGATATTCCAATAAATTAAGGTAAGTTAATGGAGAGCATGAACAAATATTCAGTATTCCAAATAGCTAATGGTGGATGTGCACTTTTGAATACGGACACATTTTATCATGCTACCCAATAGTTTATGTCTACCTAGAGACATCAATTTCAGCGAGTTAAGCAGTACTATTCTTAGCTTAGCAGACAACAGAACAATCTAGCATCTAGTGAAATCTAGTAACAGTATCTAGGTTTGTTTTAAACGCTGTGTTGGAAGACACAAGCAACTCATTACACAATTTCACAAGCTGGTCTCAGATATCCAGCAACGGCTTCAAGAATGGCAGGACATTTAGATTGGCTTCTAAAGAGTCAAGGACTTCAAAATCCTATAATTCTGATACCTATAAGATATCAGATTTCACTTACGATGAGCTACTCCGATATCTTAGAAGTAAACTCAGGGTAACGTATATTTGCAAGGGTCTAGTGAATCCCGTTCAAACATACAAAGTTTATTTCATTTGAAAGAAATTCACTTTCATATCAGTCTATTACAAGTAAAGATTTTCCATTATTAGAGTAAATTTTGTTTAAATTATAGACATTTTGTGAATTTAGTCTAGTGAATAAAAATTTACGAACTTCTTTCAGGAAGTCCTTAAACTGGGTTAGAACTAAATATTCGCAAGTCAGGTTAGCTACTAGGTAGTACAACAGCTTTTAAAGAACTGTTAGTTGCAACCTTTCGGACAATAGTTTGAACCCAGTTAATTTATCATGCGTATTAGTTCATATTAACTTCAATGCTTAAAGTTACACAAAATGAAGTCAGCTCAAAGAAATTGTTTCTTCAAGCCGAATTCTGATGTTAGTGCAAAGATCCATATTTGGAAAGAAGGAGAGGCAGGAAATGAAAAAATAATAACTAAATGACTTTTAATTATACAGAGATCACTTTATTGAACGAAACACAAATCCAGATGAACATCAATGCTTAGATTCTTCACAGAACAATTCAAAATGAGTATAGCTACAAATTTGCATAGAATTTAAATTTTGAAAATAAGGATATTAACCAAGAGGCTTACACTACCAAAAGGCTAACACTAGATAAATAAACTAGCTCTGTCCTCAACAATAATAAAAAATGAAATAAATAAGAGCAATACACAATATATATAATATGCTTAGAATATCAAGTTAATTACAGACCAAAAATCATACAAAAAACCTATGCAAACTTCAAAAGATTTATTCAGGACGAGATACAATATCACTGTAGAAAGTTATATTCAGATTTATCTAGACGATAGCACCTACTAAATACTTCTATATTTCTCCTATTAGGACGAGAATATAGGTAGAAAGCATACCTTTTCTCTTCCACTTCTAAATAGGGTATATCTTTGTGTGTAAAATAAAGATATCTTCACTGTACAAAAATCTATGAAAATTATTGGAAAAGTTTATAATGCCAGCTATTTATTGTAAGTCAAATACTTCAAGATAATTTATTAAATATTTCTTCAAAAAAAATTTGGAATAGAGCAAATAAATTCAACAAATTAAAAATTTAACCAAGTCTCAGTACTAAAAGAAAGTTTGTACCTTACGAGTCATTACCTTTAACCAAGAAAACTAAAAGATTTGATCTTTAAATAAATTAGGCAATTTCATTTAAGCTTATCCAATTAAAAATTTATAAATTTTTATATTTAATAGAATTGCAGGTAGCAAAGAAAAGAAATGGCAAACAAATATTGCAATGTCAAATTGCGAGAGTCCTTAAATACTGATAGACACGTAATTTACACACTTATTGTGCGTATAGAGAGAAGCAAGTTATCCGTTGTTATTGGTAGCCAGCCAATTTATATCATTTCCGTACCGAAATACTATGCCATTCTTGTAACCATTACAGTCACTAAAGACCAAATTACAAGCGCCTCGCACTTCCACCACATCACCTCCTCCTCCTCTTGTGGAAGATCCACTTTTGTACGTCAGCAGTGAAATGTCAACTTTTTAAAAATATATTAAGTTTCTTATTAAAAAGCTAAAAAATAACATCTTTAAAAAAATAAAATTTAAGCATACTTCCACCGTCTTTCATACAAAAGCGAACACCACCACCACCATCACCAAGTTGATAACAGAGGAATTATCTGGTGGACTCGTCACCCAAGTGACCCACCACCTGAGTCACAGTCTGGTGGCACAGGGGACACTGACGGGACTCTTTCTCCAACTTGAAGGCGCACTCGCCGCAAGTCACGTTGTGACCACATGGCACGAAGAAGGCGTTAACCTTTGTGCTAGTGCAGTAATGACACCTTTTGACCTTTGAGTTGGTAGGACTCTGTCGGGACAAAGGTGACAGAGAGGTTGTGTCTGAAGCACCTGCAGAGAAGGAGAACAGAGATTCTTCGCTTGGTGTGGAGGTGGAGGCTGCACTGGCAAGCAGAGCATTGGTTGACTGCAATAGCATGTCTTTGGTAGAAGTGAAGACTTCACTCTGTGCTTGCTGGAAGCCAAAGCTTCCCATACTTTGTGTAACCTCTCTGATAGGGTCAAAGGCGTCAGATCTGAGGTCGGGGGACTGTCTGTTGGAGCCACCGCCCAGAGGGTTTGAGGACAGGACTGAATTCCAGGGATTATTCTGCACAGCGTCGTTGAGGGCAGGGGAAGAGTTTGAGCTGGATCCAATACCCTCATCAGATGATCTACTACCGATACGACCCAAACTGGAGTAGTTACCACCGAAGGATGGGTTGCGGAAAGCTTCCCACTCTTCACTGCTAGGTCTCGTGCTTCTGCTGCCAAGACCAAAAGAACTCACGGAGTCTGCAAGTGAAGATCCGAATGGCTGAGCGAGAATGTTGTTTGCAATGCTTGCAGAATTGCTAGTGAGAGAGCTTGTGCTAATACCACCAAGATTGTTCAGTGGGACAGAAGGGGTCAGATTATTCTCCAGAGTTCCGAATCCAGGGAAGCCTGCCATGGCGAAGTCGCTGGCAGAAAAGTTCGAGGGGATGTTGTTCAAAGAGTTGAGGTAACTGTTGGGGGAGTTGAATTGGTTTCTGGCAATAGCTCCAAGAGCGGGATTGTTATTACTCAACATTGTGTTCAGGGATTGTGTCTGATCTCCCATCAGATTCTGACCCAAATTTCCACTGGTCAGATTATTGGCACTGGCGAATCTGTTCAAAGCTTCGAAACTGACGGGCATGTTGTCAGAACTGAAACCTGTGCGCTCAGCAATGTGTTCTTGAATCAACTTCTTGGCTTTGGTCACGTTTTCTGGCAGACCACTAATTTCAAACTTAGGCTCTCTGTCCCTGGATGGAGTGACTATGTAAGTGTTGGTACTTTGCTGGATCTTCTTGATGGTTGCTCCTTTGGGTCCGACAACCAAACCAACAACTTTGTATGGCACCTCTACATACTCTGTGACGTGACCGGGTAAGTTGGCTGGGGGTCCTGGGGCCATGCTGCCGTTAAGGTTACTGCGTCTGCATGCTCTGATTTGACTGAAATGATCGGCAGCTGAAAGAATTTCTCTCTTTGCGTTGGCGACATCTTCTCTGCGACCTGAAATACAAAATAGAATTAGTACAAATAACCTAAAAATTAATCCCGAAATATGCAATGTTTAAAATATCTTTCAGACTAGTATGAAATTGAGGGAATTAATCATCCTGTTACTTTTTCACCAATACAGGATTATTTCTTTCAAACTAGGCACTGAAAAGTGGCTTCAACTTTTACTTTTCAAACATAAATAACTAATCAGTCTTATTTAAAATTAGATTCGAAATCTTTCCATAGTTTTTAAAGTTTGAGAACAACTGAATCTCAAAGTCGAAAGTGGATATTAGGCAAGTTCCTAGTTACCGAACAGTTCCATATTTTCGATCGTATATGAAAATACATAATTATAATTCAACTTTTATACCCTTCTGTGGAACAGTCCGATAACAGATAAAAAACCTTCGAGGTCTTACCAGTGACAACGAAGATGGGCTCGTCTCCTCTCACTGGAGTCTTTATGTAAGTGTTTGTCTTCGCTCTCAGAGCCTTGATTTTGCACCCTGAAATGGAAAAAAAATAGGTAAGAGTTGGCCAGGAGTAGGCGTGTATATAAAAATTAGGCTGAAAGAAGTAAATTAAAGAAATTGTCCTTCAAGGATATATATAGGTTCTGAAAATATTAATTTACGTATACTTCAATAAGACCACCATTTACTTATAAAAAAATGTAATTGAAATAAATTAGTCTTCCTCGTTCAATATGTACCGATAAACACCATAGCTTGAGTTAATTAAATCAAAGCAACATTTTAAATCGTAAGTGTAAAAATGACATGGTTAACAAATTTGCTATTGAAGACTGTACGATAAAGTGAAGTAGCAGCTTTGTCGTAGGTTCACGCGTCATGACCTTGAGAAGTATCGAGATCAACGGACTGACTGCCTTTCCACCGTACCTACTAACCATCTGCCTGCGAGACAAAGTACGCTACAGCACAAAGACATCGCGCGCAACTAGCAGAATTTACCTAGTGCTAATCCTGTTACAAAACCATAGAAAGTAACAGTAGATAGATCACAGAAGTGTAAAATCTAACAGTTTCGAGTTTTTAACAAGCAGCAAGCCATAACCGTAGTGTAAATTCAAACAGCAAGCCATAACAGTAGACAGACAAAGAGACTTCTGAAGACGGAAGGATAACACTACTGATAAATGGACTCTTAGAGATAACTTAGTACACTTTACTATAACGATAGAACCAGAGCTAAGTAGATGTTACCAGGTTAGAATCCTTATCCTAGCAACAGACGCATCTCTACTGTTGAAGAACAGGGCAACCAACCTAGATCTCAATAGTCAGGTATAAACTAAAACTTTTAAAGAGTTCAGAATAAACAGTGATGTTTATTTCAAATGTTTAGAAGATTGCGGAAAGATCCAAATAGTGACCAAGTGTTCTACTTGGCAGACTCGTTCTCCACCTACATTATATATTTTAATCTCCCTACATCACTTCACGCAAAAGAACATGCTAACCTATTGTCTAAATTGAAGTTAATTTAGACAGAATGTGAAGTTTGGTTGCATTTTTTAGAACTAAAAGAAACTGCCTCCCATAAATCAGACATCAAATACAAATCTATATAAAGTAACACGGACGGGAAAAGGAGGGGTGCAAGTTTTGTATAGCAGGGAGCAGGCTTATATACGGTCCCTATAAAAGCTATAGCGAGGGTAGCACGCGCTCAATATTAGAGGGTGCAGCGTTGTGAGGGGAGTGAACCCTAATGAAAATATAGGAGGGAGCACCAATGATTACCATTCTTCAGACAAACCTGTTTTGATGCTAGTAAGAATCTATAAAAGTAACCTAGTCTGATTAAGAATTAGATCCAAGAAAATTAAGCATATACGTATTTAATATGACATGAAGTAGAAACAAGCAAATTTAAACCCAGGAAGCAGCCAGATCATTCACCCCTCCCCTTTTCACCCTAGCTAATTTCTAGACTATGACACTAAGCATCAGTCCAAGGTTCGCGACGACGACGAACCTCTGCATTAGTTGGAGGTTTGCCACAGACAAACGAAGGCGACAAACTACTAAATTCCTAGCTAGTTCATTTGGCTCGCCATGAGATTAGTCATCTAGAACATGATTCACCTAGTAAAGATTTAGCAAACCAGAACTAGGGACAATAGATTCGATAGAGTCTAGACAACCTAGAATTGAAGATGTCGTATGTTCCGTAACAAGATCGTTGCAACTAGAGGGTTAGAATGTCACCAGACGGAGAATATTTATAGAGTAACACACGCTACCTAAGAAGTGGCCACACCAGAGTGGCTAAAAATAACTTATTGGATAATCAATCTGACGCCAGGAGCCTTCAAACAAACAGAGTAGCTAAAACAATTGGTCAGCTAGAATTAAGAGTCGAGATAACGAGCCACATCATTTCAATGAATCAGAGGCTAGGCCCAAAAATAAGGCAAGCAGACTAGAACTCAGACGGGGTGAAGGGGTGATGCGGTGGTGTGCGTGCGTGAGTTTGTGCAAGCAACGCTGCCGCAAAGGGAGAAGCCCGGTCCCCACGGCGGGGGAGGGGGTACACCAGCCCCACTGATCAATAGATGCGATGCTCACAGAGCCCTGCACTTTAAAACTACAGGATTTCCGTATGTAGAAAAACTACTTCAGCCAACATACATCAAAAGTAGATGAGCGTAGATTTATTGTAACTAGAATCCCTACGAACCTAGAAATTTTACATACTAGGTAACCTGCTGCAACTGAACAAAATAATCTGAAGCGATAAAGAACAGTGGAACAACAAAGAAATCATTAATATCTGAACTAGAAGCTGTCAGGTACTTTCCTATTGAAATTATCATATATTAGGTTTTATCAAGTTACGTACAAATGCCTACAGTCTTTGTAGAAATAGACGCAGGGTAACGCCTAGGACTACTCATCGTGAAGAAACTCCAGCAATTTGATACCTACAGTAAGAATTACACTCCATATTTATTCAAAGACAAAGAAACCTTTAAAACTACAAAGAAAATGACATGGATGACAATGTATAGCTTCGAATTTAATATCAGTTAATTCATATGTAGATTAGAGTATAGCCACTATATTGCAACTGCAGAGTAGCTATAGCCACTATATAGCAAGGGCAACCTAGCAACAAAAGCAAAGCTGTGGTGCATCATGCGACATGACGTTAAAGACAGTAGCTAGTTAAAAAGTTATCAATTGTATTGGTAAGTCTGCCAAGGAATCCCTTTAAACATTAAAGTCGGTGATAGCCGACAGCTAGCGCGTCTAGAGTATAGCAGCAAGCCGCCCTATAGCACAGCACGCGACATATCGACCGGGGGAAGGCTGGGGGGTGGAGAAGGGGGGCAGACAGTACACTACCCCATGTCATGGGGAAGAACCTCTGAATGGGACTAACACCGGGAGAGGGAAATAATGTAAACAGGAAAGATCAGTATTGTTTATTGATAGGCGGAACAGATAAAAGATAACGAGTTGTTCAGTGCGACAATAGTTCTTTGTTGCAAGATTTAGTTGACAATAGTGTGGTGGTGGAAATGTTGGTGCCGGACAATGACATTTGAAGTGGTTAAACTTGGACTAATCAGTGACGGGAGCATACAGAGATAGAGAAACAATGAGACAGAAGCTGCTTACAAGTAGTGGCACAAAATTAAACACCTCCTAACCCCCCACCCCCACTTCCCCCTGCCCCACCCCTTGCCTCGGTCTTTACCGAATCAATACCAGAGACAGAGGCTTTACCAGCTGTGCTGTGCACGGGCAAAGCACGCCTTCAAATATCGTGACTAAAACATACTAACTGGTAAAACATTTTATCGCAATTCAAAAAGTGTTTATTACCCACAAAATTAATTTCAATAAATGAACAGCACAAAAATTCATATCTACTAAAATAGCCAGTTTGGCATGAACGACCAGTAACATGAATTCATGTTGACAGCCATTTAAAAAGACGTACCAATGAAAAAATAAGTCTTATTTTCCATCTAAAATGGCATACTAAAGCAAACCCAAAGATGGTGCCTAGAACCAAAGATGGTCGGTACCTAGAATGGAGAGGTTCCTTTCTTTCCAAGGCCCTAAGCATTGTTTACACACCACCATTTGTGAACAATGAAAGAAGACGAGCAAGTACTTGGCGCCACGACATACCAAACCAGGGAACTAACCATTAGTCATGACGTCAAAAAGAAATACCTATGACTAACTATAGACCTCAGAATAAACCTTCAAAGGCTAATTTTATAAAAAAATGTTACGTATCACATTTACAAATACCAACCGATAGACAGTTTCATCAATACTCATACTATGAACCGAACCGCTATCTATAATGTACTATTTAGCGAGCAACTAGGTAGGGCAAGTTACGAGTTATAAGTCAGTTCCACATTTCCGGTCATATGAAAAAGGATACTCTATTAACTTTATTATTGTTTTTTTCTTATAAGACTTAAGATGTGGAATTAACTTCCTCCATTTGTTGAAGCTCGTAGGGACAGTACCTACTAGTAACCATGTAACGTGAAATGCTCATAGAGACCGTACCTACTAGTAACCATGTAACGTGAAATGCTCATAGAGACAGTACCTACTAGTAACCATGTAACGTGAAATGCTCATAGAGACAGTACCTACTAGTAACCAAGTAACGTGAAATGCTCGTAGAGACAGAACCTACTAGTAACCAAGTAACGCTCGTAGGGACAGAACCTACCTAGTTATCAAGTAACGCTCGTAGGGACAGAACCTACCTATTTATCAAGTACAGCTCGTAGGGACAGAACCTACCTAGTAACCAAGTACAGCTCGTAGGGACAGAACCTACCTAGTAACCAAGTACAGCTCGTAGGGACAGAACCTACCTAGTAACCAAGTACAGCTCGTAGGGACAGAACCTACCTAGTAACCAAGTACAGCTCGTAGGGACAGAACCTACCTAGTAACCAAGTAACGCTCGTAGGGACAGAACCTACCTAGTAACCAAGTAACGCTCGTAGGGACAGAACCTACCTAGTAACCAAGTAACGCTCGTAGGGACAGAACCTACCTAGTAACATTAGCATCATTATAGTAGGTACTCACAAACACACCCACATCAAGGCATCAGTCTTTCTTCCACTCCTTATATGAACTTTCACAGAGGTCTGACCTCGAGAGAGAAAGATCACACAAAGCCCATAGGATAACTCCTCCCTAGAAAACTATTCAAATATTGACTTTGATGAGACTTCATACGCAGCTAATTATTAGACGTGAAACTATTTTGATAGAAGAGTGGATTTGAAGATGATCGTATCCTAGTTAGGCAAATTAAAGATGAGATCTAATAAAAAATCAGCAGTTCACGAATGAAGTATTCAAAGCTAGTCATGTATATTTTTATAAAGATTAAAGTTACCACAAAAAGAGGATCACTATACGAATAAAGAAAAACCTAAAGGCAGGAAGAACAAAAGGAATCCACTGGCCGGATGGATACCACTAACAACGCTTGTCGGTACTAGTGGCTAAAAGATACCTAGCTAGTGGCAACACCTATTGCTAGCTCAGTAACTTGGTAGACTGAAACTAGACACCCCTATAGACTGCTAGGCTACTTCCTACAGCACAGTCTATAGTCACAGACTGTGCGGATGCCTCCATCCGAGTCAATATCCTTCATTAATCAAAGGGAGCACATCCGAAAGACACGGGCAATTTAGACAAAGACGGGAAAGGCTACCAATTGCAACCGACGAAAAGCGAACTTTTTGCACTACTTTTTAAATAGTACAGTAGCTATAAAAAAGCATAACCGGTACTATCACATACCTACCTAGATTACACGATCAGACGCTAAGTACTGTACCGTGTAAATAATAACGTTTAATAAAGCCGTCAAATCATGAAAAAATCAAAAGCTTGAAATTAACCGAAAATAACCTCAGTAATCGAGGTCAGTGTGAATCAGGGGCAAGTACCCTAACTAGTATCCAGGACAATTCTAAACCTGTCATGAAAACCCTAGTTACTGAACTAGGGCAAGTTCTAAGTTACCGGACAGTTCCAAATTTTAGACTATGGAAGAAAATCTATACAATTTACGACAACTCATTTTAATTTTGGTTAGCTAAATAAAGAATAAGTCTTATTTTTAAGTATGAACGCAATCTTTCAACATTTCGATAACTTTGTAGTTTGTATTTAATATTTACCCCCACCGAAAACAGTCGAAGCGTTCATAATACAAAAGCTATATTAAAATATAAGAAAAGAAGCAAAGTACATTAAATACGTAGGGAACTAAGTAACACACGCATTCATGTACTGTAAATAAACAGTCTTTTCTTCAACTATTTATACCCACGCGTCCCACGCAACGAACCAAATAAACTTAAAATGGGACAACCGAGTAGTTATTAATTTATTAGGGTGGTTAATGATTGAATAATTTACTAGGTACTTAATATTTTAAAAAGATTAATTCGATAAAATTTAACTGCGGTAAAAATTAGTTTAAGGATTAGCAGAACAAACTAGAAATTAGCATAAAATTAACTAGGTTCTATTTTATAGTTTTTAAAAGATAGGCCGTATCCTTCCTATTTACAGGAACTTTTCAAAAGCATAAATTCATAACTTTAAAACCCAAACTTTAAAACATTAGTTAATTAAAGCTTTTGGTAAACTTAACGCAAATATCAACATATAGCTCCAGATAAAAATAATTTAGACAAGAACCAATAATTTGAAAAAAGTAGTACCTAGGTAGTATAAAAACGGATGCTGCTGAATGCTGATCATAGCTAGGAAATTTCAAACCTTCGTTAAAAAGATATTAAACCAATTCAACTACCTAAATTGAGTATTTATATTTAAATACAAATAATGCAGATGGTTCGTTAGTACGTGACATAAAAATATATATATATAAAGAGTTCAAAAAACATTAAACTATAATTTATAGTTGTCACTTAAATCCACTTTATTTTTCACTGTATAACTCACATCCGGTAATTGATAATTCAGCCCCTAGGCAACCAAGTCCTAACGAAATTATAGCAACACATCTAAAGATGAAGTTACTAACCTAGAACTAGTCAACTAGCTACTCTTCAAATTAACTTTCCTAATAAGAAAAGATATGGAAGAAATAAATCACATTCAGCTACCTAGTTAATAACGAACAGTACAAAAATAAAACTTTGTATTTAAAATTAAAATAGCCGAAAACTGAAATAGGCTGCTAGGGTAAGTTACGAATTATAGATAGATTCCAAATTTTAGACTTTAGGTAAAAAAATGAACTTATTTTGGATACCTAGGTAAACTAATTATGAATCATACAAATAAAAAATAAGGCCATTGCACTTTAATGACCGAAGATGGGAAACAGATCGATAATTCGTAGCTTGCCCTAACACGCTTATCAGTTTAAAGTGTTTGAAAATGTATCTCACCTTGTCTGCCGACAATCTCTGCCACGTGCTCTGAGGATGGAACAGGAACACACTCAGTCATATTTTGAGAAGAAGATCTTTTGCCTTCCAAATCATTTGCCAACTGTTGTAAATTCAATCCACCGCTCATCAACATATTTGTAGGAGCTCCTCTGTTGTTGAGGAAGGATGAGGGGAACTGTGAAGATCCCACCGCTGAACGCTGACCATCTAAATTTAAAGAAAACCCATCCGAACTCTGAGTTTGCTGCTGGAGGAATGATAAAATATCGGAGTTATTCATGTTCAGCAGCGCTGAATTTCCTCCATCAGAACTCATACCGTTGATACAGTCTTGAACCATTTTTCTAAGGTATAATATGAGCTTTCAAACCACCACAACAGGAGCAACTACTACAATAGAGATAGCTGAAGTCACAATCTACACTAACCACACTGTCAATAACCGACGCCTTTCGACTCTAACTGCACACTGCTGAACACAGTTTGTGAAGAGGCTTTTAAAGCCACAAATGACCGCCCAAAACGGGGCGGAGCTCCGCCCTTGCCATGTGGTCATTGGTTCGCCGGTAGGGAATATTTAACTCAACGTTTTATTAGTTTCTAATGAAACTTTTTTAAATATTGAATTTATAAAATCCTACATATATCTAAAATATTTAAATGCTTCAATATATATATTAAAAATTATGACACTGCTCATATATTCAACAATAAATATGTAATATGAGCAGTTATAGATGCCAAATGTCGCCAGATGCACACAGTTTGCCGGTACATTTTAAAATTTTCCCGCCTAACAACATGTATTAAAACGTGAATATATTCTTGCAGCATGTTCTAAATTAGTATAAATTGAAAGCGATAACTACATACATATATCATGACATCCTGATAAATATGTATAAAATGTATTAGGTTAATATTTGAATCTAAAATATTTGTGTCCTTTGATTGATATAACGTGTATATTATATAAAAACAAATGGTGGTTGCTTCTCTGATTTTCAATTGACAATTCATTGTAAAACCTTGAAAAAACATGAGGCAGTGACTCTATCGTTACACAATAATTATCCTTTGATACTACGAAATAATCTTTCCATATTTATTAATAGTTAGGGTAGGTAAGTTACGAATTATCTGACAGTTCCACATTTTCGATCATGTAAGAAAAAATGTAGTTTAACATTTTAACTCGTTACTTTACTTGGTTTCTATGATACCAGCCGTTATCAGGGATACCAATTAAAATGAGTTAGGTTAAATTTTACATCAATTATATATTTTTTATATATGAACGAAAATATGGAACTGTCCGATTATTCGTAACTTACCCTACAACACTCTAACGTTCATGTGTGTAGGTCGTCACTGAACTGCTTTTCCCGCCATTATTATGTATGTCTAATTCTATGCATAAGAAATTCATCTCAGTGACTGTAGTTCTGTATAGAGTACACTAATATGATAACCTTCAATATCAATCAATGTTTCCATAAAAAAATTAAAGTATATGTATCCTTAAGAAATGGAAAATAAGCAAAAACTAACCATTCATCAATTTTTTTGTATCATTTTAAAGTATGAAATTTATGAGACATGTATTTTTTTGCTTTGGCTTGTAAATACTTATTTGATATTAATTCAATATTTTCACAAGAGAAATATAGGTAAATTTACAAGAACAATTTTGAAAATAGACGGTTTGTAAATATACACGTAATGTGTGTGCGTGTATTTTCTCATACTGATGTGTAAGTATGTATACATACATGCAGTATACAATGTACATGTTATGTATGTGTAAGTAAGTATATATATCCAGACCTAACATTACCACGTGGTCCCTTTTGAAAATGTATTCATTATACCTTCAATACTTATTGGATAGGTAAACGTATTTATAATCTTATATTACTATCACTTAAATTTGATATTATACATTACAAATGACTTCGAGTGAAAACATGATTGATAGTAAATGAAATATATCGTAAAAAACCTATAGATACCAAACGATTTACTTGTTAGTTTATCATTTTATTTAAATATAAATAATGAATATAGCTACATATATGATATATATAATAAATCTAAATTAAAAATGACATTGGTTATCATTTTTTTCTGTTATTCATTTTTGGGCATCGAACAGGTGCGTGGTAACAAACAGACTCCCTATCCGTTGTCGAACATTGATCTGCAACAGGGGGAAAACAAAGTATATGCAAGAGAATGAACATACATACAAACACTGTCAGCTGCTCACATATTCAACATATGTTTGATGAAGTTGCGTTAAATTAATTATTCTCAGTTTGTTAATAGAATTCTCATAATAGGAAAGACCACGTGGTTTTTAGAATACCTACTGCCAGATAGAGAATGGAAAATCGAACTTGCTTTAATCACAAGCCTCTAATATTACAAAATGAGTTAACTATTCTATCTTTTCATCGATGTAGACCTATAAAAATACTAAATTCAATTTTAAGCAATCAATTCAAGGACTATACATACATGAATATTATTAACTGGTAGTACTTCATTAGTGTACGTAGACTTAACAGCCACACTGTAGACGTACACATGTACGGCATTCAAATTTACTATGGCGACGACGTACACAATTAACATATGTAGAGTTAATCAGTAGTAGGTATAGCAATATATAACAACTGCTCATTTCGATTACTACGCATGTAAATACTATAACAGTGTAGGACATATATACCTATATACTTCTTCTTGATTTGTAAGCAGAATTACTATTTTAAGATGAATTATCTGATTAATGATGTGCTGTTAATTTCTAATTTAGTATACAATTCCATTTTCATAGCAATAATACATTCGAATTATGAAACTTACTGCAAATTACTATCAATATTCATTACAAAAAAGTCATTATTATCTGTGATAATAAACCAATTTAACTTTGCAACCTTTTCATGACCGATAATATAATTATAGATATTTACCGATACCATGTGTTGAAGGCTGATACTATAGTTACAAAAAATAACTGCACGTAGGGTAAGTTCCGAGTTATTAAACAGTTCCACATTTTCGAATATTTAAAAAATAAATATTATTTAAACCTGCATGTATCAAAATGTACCGATAGCAGCCTTACTTTTTTACCGATAGCAGTCTTACTTTTACCGATAGCAGCCTTACTTTTACCGATAGCAGCCTTACTTTTACCGATAGCAGCCTTACTTTTTTACCGATAGCAGTCTTACTTTTACCGATAGCAGCCTTACTTTTACCGATAGCAGCCTTACTTTTACCGATAGCAGCCTTACTTTTACCGATAGCAGCCTTACTTTTTTACCGATAGCAGTCTTACTTTTACCGATAGCAGCCTTACTTTAACCGATAGCAGCCTTACTTTTACCGATAGCAGCCTTACTTTTACCGATAGCAGCCTTACTTTTACCGATAGAAGACTTACTTTTACCGATAGCAGCCTTACTTTTTTACCGATGGCAGCCTTACTTTTACCGATAGCAGCCTTACTTTTACCGATAGCAACCTTACTTTTTTACCGATAGCAGTCTTACTTTTACCGATAGAAGACTTACTTTTACCGATAGCAGTCTTACTTTTACCGATAGAAGACTTACTTTTACCGATAGCAGCCTTACTTTTTTACCGATAGCAGTCTTACTTTTACCGATAGCAGCCTTACTTTTACCGATAGCAGCCTTACTTTTTTACCGATAGCAGTCTTACTTTTACCGATAGCAGCCTTACTTTTACCGATAGCAGCCTTACTTTTACCGATAGAAGACTTACTTTTACCGATAGCAGCCTTACTTTTTTACCGATAGCAGCCTTACTTTTACCGATAGCAGCCTTACTTTTACCGATAGCAGCCTTACTTTTACCGATAGAAGACTTACTTTTACCGATAGCAGCCTTACTTTTTTACCGATGGCAGCCTTACTTTTACCGATAGCAGCCTTACTTTTACCGATAGCAACCTTACTTTTTTACCGATAGCAGTCTTACTTTTACCGATAGAAGACTTACTTTTACCGATAGCAGTCTTACTTTTACCGATAGAAGACTTACTTTTACCGATAGCAGCCTTACTTTCTTACCGATAGCAGTCTTACTTTTACCGATAGCAGCCTTACTTTTACCGATAGCAGCCTTACTTTTTTACCGATAGCAGTCCTACTTTTACCGATAGAAGACTTACTTTTACCGATAGCAGCCTTACTTTTACCAATAGCAGCCTTACTTTATACCGATAGCAGCCTTACTTTTACCGATAGCAGCCTTACTTTTACCGATAGCAGTCTTACTTTTACCGATAGCAGCCTTACTTTTACCGATAGCAGCTATACTTTTACCGATAGCAGCCTTACTTTTACCAATAGCAGCCTTACTTTTATTGATAGCAGCCTTACTTTTACCGATAGCAGTCTTACTTTTACCGATAGCAGCCTTACTTTTACCGATAGCAGCCTTACTTTTACCGATAACAGCCTTACTTTTACCGATAGCAGTCTTACTTTTACCGATAGCAGCCTTACTTTTACCGATAGCAGCCTTACTTTTACCGATAGCAGCCTTACTTTTACCGATAGCAGCCTTACTTTTACCGATAGCAGCCTTACTTTTACCGATAGCAGCCTTACTTTTACCGATAGCAGCCTTACTTTTACCGATAGCAGCCTTACTTTTACCGATAGCAGTCTTACTTTACCGAAAGCATTCCTACTTTTACCGATAGCAGCCTTAAATTACTTTTACCGATGAATGCATCTCTGCCACATTCCAAGGTAGGTAGGTATGGCTGGTCCGTTTCCCCAGAAATCACACGCACTGGAAGAGGTTAGTCGCGGGTTTCTGACCTGCTATGTGTATGCACTCACACATGTTATGTGTATGCACTCACATGCCATGTGTATGAACTCACACAACAATATTCTTATACCTTCTCTCATGGAGCATTTCCGCGTAAGCGCACGACTGAACTCACTAATTCAAGGGACACGGGCAGTGGTTATTGTCCATTTCAGTGTACCTATAAACAGTCATTAGTTAGGTAATAAGTTACTAGGTACACTTTGATTTAAATACCTATTTGCTTTTCAAGGATTTCCTTTTTGCTACGCTTTATTATATCGATAATAGAAATTTGAATATGACTTCATGAGACAGTTTATTATGAAAACTTTATCTAAAACATTCATGTATTTTAACAGAACCTAGTGAAATTGTCTGAATTGATTTCTCTGTCAGGTTTCTCTGTCCGGGAGATTCTACTCTAGAACCAGGTATGCTGGTATGTATGCTATATCAATTGTTTTTAATTTAATATTCTCTTCAATATTTCCAAATGTAACAACACTTTAATTCAATTCATGGTTTGAATATCACTATATTTTCACCGTTCGGTAATATGGTGATTCAGAAAAGCTCTGCAATCAATCAGTTAGTTTCCTTCCTCTGTGTAACCGAAGCACAAGTTTCGAATTTCTTCATAACATGCAGAATCATGCTCAGCACCCTGTGTAAAGGTCCTGAGAGAGTCTAGGATTATAGAGTTTCCTGTGACTGAACACTACCTAGCCTGAGCGTTAGATCTGTGCTATCCGTACCTACTGCCTAGAAGAACGGATTCTCCGCACGTAAGTCATATACTCAGAAAACTAATTCATAATTATAACATGAAGTGGCATGCAATTCTTTTGAGATACAAACAATTTCCGGAGGAATTGGTTCTCCTAAATGGGAGATCTTACGCAGTGATGTTCCATAATGTTGCATAATGCCCATAAACACTTATCAAACAATTTGATCTTGTGTACGGGGCAATGTAAGGCACAGACTGCCTGTAACCAGATTGGCAGAGTGCAATGCATTGTTGAGTATAGAATGGCGTGCAAGCAGACCTATATATCATATGTAACATACCACACATTCCACCTATATTCTGGTAGTCGCTATGCTATGACCAATCCATTAGTTTTGCTGGTATTGATCTAACAAATTAGTTATCAGTTTAGACATATGGTGCATAATTATTAGTAATTTCGCTCTAGGTATGTATCATTGAACAAAGATATTAAACTATCATTCTGGAACAAATGACAACTGGCAGCATATATTCAAAATAAGCTTAAAAAGGCAGTTAATGCATTGCTGGTTGATTTTCCATAATAAGTTAGCAGGTACTCGTTTCCTGGGAAATGAAGTACACGTTGGTTGAGAGGGTGGAAGGGAGGTTGTGAGGGAGGAAGGTTTGACTGCTGATGTTAAAGTCAAGGTGAGAGGGCACTGAACGAGCTAGGCGACAGCAGCTCAATAGGAAGACCCGCACATTCATAAAACTCACTGGTTGCTATCACATCCATGGAATAGGTAAATGAATAAACAAAAACACTTTTACTAAACTTGATTACAAAGGCTAAAGGATACACAATCCATTTTTATATTAACTTCTATTGATTTATATTAAGGTTGTAATCTTTGTCAAACGAATCTTACAGTATTTCAAATTTCCACCTTCTGTCGATCTTCAGAAGTTTGTGAAATGAACAGGAAATGATATCAACGATCAGCTGCTTGCTAGGTAGGTATATGTCGAACGTCTTTCCAGACATTGACTGCAACATAAAGGGTGCAATGCGACAAAACACAGCGATTGCTTCTCATACCGAACGGTCATTAACATATAAGTGATCTATGTACAGGGAAAATGAAGTAATTTTGCTTAATAAAAGTACTTTATATTATCACAAATCACTGAAAATATTATTTCTTCAATTATATTTAATTTTTCAGCCATACTAGACGAAAGTATTTTTGTTATAATATAATAAAGATTTTACCTCAATTGAACTCAATTACCTTAATTACAGTTAGGTAATTGATTTATTACTGGTAAGTAGGTATTACCTAACATGTATTGCCTCCATAATTAAACTTCAAAATAGTTAGCTATCTTTATAAGGTCATTTTCGTTTCTTTTTTTATTTCAAATGTATTTCCTATAATATAACAGTACACAGTTTACTTTGTAGGTATGTCAATATCATTTAATAATATTGAATAGCGGTATCAATAATTTTATTACCGAAAATGTCAATCTGTAACTGTAATTTTAGTTTATGCAAAATGGTTCCAATTTATAAATTAAGCTTATGTAAGAATGTCATGTAAAGTACGACATTTTATATAGTAGAATCCAAGTAGCTGAATCATAAGCCTAACTTCGAAGTGAACCACGTTGTGCATGCCTAACGAATATACCTAGCTACGGTTTATTAACTTGCGTTATTATATCAGAAAATCATGTACCCAAAGCTTCTAACATATTGACGATCCGATAAAATATTCTAAATAGAGTAAATATAAAAGACATCGCGATTTAATATCATCCCAAGTCAAATATATACACTATTTATTTTAAGAGTTCTCGTACCTTTGGCACACAACCTACTTGTTTGTTGGCGGGAAAATACGATTTACCACATGTCTCAGGCAATAAGGCTATTAATCTTCTTCACTGTATTAGAAGTTCAAACTATGCCTATATCTTGCTTTAACAACATGAAACTACTGTCATTTAATAAGACATGTTAACTAATTTATACTGATAGTTGAGAGAAACTTTAATTTGCTCTAATTTCTATACTTGAGAATAAATCATGAACAAAAAGTTCATTCTATCATTCTAATTTCTCAGTCTAAATTATAGGTCCTTGTAGCAATAAAACAATAAATAAATTTATCAATAACCATATTAAATTGTGGTTTATTCACTATACGTGGTTTATACATTATGTCCACACTATCGTGTAGACGACTAGTAATTTTAGATTTAACATTCATCTTTATTAATTTTAGATATAAAATAGGTCTTCCATCAGATATCTTAGTTGTCAAAATTTAGTAAAATTGTCTGTTCATTTCAATTTAGTAAGTCATAAAGTAACTTTAAGATGTCTTCTAGAACTAATAGAAAGATCAGTCTATATAAAATTATTCTGATTAGCTACTTCACTAATCAGTAATCACTAGTTATGCACTGAAGTCATTTTACAAAAAAAGTATTCTCCAACTCCTCTTGTTGTTATTATCATTGTTGTCAATTAGTACTGCTGCTTCATACGCATTTTATTTTGCACATCTGTGACTTGACAAGTGTTCAGTTATCTCCACATGTGTGAGTTAGGTACTCCATACCATTATCCTAGCACTAACAGTCTACAGACTTGCCTTTGTATGTCTGGCTGACATCAAACATCTTTCGGCTTTTTAGGTTTCAACTGGAAACCTAAGATCAAAATAATTTCTAATTTTCATTTTGTCATTATGTAATAGATAAATTTATATGGTATAGGTTTCCATTGGGTATTAAGTGCCTGTAATTGTGAATATATAAACAAATATATTATTCATTCAAATACATACTGTTTTTTTTTTCGCGTACATCTTTGAAGTAAGTTTAAAATATGTGTTTTGACATCATTAATATCAAAATAATTTGTGAAGAATTTCATACATATCTACGCTACGAGAAGTGGGTGGAACTACTCTACTATGAACGTGGAAAAACTAGTACCTACTAGTCTAATAGGTCAGTATAGCTACTAAGAACGGACAGTCTGCTGCATAACTGGTTATTATAGTTTCTATGTAAAATGAATGCTTTAATTTTCGTTAGTTTTTATGGATTCTAGTTTTATTCATGCTATGACATGAAATCAGATTTAAACAAGCCTGTGCTCCTAAGTCGTCATCCCGCCCGATTCCCGATACATAAATTCGAAAGTTCATTTTCTTAAATTTTCTGCTCTCCAAGACGTAATGCAGTTTTCCACTCAATAACCTCACCGTTTGAATAAAACCGGTTCACTTTTGAACAATGATAAAAAATTGTGGTTTTGATGGAGTGGTATCTAATATAGATAATAAATCTCTTCACTAAATAATTTAATATCTTATTTAAACCATATTGTAATACATTTTCTCACAAAAATACGTTGGTAAAGTTTACTATCATTGAATTGTTAGCAATATTTTTTTTTTTGAGAATTCATGAGTTATTTTTTTATTGTTAAACTTTATAACGAGGAAACCATGACAATGCATTTTTTTTAAAGATATGAAGCTGAATATGATTAAGACAGAAGCAAGTTTACTAGTAATAAAAGATTTCTTCTATTCAAATATTAGGTTCAGCCAATATAAAATACAAAATGTTTGTATATACTGAACCAAGACGGCGGATTTCCTGGAAGTACAGTCACATTTTGGAGAAAAGGTGCAATGAACTTCAACACATTAATATTATAATAAACATTTGAATATATAATAATATATAGTTTGATTTACCTATACCTTTATTTGAGGATATATTTCTTGGTATAACCATACCTTTTCCTATCGGAATTACCTCCCGTTGCCCATAGAATATCAAAGTAGTTTACTAGTACCTATTATATAGCTAATGTAGAAGTAGTTTTCTGGTATCTACCGTATGACAGCACTTTGTTAATTCAGTCAAAGAAATTTACATGTGTAATAATCTTACACAGTTTACTAATTTTCAAAAATATGCTTTTCTATTTGTAAAGCTTGTAGATATTTTAAAATTGTAATGGGTACATTACGACACATCTGTAAGATTGGAAATCAATAGGAAATTAAAAATGTGTGATTTGTCAAATTAGCATCATGCATTGACTCTTTCTTATGGTATTATTTTTACATCCTAAATGATTGTTTTCACCATTCCAGTGGCAAGAAACCAAGTAGGTACTGCTCCAGAAAGCACAAGTTTGGTTCAATTGCGAAGACTGTTTGAAGGTCAAACATGTTAGACGTTAGGGGTGCATGAACTCAAAACTCTTCAGTGTCTGTTTGCAACTCACAACGTTAATTATTATACCTATCATTTCCAGATGGGACTTCACAGTGTTTTGCACTTCTTTTTAATTCCTCAAACTTCTGTTATCTTCTTATATATAAAGTTATGTATTATTAACAGTTGATAAGCTAGTTCTGCGTAAAGTTGAACGACATTCTGCTGTATACCTGGAGATATGTCGATAATGAGTTTGCACCTTGTTATTTTGCTGTGTATGACTGATATACATTATTAATCTATGTACAAGATAGTTTATTTTAAACCTGAGAGCCTCTTACAAGATTAAATGAATATAGATTACTAATACGTAACCTACCGCCAATTGATTCACTTCAAGTCCTTTTTACGCACATTCTTCTTTCCAAGTCTCCTCATCTTCATTTTAATTGCTGTTTGATAATTACATCGTACAAAGTTACTCATTTTGATGCTTCTCACGTTCTTTCAGGTATTTTCATCGCATGAAATAGAGAGCGAACTTTAGCGTAGTCAATTACAATTAGTTTAGGTACATATTTATTAAAATACTAACGATAGGAAGGAGTATTTTCTTCGTAAATATAAATACCCTCCACTAACTAGACTCCTAGAATATGACATCATACCCTAGTTCTAAAATATAAACTCTTTAACTAAAGTGTGTGTTAGGGTTGTCTAGAATTCCATTAAAATGGATACCTTAGTGTTATGACCTATGACCGAACAACTGCTTGTTTTTTTCTGCCTCCATCTCCGGTTACCCCTGTTACAAGATTATCTTCACTTTTCAGTACGGATATGGTACTGTATCATAATATATTGTTAAATATGCTTATATAAGTATACTAATGTAAGATTTTGAAGTGGATAGGTCTGAAAAGAGATAAGTTTAACCTACGCACTGAATTTTAAAGACTGATGTATGATTGCAAGATATCGAAGTGTATAATTTTTAGTTACGTTGATATGATTGCGCTACTTTAAGCTATACTTTGTTATATTTATTTATTGAGGAATCGAGTGCAAAATATATTTATGATTATCAGTACTTTTTCAGATATTATTTAAACGAATGAACAATTTAAAAAAATATTTACAGTAATAATAATTTAAGTATTTTTCAACACCTGGCTTATATAAAAATAATATTATCCTTTAAATATTATTCGACTTGGAAATACATGCATACATAAATACTTTTTATTGATTATGCAACGGCTTCTTGCAATATCAATTGATGCCGTGTTGAATATAAAGTTTATTGAATGATAATGGTCTGAGTTGTACATATGAATAACATGATTAACATCATATTGTATTCCCTTTGTTTATTACAATATCTTGTGATTAATTCGCTTAATCTACTAAAATGATGTATGACAACATTACAGCTCCTCTCTGTCAAAGAATATTTGAAATAACTCGTATTAGCTGAAATTAGAGTGGTAGGTATCAGTTGCCAATCTCAGAAATTACGCAGGGCAGTCGAGGTATCACTCACGGAAATACCTACCTACCTATACTGTCACGCAATGGAAGAATTTTATTAATTTAGAACAAGAAAAGGGAATATATTATTGTAAAATAATTTAGGAATATTTTTTTTAATGAATAAAAGACAGCAATCCTTACCCCCCTCATCATTTATTGATAGTCTTCGATTTCTGATGATGATGCCAATGTCCAATCTTGTTTATTACTAATACCTATAGCTATCAATAACAATTGTTTATAACGGTTTCTTATATTATTAACCGGAAGTATGACCCATCAATAAATTCTTCAAATTCAATTTAATACAACGGACTTAGTGTTTCCTCGAAGAAAAGTATGAAAAGAAAACAACTTCAAAGTCTGGAGTTTCCACAAGAGAAAGAAAACACATTTCACGTTAGTGAATCATGGTGAAGTTACTGGAATAGAGAAAATGCAGACTGGCTCCAATCCAACTATTTCTGTAAATATATATGCATATACACATTATCCATACCAGTGGCTAAATTCTATACTACCAGAATAGAGTGCTGTATATTATTACCAACATTAAAAACATTAAATACCTAATTCTCTCTACCGAAATATAGTGATGTGTAGGTATATTGCTTACTGGAAAGAATAAATACCTACTTCTCCTATCGTAATATAGTGCTGTGAAGGTATATTGCTGACTGGAAAGTATAAATACCTACTTCCCCTACCGTAATATAGTGATGTGTAGGTATATTGCTGACTGGAAAGTATGAATACCTACTTCCCATACCGGAATATAGTGATGTGTAGGTATATTGCTGACTGGAAAGTATGAATACCTACTTCCCATACGGTCATACCGGAATATAGTGATGTGTAGGTATATTGCTGACTGGAAAGTATGAATACCTACTTCTCCCTACCGGAATATAGTGCTGTGTAGGTATATTGCTGACTGGAAAGAATAAATACCTACTTCCCCTACCGTAATATAGTGCTGTGATAGTATATTGCTGACTGGAAAGAATAAATACCTACTTCCCCTACCGTAATATAGTGCTGTGAAGGTATATTGCTGAATGGAAAGTATAAATACCTACTTCTCCTACCGTAATATAGTGCTGTGAAGGTATATTGCTGACTGGAAAGTATAAATACCTACTTCCCCTACCGTAATATAGTGATGTGTAGGTATATTGCTGACTGGAAAGTATGAATACCTACTTCCCATACCGGAATATAGTGATGTGTAGGTATATTGCTGACTGGAAAGTATGAATACCTACTTCCCATACGGTCATACCGGAATATAGTGATGTGTAGGTATATTGCTGACTGGAAAGTATGAATACCTACTTCTCCCTACCGGAATATAGTGCTGTGTAGGTATATTGCTGACTGGAAAGAATAAATACCTACTTCCCCTACCGTAATATAGTGCTGTGATAGTATATTGCTGACTGGAAAGAATAAATACCTACTTCCCCTACCGGAATATAGTGCTGTGAAGGTATATTGCTGACTGGAAAGTATAAATACCTACTTCTCATACCGTAATATAGTGCTGTGAAGGTATATTGCTGACTGGAAAGTATAAATACCTACTTCTCCTACCGTAATATAGTGCTGTGAAGGTATATTGCTGACTGGAAAGTATAAATACCTACTTCTCCTACCGTAATATAGTGTTGTGAAGGTATATTGCTGACTGGAAAGTATAAATACCTACTTCTCCTACCGGAATATAGTGCTGTGAAGGTATATTGCTGACTGGAAAGTATAAATACCTACGTCTCATACCGGAATAGAGGGCTGTGTTGTCTATATCGATTGCAATGTTATTCAGTTCGAATCAATTAGTTCTCCGCTATCCATAGAGTTTGTGTGATGACTCATATTACTTTGAATATTTCAGTAGCTTGCTATGGGGCGTCATAGGAACGATGTGTCATGGGTTGAAGTACTGCGTCATGTGGTGACATTATGCTTCAATTAACGTTGTGTCATGGGTTAGAATAATGTGTCATATGTTGCAATGAAGCGATATTTCAATAATAAATTCATGATGCCAATCTTCGATGGATTTTAGCAGTATGGGAACCATCGAAATCTACCAATGTCCACGTATGTATGTTTATCTATGTCAAGAACGACTATGACTTTGATGGGCTAGAAATAAATGAACGACTTTAAATACTGCTATTTTTTAATTTATAAATTCTCCCAAAATCATCGAGGTTTGGGTTGCAGAATATTATTTTAATATGATTATCCTATAGATAATTTATCGAATGGTTCTATATTTTGATTTATAGGAAAATATTATCTAGGGTAAGTAACGAATTATCGGTCAGTACTACATCTTCTGTCATATATGAAAAAAACTATATAAGAAGTATTAGATAGCACTGTGTAATAATAATTATTTTTTGATTGATATTTCTTATATGACCGAAGATGTAGTACTGACCGATAATTCGTAACTGACCCTATGATGTCCCAGAGAAAAAGTTTTAGTGGGGCCATAGAAGATTAAAACGGGAGCCTAATTAATCTTCTATTGCTACGTCATAATTTCCCCCTTGGTACCGTTATAATTATGTATTACTATGTATATACTATGAAATATTTGATCAGTGACGTCATTGACAGTGCTTGCGTCATATGTTTGGAAAGGTACATGATGTACCATATTGGAAAATTCATTGACTACCATTATACCTACATTCTTTCTTTTTATTCCTGCTTGTACTAATGGGTTTAGGATTGTATATAAATGAATAAGTAAATATTATCAATACTACTGATTTAGCATAATTATTATATACTCTCAAAAATGAAATCAATGACTTTTTATAATAATATTATATCGTAGCCCTTTACCAATGGTAACAAATTATTAGTTTTTCCTTTATAATTTACCAAAGGCTTCGGGCAGACAAACAGGCTATTCTTTTATTATAATATAGATCTATATATATAGAATATAAATATAATATAGTATATAAAATATAAATATAATATAATATATAAACTGTAAATAGAATAGAATATAATGATGATGGTAAATGAGCCCCCAGGGGCTCTATCCTGAAGCTGTCTGTGGTGAATGGAAGAGAAGGGGGGTGGCGTTCTTTGGGCCCTGAACTGTTGTAATTTGGATTATGGATTGTCTTTTTTCATTTTTACCATGTTTATCATTTTTTTAACGTTACTTGCAGTTTTAGAGGATAGCGCTAGGGTTATGCTCTTCAACTACGAGGTCGTAGAATTTTGTGTTAGGTAGTCTCGTAGGCTTGATTTACTATCACCTCTTCATTTTCCTCTTCCATCCGTGAGTGCAGCCACCGGTGCTTGTGTCCCTCTTCGTCACATTCCTTGGTAAGTGACTGCATTCACGGAGTAGCTTTTCTGCATCCATGAACATTGTTACCGACGGTGGTAAGTGACTTTGTTCATGGAGCCACTTTCCTATCTGACTGCTTCTTCCAGTCCCGTGTATTTAATTTCCTTTTGACGTCAGCGATATGGCCTTTGGTTCCGAAGCAGACGTTAAAGCCCTACTAAATTAATTAATGATGATCAATGATATTCTTAAATATCATATTTAATAGTTCTATATATAAGGAAAAAATGTATGATAATTACTATCAACTATCATTTTAATCCACTCATAACTGACGAGACCAATTAAAAAATAATGCCAAATAAAAAATAATAATAGTAAGTATTGTTTATATTTTAAATGATCGATAATGTAGATACCTTCCATTAACTTGAAACATACCCTGTAGCTATTTATTTACTTTAAATAAAAAAAAAATTATTTTTTATTCTGAATATTTATTTTTATTACATTTCATTAATTACAATAATTGAATATTTATATAGGGTAAGTTCTTAATTATTCACCAATAAAAATTAAAAATAAATAATTTTTATTATATCGTTCTTTCTCACGTGTCCGAAAATGTAGTACTGACCGATAATTAAGAACTTACCCTACATTTCATTTTCAATTGATGAAAGGTGAATGGAATTAAATACATTTCCATAATTAAGTAAAACTTAAAAAAATATATAATTCAGTGGAAATTTAATAAAAATTATGAAAAAATCAATTATCGAAATATTTTTTTTTAATGAAGTAAAATTTCTTGAATGAATCAATAAAAATAAGGTGACTAAATAGGAAGGGTATTTAATAGAAATTAATCCTAATTAGCTTTTTCTCTTAAATTGCAGTGCCACTGTATAAAGTAGAACTGTTATCCATTAGAATTAGATTATTATCCATTAGAACTATAATGGTAATTGGGATAAATGGGCAGCATGGCGCCTCTTGTTTTAATCCTTTACTGGACTTTAATCCTTTACTGGACTTTAATCCATTACTGGACTTTAATCCTTTACTGGACTTTAATCCTTTACTGGACTTTAATCCATTACTGGACTTTAATCCATTACTGGACTTTAATCCTTTACTGGACTTTAATCCATTACTGGACTTTAATCCATTACTGGACTTTAATCCATTACTGGACTTTAATCCTTTACTGGACTTTAATCCATTACTGGACTTTAACCCTTTACTGGACTTTAATCCTTTACTGGACTTTAATCCATTACTGGACTTTAATCCTTTACTGGACTTTAATCCTTTACTGGACTTTAATCCATTACTGGACTTTAATCCTTTACTGGACTTTAATCCATTACTGGACTTTAATCCTTTACTGGACTTTAATCCTTTACTGGAATTTAATCCATTACTGGACTTTAATCCATTACTGGACTTTAATCCTTTACTGGACTTTAATCCATTACTGGACTTTAATCCTTTACTGGACTTTAATCCTTTACTGGACTTTAATCCATTACTGGACTTTAATCCATTACTGGACTTTAATCCTTTACTGGAATTTAATCCATTACTGGACTTTAATCCATAACTGGACTTAAATCCTTTACTGGACTTTAACCCTTTACTGGACTTTAATCCATTACTGGACTTTAATCCATTACTGGACTTTAATCCTTTACTGGACTTTAATCTATTACTGCACTTTAATCCTTTACTGGACTTTAATCCATTATTGGACTTTAATCCATTACTGGACTTTAACCCTTTACTGGACTTTAACCCTTTACTGGACTTTAATCCATTACTGGACTTTAATCCATTACTGGACTTTAATCCTTTACTGAACTTTAATCCATTACTGGACTTTAATCCTTTACTGGACTTTAATCTATTACTGCACTTTAATCCTTTACTGGACTTTAATCCATTATTGGACTTTAATCCTTTACTGGACTTTAATCCATTACTGGACTTTAATCCTTTACTGGACTTTAATCCTTTACTGGACTTTAATCCATTACTGGACTTTAATCCTTTACTGGACTTCAATCCTTTACTGTACTTTAATCCTTTACTGGACTTTAATCCTTTACTGGACTTTAATCCATTACTGGACTTTAATCCATTACTGGACTTTAATCCTTTACTGGAATTTAATCCATTACTGGACTTTAATCCTTTACTGGACTTTAATCCATTACTGGACTTTAATCCATTACTGGACTTTAATCCTTTACTGGAATTTAATCCATTACTGGACTTTAATCCATTACTGGACTTTAACCCTTTACTGGACTTTAATCCATTACTGGACTTTAATCCATTACTGGACTTTAACCCTTTACTGGACTTTAAATAAATAAAGTGCACAGTGAAGAGTTAAAACAACCACCAATAGTTGTAAATAAAGTGCACAGTGAAGAGTTAAAACAACCACCAACAGTTGTAAATAAAGTGCACAGTGAAGGGTTAAAACAACCACCAATAGTTGTAAATAAAGTGCACAGTGAAGGGTTAAAACAACCACCAATAGTTGTAAATAAAGTGCACAGTGAAGGGTTAACACAACCACCAATAGTTGTAAATAAAGTGCACAGTGAAGAGTTAAAACAACCACCAATAGTTGTAAATAAAGTGCACAGTGAAGGGTTAAAACAACCACCAATAGTTGTAAATAAAGTGCACAGTGAAGGGTTAAAACAACCACCAATAGTTGTAAATAAAGTGCACAGTGAAGAGTTAAAACAACCACCAATAGTTGTAAATAAAGTGCACAGTGAAGAGTTAAAACAACCACCAATAGTTGTAAATAAAGTGCACAGTGAAGGGTTAAAACAAATACCAATAGTTGTAAATAAAGTGCACAGTGAAGGGTTAAAACAACCACCAATAGTTGTAAATAAAGTGCACAGTGCAGATTTAAAACAACCACCAATAGTTGTAAATAAAGTGCACAGTGAAGGGTTAAAACAACCACCAATAGTTGTAAATAAAGTGCACAGTGCAGATTTAAAACAACCACCAATAGTTGTAAATAAAGTGCACAGTGAAGGGTTAAAACAACCACCAATAGTTGTAAATAAAGTGCACAGTGAAGAGTTAAAACAACCACCAATAGTTGTAAATAAAGTGCACAGTGAAGGGTTAAAACAACCACCAATAGTTGTAAATAAAGTGCACAGTTAGAGTTAAAACAACCAGCAATAGTTGTAAATAAAGTGCATAGTGAAGAGTCAAAACAACCACCAATAGTTGTAAATAAATATAATACTCGGGTTTGCAGAAGTATTAGATAGCACTGTGTAATAATAATCATTTTTATATTGTTTTTTCTTATAATATTTTGTCCGAAAATGTAGTACTGACCAATAATTCGTAACGTACCCTATTCAACATTGGAGTTATATACCGTAATATAATGTACATATATGCAGGAATCTTTGAAGAGGAAGTTATGTTTTCTTCGATATTTTCACTCATGTTTTTATGAAGATTTGAAAATTTATAAATATTATTGCAGTAAATTATTCCTAAAATAGTCATACTCTTACAAATATAACTCAATGAATTTTAGCTGTAATATTTTACAATGTAAAATCACTTCAAGATATAATGAGGAATCAAATATTTATTTAACTAATTTCCACCATTTCTATTAAATTCAGTTATATTTGCAGTAAAATATACACTTTAAAGAAACAAACTAATTCTAAGAGTTGTAGTGTATGACCCGTTCAGTGGAGGAACGGCCTATGCCACAAAACATGAAAATGAACATTTCAGAGTCATCCTTGTATCTAAAATAGATTTTTCTTTATTATTCCATTACTATTTAATGCAAAGATAGGTAAAACAATACCGTAATCATCCGTTTATCTCACTAAACCTCCTAAAATTTTTCTACAAACTTTGGATGCTTGAACTGAACAAATTGTGGTTTAGACTCTTCCTCCATCTGACGCGCTATACTGTAACTTCTGTACGCTATACAAACCAATATCAATAAACTTGGTGTATCCAATTTAAGAAATACTCGGTGATGCTCCCAATTATTTTAATAATATCAAACTTTATTTTAGTAAAATATTTTGAAACAGAACACGCCAATGTTGTTTGTTTTTGATTGATTTATATATACACTATAATAAATAGCAAAAATGCAGTTAGAAAAAATTATAAAATTATCATCGATTATATAAGGTATTTTTTTTTTCGTTGAGTATAATTTTTTATATGGAAATGTCCGACAAAAGAGTGTTTAAATTCATGATAAATAATTGAATAGAAGATTTTTTAAACATTTTTTAGAAGATATAATATTTTTACGTCCAGTAGATTTTAATCGCAGAAAAATGCTAATCATAAAAAATGGAACAATTGAGTATAAAAATTAAACTTCGACAAAATGGTTTCGCTTTCATTTCCAACATGTAGTTAACATCAAAATTATTTAGGTGCGAACATGCGGGAAAATCCTCTCTCTTTCGATCATAAAATATGATGCATATGAACTAATATTTGCTTAATTTTTATATTCTTCTAACTGTACCATATACGGTACACAACGCAGTGTATGGTTAAGGTACGGTGAAAAACACAGGTGAAGTGCACAGGTAAAGTACACAGGTAAAAAGCACAGGTAAAGTACACAGGTAAAGTACACAGGTAAAACACACAGGTAAAGTACACAGGTAAAGTACACAGGTAAAATTCACAGGTAAAGTACACAGGTAAAGTACACATGTAAAGTACACAGGTGAAATTCACAGGTAAAGTACACAGGTAAAACACACAGGTAAGACACACAGGTAAAACACACAGGTAAAGTACACTGGTAAAGTTCACAGGTAAAATACACAGGTAAAGTAAACAGGTAAAATACACAGGTAAAATACACAGGTAAAGTAAACAGGTAAAGTAAACAGGTAAAATACACAGGTAAAGTAAACAGGTAAAGTAAACAGGTAAAATACACAGGTAAAGTACACAGGTAAAATACACAGGTAAAATACACAGGTAAAGTAAACAGGTAAAATACACAGGTAAAATACACAGGTGTATAACCTTAATTAGCAACATCGTAAGACTTAATTAATGTTCGTCAGTAGGTTCACACCGAACATTAACGAGTATGTTCGTCACTAAGAGCTTTGTTGTGTTCGTTGTACGTAACAAACTCGAGTAAAAACCTGGGATGAACTGTCCTATAGAAATAGGTATGTGATATTATGTTAGGCTATATATAAAATAAATGAATTTAGTATAAGTAATTTTTATTACAGCTATAAAATCAGTTTTATTATTATAGAAATTATAGTTTATTTTATATAGAAAGAAATTGGAATATAAATTCATCAAAAGTTAATTCTTATAAACATATTTTATTATATTTTAGACAATGTATTAGGCCTATTTTATTACAATGTTTGAATTGTATAAGGCTTGTTTCATTACATTATATACATTGTATAAGGCTTGTTTCATTACATTTTATGCATTGTATAAGGCTTGTTTCATTACATTATATACATTGTATAAGGTATAGTCGCTATATTTCATTAGGTGCATCGCAAATATTGGCCTATTTTATTAATTTTTTTCTCATAGCCGGCTAGTTTCAATTAAACCTACCACTGCCCAAGTACTTCTCTCAACTATAATGTTATTCGTACGTAACATTGGACTTCAAGAGACACTTCATACACGACCGCAAAGATCTATTCGACTTTATTTGGTTTTAGAGACACGTTGAGCCGGTTTGGGTGACCAGATTTGAATACGAGGCTTCGGCCTACATTACAAATGGAACGATGAGTTGGCCTCCCAGAATATTGGTCCGATAGAATAGGGCGGAATAATTGGCCTCCCAGAATATGGGTCCGATAGAATAGGGCGGAATAATTGGCCTCCCAGAATATGGGTCCGATAGAATAGGGCGGAATAATTGGCCTCCCAGAATATGGGTCCGATAGAATAGGACGGAATAATTGGCCTCCCAGAATATGGGTCCGATAGAATAGGGCGGAATAATTGGCCTCCCAGAATATGGGTCCGATAGAATAGGGCGGAATAATTGGCCTCCCAGAATATGGGTCCGATAGAATAGGGCGGAATAATTGGCCTCCCAGAATATGGGTCCGATAGAATAGGGCGGAATAATTGGCCTCCCAGAATATGGGTCCGATAGAAAAATTTACAAATCTACATATGAATTGAATAGTGAAAATTGGTCTCTCAGCAAATATTGGCCTTCTATTATAGAAATAGAAGTGAAATAATTGGCCTAAAAAATTTCTCTCTAAATTATTCGAATTAAAAATTTGCTTTCTATTGAATAGAGAAAAAACCTAATTGCCCTACAGAAAACTATATTTTTCTCAGAAAATTATACTATTGAAAATGATTATTATATAATACTTGTTGGTATATTAGAATTTAATAAATGTTTAGGAACAATATCCAAGTGATAAAAAGTGGAAATTCTCAAATTACAGTAGACTAATATATTTCATTTCAGGTCTGGTTGGAATTTTTATTTTGTTTTACAATTCATATGACACCATGGAGATCATTTCTATTATTTCATTAATTAAAAGATTTGAAGAACGCGAGTTAAAATACGAAAATATGAAAAATTATAATACAAAATTTTAATCAAGGTACTTTCAGTTAGTATATTGTATATATTCCTATAAATATATATATAAGTATATTCAAACAATTTGTCATACCTATATTCGTGAAAAAAATAGATATCGAGATAACAGTAAAACTCCTCTATAGTGAACTCCTCTATAATGAATTAGTTCTGATGTACTCCGTATAGTGAACTAATTCTCTTTAGTTTTCGCTGAATTGCACGATCTGTTTTAGAAAACTGAAGACTGTTTTATGACAGACGGAAGAATATCTGTTCACTATTCAGCCTAAATCCTAACTCATTCACTATAAAGGACTTGACTATTAAGAAGTTCTAGTGTATTCTAGGGCTACGTGTCCTTAGGTTCGAATTTCCGTTACGTAGACTTAGTCAGCGTTAGCTAGTGTTCGACGATGTGTGGGCTGTGTGGCGAAGATAGCGATGTGGTCTTCCTGAAATTGTGCGGCTAGAAATTTTTATATCCAATTAAGGGATATAAAACTTAAATCGATTTAGTAGGATCATTTGTGGATTACCTGAAAAATGCTTCACATCACCCACACACCATGGTAAAATTAAGTTAGTAATTATTTCATGATTTAAAAAAAAAATCAGTTTTATATCAAAAGGGATTTTTTGAAATAGTTGATCCATTGATAGATAAGAAATAATTTTTTTTTTCAGAACTCATGCAACTAATTTTCTAAGAAGACATTTAATCGAAATATCTAACTAGGTAACCACTCTCAACTAACTAGGTATTCAAATTTTAATCAAATACTCCAGAAATATCTTGGTACCTATTGTGCATAAGAAAAGCATTCTTTAAGATTAAAACTCAATAATTACAACTAATCACGATAGTGATGATTTTTGAATATGTAACTGGAATTCATTTCGGAAAATTTTCTAATTTTCACTACTCTTGTCTCATGTGTCTTCCACATGTCATCTCCTCTGGTTTTCAGATTCTTTTGGTGCTCTTGTTCGAAATGGTGATAAGACTCCAACCGCAAAAGGTTGTAAGTTCCAAAAAACCTATCTATAGACTATTGTCATGCAGCTTGTAAAAGAACCTCAGAGTAGATAAAAGTTGACCTGAAAACCTTTCTGAAGCTTTCTAATTAACTATTCGGATCATAAGAACTTAGGATATCTAGTTTCTTGACCAGAAATGCCGGTTTTCCAATCTCCACAGAACACTGGTTTCTTGCTATTGTTTACAAAAGGTTATTTCCAGCTGAAACCTGAAAAAATGATTTTGAAAATATACCTAAATCTTTTTAAAAAATAAGATAATTCTATAGTAACCAGGATGTAATATCAGTGTACCAAGAAGACCTAGATAAATTACTCGACATCTGATGTTTCTTCTGTTAATTATTAGTAAATTTTTAGAGGTAGAAATTATGGTGTGGCTGCCGAATATTAATCTAGCTGATCCCTTAGTTAATCTTCTATGAGTCCATGGCTTACCATAGCTTTTTTCAGATAACCGTAATTACTTAATTCCACCTTAATCTTAATGAAGGTAGGTATGAGATAAAAAATATTCTTTATTTCAATTTTCAAAATTCAGCTGAAAATGATTTCAGTTCCAATTTACTGATGGATGACAAGGGCTATTCAAAAGCTCATGAATGTAATTAGGACGGTTGTTCTTTCCTCCATTTAGTGACCTGACCGTTCGAAAATGGTTCTTTTGTCTTCTCTTTTCAGCTTTTGAAAATTTAGGTTCTCCAGGTAATTTTAAAAATTTTGGTTCAAGTAATTTTAACGTTTTGTTGAAATTTTTTTTGAGGTTAAAATTTTTTAACAGACTTTATTTTGCGGTTTATCGTTGACTATCCATGGCTGAATAAAATAAATGAAGAGTAGATAATTGTTGACTGCAAATAATAGAATTATTTCCTGTATTAGCTTTGTTTATTGATGCTATATTACTTCACTGTTATGCAATTCTTAATCAGTTTGTTGTTCTTTATCTTTCCTTATCAGTGTTATCAAAGAACTAGATATTGATACCTTTGTTAAATGTGGTGATAAAGAATATCAGTATAATTTATTGATGCAGAGAGGCCAATTGCCATTAATTTTAAGAGAGAAAATCATCAGCAAATTTTTTTGAGAGGAGCCCAATTTTGACGGAGGCCAATTTTTAGATGGAGGCCAAATTTTAGATAGAGGCCAAATTTTAGATGGAGCAATTTTTCAAACGGAGATCAATTTTCGACACTCCAATGCCTTTACTCATCAATATCCAAATCAATCTCATCTAAGTAGCCTCCTTATCACCGTCGTCGGACAGCTCAAAGATCAGCAATCTTACACCAAGCTATCAGCCGACTGATATCCTCTGACGACAGCTGATAGCAATGGAGATGATAGTGCTGATTGATGGCACAGACCCTTTTGAGATAGATATGCACAACCATAGTAAATAAATAGAGAAGTACACCAAGTACAATATTGGAACATCTGAAAATACTCAATGTGACGTCACACAGAGTTGTTTCCATTTGTTTTTAAATAAGAAATGTGCTAATATTCAGTTAAATGTGCATTTTTATGGAAATTAACATAAATAAAATTGTGTTTTTATCACGTTTTACACTCTATTCACTTATAATATTTAACTAATAATACTTATAATATTTGACAATGAGGCCATTTGTTTGCATCTTTTCTGAAGAACGGATCAAATTTACGGTTATTTACCGTCAACTTATCTATTTATTTACTATGGGTACAAATGTTTAACACGCTCTCCGCCCATCGTGCGACATGTAAACAACAAAAATGTCCGACGAATGACATAGATTGAAATCGTTTTAAATCTTAAATTACGAATGGATTTTCGTTGATTAATTTATTGTTTATCTTTCACCATCGATTATAATTTACTAATATCGAAATGAAGGATTTTCTGTAGTTTGAATCTGAATGTGTTTTGAAAACAACAAAAGCAAACTAAATCCGGATACGCGGTGAATAACCTTCCTCATGTTAAAATATTTTCACAAAACAAAGTAGTGGCAATCGTTTTGTTTGTGTACCAGACGACATTAAATCAACACTTTAATATTAAACTTAATGTAATTAAAGTAAATAGATTCATGGTCTTTTACTACAGTAAATGTGTGAAATGAATAATCTATTTAAACAGTTTTTGAAACTATAGAGTACATTTAAAATGATTTAAGTGTTGATATGATGACGTCACGAACACAATACAGGTAATGTACCTATTTGAAAATTGATAGCCTGAAATCATTAGTGATATATGACCGTAAGGCACAAACCCTAATTTAGATCCTAAATGTAAATAGACCACTAATGGTTTTATAGCCTTTCAATTATCGTGCTTAGATTTTAGTCTCTCTTCTGATTTTTTAAATAAATATTATTTTCTTTCTCTTATACCCTAATCACATAATTTATTAAGTGGAATGTTGTCGGCCAAAAATCATTAAATTTTACTTTTCGGTATATCGTATAATCTAAAAATTATGGGAATAAACATTGCCCATACTTCCCATGGGAAAAATAATACTCAGTGTTCACACTCTATTCCTTCATTTAAATCTTCCAGTTGGTTTTGTAACCATCTGCATTTGTTTTTCTATTAGTATATCAATTGAAAAAGTATATAACACATCTAGATTGATTTTTTTAGAAATGATCCAATTTAGATAGACTGCAGCTTCAATATTTTTGAAATAAGTTTTCACGCCATCTCTGTGAACGTTACTGCTGATTCAAGATGATTGAAACTTGGAAGATAAGTCGAAAGAACTAGTTAGAACTGTGTGTACATTATTCAAAAGAACTAGATCTACATTCTCAAATACTTCTAGTTCTCTTCACCGGAAGATTTCTTCCAAATTTCCATTCCCTTTGTTTTTTCTAATCTCTGTTTGGTTTCTTGCTGGGATAATTTGGATAATAGAGTATTAGTGTCAACTTAAGGTAGGTAATATCTTGATGAGTCCCTACCACTAATCTGCATTACTTTGGCATATGGAACAATGGGACAGTATACTAGTCTAGGATGCCGGTGTCTTATATGTATTATGCAGGTATACCTATACTGTTAGTCCTAAAGATTTCGAGAAGTTTTCCTTCGAATCTCACATTTTCAGCCGGTTTCCAATGAAATATAAGGTATTCAGTAGGTATTCCTTCATAAATATAACGGTTTAAGTAAGTATTTCTTCAAATTTAACGTTTTCAGCATGTTTTCCTTCAAATATAATATTTTCAGCAAATATTCCTTCAGATTAAATGTTCTCAGCAGGTATTCCTTCAAATTTAACGTTTATAGCAGGTATTCCTTCAAATTTAGTGTTTTCAGCAGATATTCCTTCAAATTTAACATTTTCAGCATGTATTCCATTAAATTTTATTTTTTCAGCAGGCATTCCATCAAATTTAATGTTTACAGCAGGTATTCCTTCAGATTTAATGTTTTCAGTATGTATTCCTTCAAATTTAACATGTAAAGCTGGTATTCCTTCAGATCTATTTTTTTCATCAGGTATTCCTTCGGATCTAATGTTTTCAGCAACTATTCCGTTAAATCTAATGTTTTCAACATGTATTCCATAAAATTTAAAGTTATCAGCAGCTATTCCTTCAGATCTAATGTTTTCAGCAGGTATTACATCAAATTTAATGTTTTCAGCAGGTATTACATCAAATTTAATGTTATCAGCAGGTATTCCACCAAATTTAATGTTATCAGCAGGTATTCTTCATTCAAATCTATATATCATCTTCATCTTGTGGGCGGCTAAAGAATCAGAATTAAAAAACTAGAACTTAGTTGATTGACTTTTTTGTATGTAGATAGGTACAAGTTTTTGGAAAAGTTGAACCCAATTTTCTATTTTAAGGTAGCTGAATGTGGAACTACCGGATTTTTTTTGGTTAAATTTCTATCTGAAGTAGGAACAAAATGGAAATGCCATAACCAATTGTAATAGAATTGACAATGATGAACTTTACTTTGAAGAAGAAAAATACAAAACTGATGGTAAAAACATAAATTGTTTTAGAAAGTTGAATCATCATAACTGCTATATAAATGAAAAATAATTCTGAATATAAAACTGGGAGCAAATTAAAGTTTGAAACTTAAATTCTCTAAATCTTCCCTAAATCTATAAGCTATTCAATATTTTATGGGGAATTCATTATAACAATTACATATTTAAGCACATAATTTGGATTTGCTTTGTTCAAACTAAGTAGGTAGGTATTTCTGTTTAACATTCTGAGAAATGCTCACAGTTTCCTATGTCTTCAAATGCCAACCTACATCTTTCCCATTTGATTTAATTTTTTTTTCATTTTGAATGATGAATAGGATCTTTCCCATTATATTTTTTTTTTTGTATTTTTGTCCATGGAATCCGAAAATCATAACCGTACTATCAGAGAAAAGAGTCACTGTGATGATGTACTATCAGAGAAAAGAGTCACTGTGATGATGTACTATCAGAGAAAAGAGTCACTGTGATGATGTACTATCAGAGAAAAGAGTCACTGTGATGATGTACTATCAGAGAAAAGAGTCACTGTGATGATGTACTATCAGAGAAAAGAGTCACTGTGATGATGTACTATCAGAGAAAAGAGTCACTGTGATGATGTACTATCAGAGAAAAGAGTCACTGTGATGATGTACTATCAGAGGAAAGAGTCACTGTGATGATGTACTATCAGAGAAAAGAGTCACTGTGATGATGTACCATCAGAGAAAAGAGTCACTGTGATGATGTACTATCAGAGGAAAGAGTCACTGTGATGATGTACTATCAGAGAAAAGAGTCACTGTGATGATGTACTATCAAAGAAAAGAGTCACTGTGATGATGTACTATCAGAGAAAAGAGTCACTGTGATGATGTACTATCAGAGAAAAGAGTCACTGTGATGATGTACTATCAGAGAAAAGAGTCACTGTGATGATGTACTATCAGAGAAAAGAGTCACTGTGATGATGTACTATCAGAGAAAAGAGTCACTGTGATGATGTACTATCAGAGAAAAGAGTCACTGTGATGATGTTCAAATTTATCATCCTGTACTTCGACCAAATTCAAAATATCTAATAGTCCAGAGTAATGAAGGACCCTGTATATTGAACATATTTTGTTTAGTCTACCATAAAATGGCTATTAGTTTTCTATGCATATCTATAGTGAACTAGTTTTTATTCATTAAATAGGATAAGTATAACTCTTCCATAATGAAATCCTGTATAGTGATTTTTCCCAATTTTTTGATCCTCGAAAAATAAAGTACGCTGTATAAATTTAAAATTATAATGGATACGTTTATTTAAAATAAAGTATCTTGTTTAGTCTGCCTTAAAATGGCCAGTTTTCTATGTATATCATGAATACATACCAGTCTAGAGGGGTTCTACTGTATTTGCTCGAAATTAATTTTAAGTAATTTGTATTATGTAGTTCCCCCTCAAACTTCGTTTTCTATAACAAGTTTCATAGAAGATCTTTTTAGTATAAACCGCTTCAAATTTGACTTGATTATTATTCTAATCATTAATAGTTATCATATATATTTTCTTCCCAATGATGTAATTATTCCAGTTCTGCTGATAGAAAATTTCAATTTTATGTAAATTATTTATTATGAAAAATAATAAATTAAATTTGTTCATAAGATTTGAAAATAATTATATAGGCATATTTATTTAAATATTAGATTGAAATTTTCAATTTTCTAATATTTCAAAGAAATATTATTTTCATAAATAAATATTTTCATGGATAATTATTTTCATAAATAATTATTTTCATGAATAATTATTTTCATAAATAATTATTTTCATAAATAATTATTTTCATAAATAATTATTTTCATGAATAATTATTTTCATAAATAATTATTTTCATAAATAATTATTTTCATAAATAATTATTTTCATAAATAATTATTTTCATAAATAATTATTTTCATAAATAATTATTTTCATAAATAATTATATGTTTTTTTTTTTAAATTAAAAAATACAAACAATTATCATTTGGTCTCAATATTTGGGGGCTCTTTTTAAAGACTAAAAATAAGTAATTTTATAATCTCCTTTATTACAGGTAAATCCTTTACAGTGGTCAGTGGAAGATCTTTATAAGGACAAAAATTGTCCGTTCTACCGGACTGCAGATCGCTAAAAACAAACTCTTTAAATTATATTGTTTGACATATTTTTTACCCGTCTACCAAGTATCTAGTCAAACATTAATTGCATTAAGAGAAATTACAATTTAAAAAATTAAAATCATCACTTCAATGTATTGATTTCAGATTTTGTAAGTATTTTGATATATAAATAAATATTTAAATTGATATTGATAAATATATAAATTGATATATAAATTCCTATAAATTCTCTTTGATTAGAAAAGTTCTATACAAAATAAAAAAAGTGTAACTATTCTATATTAGTTAGAATAGTTATTTTTTTTTTTATTTATTTATTTATTTGAGCTTACAAAATATATACAGAGTAAAATGAAAAAATACACAATTCAAACAAAAATACAAATTAATTGCAGCTAAGGTTCCGTGAAAGTTAAAACTTGTGGAACCTAATTAAAAATCTACAAACAATAAAAAACTAAGAACTATATTTACTAAAACAATATTCTTTAAAAAGCTTCTTAAATTTAAAATCTGACATTGGTTCTGTTAAAATAGAAGGAAGTTTATTGTACAGTCCTATGGATCTAAAAATAGTAAAATTCCGCTCCAATTCTATTCGAATTGGAGGAAGATAAAACCTATTTGTTCTAGTATTATGCTCTAGTATTATGCTCACATCCAGGAGTGAAGGGTTCATTAAAACTAATCAAGGAGAGATACTTTTGGCCGGATATTGACAGATCTATTCGGAAAATGTGTGAAGAATGTACAGTGTGCCAGCAGAGTAAGATACAGAGGCACACTAAAGCTCCGATTGTAGAATTCAAATTGCCTTCTGAACGGTTTCAAACTGTACATGTGGACATAGTGGGTCCACTACCACCTGCCAAGCTACATGGTGAAAACTACACCAGTCCATACAGGTATATCCTGACCTGTATAGATAGAGTTACTCGTTGGGTGGAAGCTTTACCGATGACAGACATCACCGCTGCGACTGTAGCATCTGGATTCGTCACTACATGGATTTCGAGATTCGGTGTGCCATTACATGTTATCACCGATAGAGGCACCCAATTTGAATCGGAACTTTTCAAGGAATTATCAAGATTAGTCGGATTCCACAGACTTAGAACCACATCCTATCACCCACAGTGTAATGGGATGATCGAGCGTGTTCATAGAACATTAAAAACCGCAATATCAGCAAGGAAGCAGTCTTGGTTGGATGCATTGCCAGTTGTCCTTCTAGGTATTCGCAGCATACCGAATGATTCTGGCTATTCTCCATTTACTGCTGTGACCGGAGCAAAATTTCTACTTCCCAGACCCTTTATTGACAACTCTGAGCACGAAGAATTTACGGACAAACACGTTAAGCTATTGGCTGAACAAATGGAAAATTTAGATTTGTCTGTATTTAAGCCGAAGTCTAGGGGTAATATAAAAAGTTATATACCCGATGAACTCAATAAATGTACTCATGTCTGGTTAAGAGTAGATAGAGTAAGACGTCCTCTCGAAGCTCCTTATACAGGCCCGTTCCTCGTTAAGCAGCGAAAAGGGAAGTTTTTCATCATTGAAACATTAACAGGAAGAGATGAATCCGTCTCGGTGGATAGATTAAAGCCAGTAAAATTGAATTTTAATCAAAGGAAGCAGCGTAACCTTACTTCAAGCACAAATAATGAAGCTATACATAATGACTATGTAAGAAACGAGACAGCCGAGAAGTTACCTGATGAAACTGTCTCTTACAAACGGCCTGGTTACAGACAAAGCGAACAGAGGAATCAAGAAAAGAACTCAAGTAAAGCTAAAATTTCGTCTCGTGGAAGACACGTTAAGTTCAAGAAACTTATCGATTTCATATATTATTAGTTTGTTTGTTTTAATGTTGTTAATCTAGGTAGATCTTTGATACCGTATGATTTATTGTGTTATACATTTCATCACTTTCCTCAGCTCCGCTGACTGGAAGGGGAGTGATGTGGTGTCCTAATTATTTAATTTATTTATTACCCTCCAAATAAAATTCGTTTATATTGTCAAATAAAATTCATTTTCTCTATTCCGATTTTTGTCCAGAGAAAATCTCTGATCATTGTTGTTTCGGCAACATCAGTTGATTTATTTATTGTTTCTTATCAATGCATAATATACGGTAGTGAAAGTTTTCCTCTTCATACTAATTATTTATATAGCAATTCAATTTAAATAGTCACTTATTATTCTGTTACTGGATCATTAATTTAACTTTAATATTTAAACAATTTACTTAGATGTGTTCGGTACTACAGTAACCGTCCTAATTCATACAAATTAATATCTATTGCCACTAACAGATCTATATCGATTTATTACATCAAACTTTGTGAACTCTTTAACTTAAAAATTAAACCTAAGAAGTCCCTGTATAGGGTAAGTAATGTCCTTATATTGTGTAGTACATATTTTCATATTTGAATAAAATTTATTAAGATTTTGCGTTATTCGCAGGTCTAAATTCTGGAAAGAAAAAAATAGTTTCAATTCCCTGGGTACAATTATAGTTATAGTTATACCTACCGTATTATTTTTTGAACATTCATATAAGAAAATTATATGAATATTATAAGATTTTCATTACAATTTTACTTTAATAATAATCTGAGATTGGTTACTTTCATTAACGTTTCTTTGAAATTCTGTTAAAGAAAATTGCAGAGTTTATATCCCCAACTGAAATAAAAGCTGAATCCGCCATAGAGCCCATATAATAATTAAACTAGCGAGTTAAAACGTTCAACAATATTTTTTCTTACATGATCGAAAATGTGGAAGTGTCCGACGAAACTTACCCTAGGGCCATGGCTATATTTTTCCTATTATAATTGATGTAAAATATTTTCATTTTTGTTTTCAATTATTTTTAGTTTAAAGCTACATTTTCAACATTCTCTTTTTTTCTGGTAGTACATACTTCTCCTTACCATTAAAGGATATTCGTAATCAATTCTCATAATAATAACTCTTTAAAATAAATGTTTATACAATAAACAATAAATACACATCAGTCTAAATACACAATTGTCTGCTGTTCCAGAACAATCTTTTACTAACTAGGCCTTTGCTATGTTTGCTTGCATTCTTCAAATCGTTAAAAGAGTCTAACTGATACAATCTTTGCATTGATACCTAACTTGTCATTAGACCTATTAAGTAATGCAATAAATAATAGCTATAATTTTTTTTGTGAGTCTTTTAGTCAAACCTCAAGTGACCAATAATTGAGCACCACGTACTTACATGCTTACGAACTCATGAATGACTTCTAGAACACTCCTGCAAAAATTATCAACATTGTACCTACTTCTTTTTAAAATCTGCTAACTTTAATTAGGTATAAAACAATGGCGGTTGCTATTTAAAAGTTACAATTTTGTCAAAATGAACTTTAAGAAACTTCAAAGTTTAGGTGCTCATGCGCAATGCATTCGTGCAAATGTTTCGGTAGTTCGGTGCCGCCATGCCTGAGTCAGTGTCTCTCTGAACTCCATGTAGAGAGGAGTAAAATTGCTTCCCTCCTTTTAAAGCCTAATACCTAACAGCGGACAGACACCGGGTGAATAATAAACAAACATGGAGGAGAAAATAGGCACCACCAACCTTTCTGGCTGGGACATAGTTGCTGTTTCGGTTTATTTTGTTTTAGTGATAGCTGCCGGGGCTCTGGTGAGTGATTTATATTTAGCAGCTAATTTGAAAAGCTATCAATTACTGGTAATTTTAAACCGATTTAGTTATTTACTGTGATATATCAGGTGTTACTTGTGATTAATAACTTTTATGTGGAGATATAAAAGCATCTAATAAAAGTATGTACTGCTTTGGCGGTAAAACGTGCGAACTTTATCAGATAGAACTTTCTGATAAAAAGTTTTGGCACTCGTTACTCGTGACACTGGCACCAATGACTCGTGGCACACATTACTCGTGTGTGGCACACATTACTCGTGTGTGGCACACATTACTCGTGTGTGGCACACATTACTCGTGTGTGGCACACATTACTAGTGTGTGGCACACATTACTCGTATGTGTGGCACACATTACTCCTGTGCCTTAAGAACCGAATATGGCACACGATGCTCGTGGAGTCATGCGTGGCACACATTACTCGTGGCAGACAAACTCGTGCGTTGTACACATTACCCTTTTCTTAGTTAGTCTTGTTCATTGTAAGTCATAGTAAATTTCCTGTGAATAGATATTATTTTCATCTGTATGCTTTTAACATGAGATCGATTGATAAACTTTTTATTATTATGTATAGTGACTAACTTGATATTTAGGTAGTGGCTTTCCAACTTTTATGATACTTTTGTTCAGTCATTCGTATTAGTTATGAGTAATTCATTTACAACTATTGGTGGTTGTTTTAACCCTTCACTGTGCACTTTATTTACAACTATTGGTGGTTGTTTTAACCCTTCACTGTGCACTTTATTTACAACTATTGGTGGTTGTTTTAACTCTTCACTGTGCACTTTATTTACAACTATTGGTGGTTGTTTTAACTCTTCACTGTACACTTTATTTACAACTATTGGTGGTTGTTTTAACCCTTCACTGTGCACTTTATTTACAACTATTGGTGGTTGTTTTAACTCTTCACTGTGCACTTTATTTACAACTATTGGTGGTTGTTTAACTCTTCACTGTGCACTTTATTTACAACTATTGGTGGTTGTTTTAACCCTTCACTGTGCACTTTATTTACAACTATTGGTGGTTGTTTCATCCTTCTCTGTACACTTTATTTACAACTATTGGTGGTTGTTTCATCCTTCACTGTACACTTTATTTACAACTATTGGTGGTTGTTTCATCCTTCACTGTACACTTTATTTACAACTATTGGTGGTTGTTTCATCCTTCACTGTACACTTTATTTACAACTATTGGTGGTTGTTTTAACTCTTCACTGTGCACTTTATTTACAACTATTGGTGGTTGTTTTAACTCTTCACTGTGCACTTTATTTACAACTGTTGGTGGTTGTTTTAACCCTTCACTGTGCACTTTATTTACAACTATTGGTGGTTGTTTTAACCCTTCACTGTGCACTTTATTTACAACTGTTGGTGGTTGTTTTAACCCTTCACTGTGCACTTTATTTACAACTATTGGTGGTTGTTTTAACTCTTCACTGTGCACTTTATTTACAACCATTGGTGGTTGTTTTAACCCTTCACTGTGCACTTTATTTACAACTATTGGTGGTTGTTTTAACTCTTCACTGTGCACTTTATTTACAACCATTGGTGGTTGTTTTAACCCTTCACTGTGCACTTTATTTACAACTATTGGCTTAAAAATACTCTCTTAACAAGTCTATCTTATATACTAAAAACACTCTGATTTATGGGTATTTTTATATATCTAGTTATATACAAAAAGGTATTACATTCTGACATATAAAGTACGTACATTTAATGGTATATCGTTAGGACATTTAGCCTCTCTAGCGGGCCATTTTCGAGTTACAATCATGAAACTTTTTCCAAGAAATAATAAGTATTACAAGATTTATGAATAACTCGAAAATACATTTTTTGTGTTTATGACGTTCTTGCAAACGAAAGATGTGTATATAAATAATATATTAAATAAATCTCATTTAATATATTTATATATTATTCTAGTTCATGCTTGTTAGGTTTTCTTATCATGTTTTTGTTTGTGTAAACAATCTGCAGTTACAGGATGTGACAGGTGATAAGTTTTCGAAAAAGTCTTAAAAAGGTGATTTCTTTTAAATTGTAGGTTAGTTTGTCCTTAATAAAATAGATAATTTAACATGTTAATTCATTATTTTAATTGGTATCTATGATACCTGCAAATAGTATCAAGTTAAATATTAATAATTATATGTATTTTTTCGTAAAAGTTTAACAAGTCATTTAACTCACAGCTACCCCGTATAGCAATGTAAGTCAAGTCTATTTCTACTCCAAGGTGATCAGATAAACATTTGGCTGTGCGTGAATCAATATATCGATGATTTTACCTACTTCTTGCCTACCGAAGAGAAAATTATGGTAGAGACGTCTTCTATGGCCCCACCATAACTTTCTTCCTGGGACGTACTTAATTATCAGTTGAAATATAATTTTACTTTATGTGAATCGAACCTTGATTTTTAATATAGGGTAGGTTACGAATTATCGGTCAGTACTACATCTTCGGTCATATAAGAAAAAAAGAATATGAAAATTGTCATTATTACAGTCCTATCTAATTATTTTTTTATATTGTTTTTTCTTATATGACCGAATGTGTAGTACTGACCGATAATTCGTAACTTACACTAGCAAAATTTATACATAGGGTTACGGTCTGTACCCAGAATGAAAGTTATGGTGGGGCCATAGAAGATTGAGATAGGACTTAATTCAATTTTCGATTACTCATCTACATTTCTCTCTGGGTATTAATAGATTTGTATTAAATAATGTTATTTGTGTAATTTCTTTCTATATACTTGTACCTTGCACAAAAATTAATTTGAAAATTATATTCCCATTTTCTACCAAAATGTTGTAACAATATTGGAGCAATGTAGTAACAATATTGGGGGAATGATGTAACAATATTGGAGGAATGTAGTAACAATATTGGGGGAATGTTGTAACAATATTGGGGGAATGATGTAACAATATTGGAGGAATGTAGTAACAATATTGGGAGAATGATGTAACAATATTGGAGGAATGTAGTAACAATATTGGGGGAATGATGTAACAATATTGGGGGAATGTCGTAGCAATATTGGGAAAAGAAATAATGTTTCTTTTCTAACAAGGCAAGGAATTCCTTCATATAGGCTTGATTTTATATTCATCTTGTACCATGCAGGCTTATTTCTGTTATACATATTTATTCAATAATGATTATCATTATCAATGTTACCTGCTGTTCACTAGTATAATTCACAACCTTGATACTAGTTACGCACCTTTTACAGCAAACTTTAATTAGTTCACAAAAACTAGATTTACTAGGATGAATTGCGGTTGAATAATTTTGGCAACAATTTAAAGGTTTACTTCAGTCAGTGCATAATATTAGGAATAAATTTGATTAAAAAAGAAGAGTGGTTACACTTGTAAAAACTCAAATATCAGCAATTCACAGAATTTAAAGGTAGGGTAAGTTACGAATTATCGGTCAGTTTCACATCTTCGGTTATACAAGAAAAAACGGTATAATAATAATGATTATTATATATTTTGCTCTTATATGACCGAAGATGTGAAACTGATCGATAATTCGTAACTTACCCTACATAGTATATAGCATATATCTTTCATATGAGACTATGTGAGATAAAGTACTCAATGATTTGCTCAATAGTGTATTTCTTCACTTTTTATCTTCACACGGAATGGTAGCGACTATCGCAATTATCGGAAGCAGTCTTATCACTAGAGCGTTAACTCTCCATTCTATTGTACTATCTTCACATAATATTTTATTTTGAAAGCATCAACTGTTAATCATACTAGGTTGTCTTTCACCAGACATAGCATTTGTTATGTGTGTCAACACTTGTGGCGCAGTCTACCTGCAGAAATTAATAGTAAATATATCTGGTAATAATTTAAAAAATATGTTCTGATTATATTTTAATTGACTCTCACGGTCAAAATCGATTTTTTGTCACTTTTTCTTGTGTTTTTATGAAGACATACCCTTACAAATTGGTATGTCAAGTTGACACGTTATAAAGTACAAAAGGTAGCAAGTGGCTTCGTGAGATACGCTTTGGACATATCCAACATGCAGCGTGTTAGTGATTACAGGCTGTATAGCATCTACTAACTAGATTATTTGCACTCGGTACAGCGCATACCTCCGCCTCCGCTTTGACCCGTTCTCTCCCAAAATTTAAGAAACTGCTAACTGGATAATAAACAATCGTTCTACCAAGTTTCATGCAATATGGTACAATACTTTTTGAGTTATAAATGACCTTGACTTTGACCTTTGACAGGATCGCTTCCAAAATTCTACCAGATCGTTCCTGGTCATTGACCAATTGTACCATCAAATTTAAGACAATTTGGTTGAACACTTTTTGAGTTACAAATGGCCTTGACCTTGATCTTTGACCTTTGACCCGATCGCTCCCAAAATCTAACAAAATGGTTCCTGTATATTGACCAATCGTTCCACCAAGTTTCATGCAATATGGTTCAATACTTTTTGAGTTATAAATGACCATGACCTTGACCTTTGACCGGGTCGCTCCCAAAATTTTACCAGAAGGTCATTGGACACGGACCAATCGTTTCACTAAATTTCATTCAATTCGGTTGAACACTTTTTCAGTTAAGCGAATAACAAGATGATAAATAAATAAATTCTGATGAAAATATGACCTTCCCGCATTCTGCGAATGTAATAAGGGCTGATGTTGCTTGGCACATTATTTATCCACGTGTACTGAATTATGAGGGGACAATTATTTTCCCTATTACTTTCGTTCAGCTTCATTGCCGAATTTATAAACAATGGGGCGACCTAGGAAGTCTAAGCATTTTTGGTCTCTCCTGAAAAGTTGTATTTTTCAACTTCTAAGCTTAAGAAGCTAGAAGAAGTGACATAGAAACAGATGATAAAGTGCAGAATGATCAGCAATGTGTTGCATCATTTATTCCCTTTTATTTATTCAATTCTGTGATTCTAATTCTTTTTATGTAGAGAAGACTAAAGTTTTCCAAGAAAAATGCATTTTATTTATTTATTTTTAATTTTCGCACTAAGTATCCCATGGATGAGCCATACGAAGCGTACTTTAATGTAAAAACTATTTAGCAATCGATCGATTAAAAAAAAACGTATTCTTTTATCTCTTAGTTTTTGGGTTATTTAAATTTTATTTTATGGGGGGTGGGGGCAAGAGGGGGGCTCACACAAAAAAATCCTAAATGAAAGTTTGTTCATAAGACATGATGTGAACATGTCAGATGTTGAATATTTTTTTAGCTTTTTTAATAAAAAACAAGTTTTAAAACCGTGAGATTCCCTTTTAAGTTTTTATATCAATATGATTTTTTTTTTGTGATGTTTTTTAATGAAAATTAATGATTTCAGGTTTAGATATTGTTTAAGATATACAATACCTTGCAATATCACATCGTCTTTTGTATATTTAAATGAGTATTAACGACATAATAAAAATGAATGACTAATAGGTATCAAAACATAATTAAATCAGAGGCAATTTATACCAGCCAGTTGTACAAACAAGCAAATATTTTCTAGAATGTTTATTCATATTTCGCTGACTCGGCATAATTCAATGACACAAAATGCTTTATTTATTGCATCATTGATCCACCAATGACAACACTTAGTTACTCTAATCTTTATATAGTAACCCTGATAGAAAGTTATAGTGGGGCCATAGATGATTAAGATAAGGGTCCCCATTTGAATTATATATTAATTCCAACCCTTTTGACTATAACTTCATCTCATTATACAGATGATTTTTTTTTTAATTTTATGTAACTATGTTCCAACTGTTTTGGAGGCTAGAGGCACTACAACCCACCAAATACATGGTACAAGGGGGATGTTTACGTTTTTGGTCAAATACATAATTATTCGTTTTTGGCTCTCCTGTAACATGTGTATTTACCACCAAAAAATGAATAAAAGTCTATGAGTTTTGACGCTACAAGAAAATCTACAACATTTTTAGAATCCTCGAACGATTTTTAACAATAGTTAGTATTGACGTTTTTTTTTCATTTTTTCACAATCTCTTTCTTTTCATAACATTTCAAATCCGAAAAATCTAAGGTTTTTTAAAATTTTGGTTAGTTATCATAATATCAAGAAAAACGTAAAATATCTGTCTATTTTTTTTAGAAATGTTTCAAGGATTCTAGAACTGTCTTTGTTTTTGTTCTAGGATATATCGTTATAAATTTCTTTTGAAATTTACGAAACAAATTACTTTTGATAAAATCGACATTTTCTCAAAAAAACTAGTAAACTAAGTTACATTTCAAAATAATTGGTCCACAATGAATTTTTTTTTTGAAAAGTGGGTCGATTCCCTTAAAATATTTAACCCTATTTAAAATATTTAACCCTATTTAAAATATTTTACCCTATTTAAAATATTTTACCCTATTTAAAATATTTAACCCTATTTAAAATATTTAACCCTATTTAAAATATTTTACCCTATTTAAAATATTTTACCCTATTTAAAATATTTAACCCTATTTAAAATATTTAACCCTATTTAAAATATTTAACCCTATTTAAAATATTTTACCCTATTTAAAATATTTAACCCTATTTAAAATATTTAACCCTATTTAAAATATTTAACCCTATTTAAATTATTTAACCCTATTTAAAATATTTAACCCTATTTAAAATATTTTACCCTATTTAAAATATTAAACCCTATTTAAAATATTTAACCCTATTTAAAATATTTAACCCTATTTAAAATATTTTACCCTATTTAAAATATTTAACCCTATTTAAAATATTTAACCCTATTTAAATTATTTACCCCTATTTAAATTATTTACCCCTATTCAAATATTTACCCCTATTTCTCTCTTTACCATCAGTCTTTTTTCCGGCCTAACAAGAACACTGTATCGGGATACTTCCTAGCTGGCAGATACATGACATGGCTACCTGTGAGTCTATCTAGATACTAGATCAATTAGTTATATGTAGTGTAGCTAATATCTAGATACTAGATCATTTAATTATGTGTATGTGTAATATCTAGATAGGGGAAAGTATGAATTAATTCATCGGTCAGTTCCACATTAGAAAAAAATATTATTATATTTTAATTGGTATCCATGATAAATACTGGTATCATGGATACCTAATTAAATTAAATAATAATCATTATAAATATTGTTTTTCTTATATGACCGAAGATGTGGAACTGACCGATAATTCGTTACTTACCCTAGGAGAAATTACTTTTTTAAAAGTGTAATATTTAGATATTTAAAATTTAAGGACTTCAAATTAGCTATAGTATATTTTAACACTATTCTGCTATTTTTACTAAAAGAAATCACAATTTATTGTAATTTTAGAAAACAGATTTTTTCAAGGAAAAATGTAACGTATTCATTATCATTTCAAGCCGATATCACACTAATTAAACTTTACTATGCATAATATCAATACACCAGTTAATTTACTAACTACTTTTACCCGTAAATTAATCCTAACGAATTTTTTAAATATATATTTATTATGCGTTATGAGTAAATTGAGCGCAGTAATAAGGCAGATTCACGGCAGTCGTACTAATATTTTTGTTCGTTATCAGGTCGGTGCGTCACTGTTCGCCAGTAACATCGGCTCCGAACATTTCATCGGACTTGCTGGTTCGGGAGCTGCTGCCGGAGTCGCTGTCGGAGCTTTCGAACTTAATGTGAGATTGGGGGGGGGGGGGGGGGGTAAGGAAGAGGTAGATTGGTGTTGGGGTGAATTCTATACAGCAGATATGAATATTAGAAAATATAAATCCTAAATATTTGGTACATTTATATTTCTTTATGTCCTTCGCCATTTTTCTTTCTCCACATATCTCTATACGTCTCTCCACATCTCTCCACTTCCCTCCACATCTCTCCATTTCCCTCCACATCTCTCCATACCTCTCCACACCTTTCTCCACACCTCCATACCTAACTACTCCTATTTTTTTGCAGGCACTACTCCTTCTCCAGCTTTTAGGATGGGTGTTCCTTCCAGTCTTCATAGCAAGCAGGGTAAAGTCAACTGAAGATAATGATGACGATTAACATTTCAGTTATTGAAGCATATAAGAGTAAATCGCGCGTTATTCCGTCAGTTATTGTTAGGGTTGTGACAATATGCTTTTATAATCATAGATCTTAAAAATATAGACGAAATGAAAGGGCATCGAATACTATATACCGCTGGTTTATAACATTTCAATACTATTTAATTCTATTCTTTTGTAGTTTCGGGATCTATGATTTCGAAAGCATATTGTCACAAACCTAGACTTATTTTAAATAATAAATATTTATTGTAATGAAATTGAAATGGAGAAATATTTTAAAACTTGTTATTATTTTTTTGTTTTTCCTTTGCCAGGTGACAACTCTACCAGAGTACATGAAGAAAAGATTTGGCGGCAGGAGAATAAGGACCTGCCTAGCGCTTTTCTCCCTACTGCTCTATATCTTCACTAAAATATCCGTAATTAAAGCAACTCTTTATAAATTTTCCTACCAAAATTAAGACAGTGAAACTCTGAGTTACGAAGTATTGTTTCCTTCATAACTCAAAGCCCCTTCATTAAAGTCATAGAAAACTATGGTCATTGAGGGATAATTGTAAATGTAAAGAAATTCTTGGCTTACATTATTTAAATCATTAAATGTGTTGATTAATATTAGTTTCATTATATTATTTATTTATTTTTTATCTCAACAAAATTATTATTATTGACAGGTGAATATGTACTCAGGAGCCATTTTCCTGCAACACGCACTCAGCTGGCAGAACATCTACATCTGCATCATCATCCTGCTCATCCTAACTGGCATCTGCACTGCTGCAGGAGGTCTGGCCGTGGTCATGTACACCGACACTCTGCAGTTTTTCGTGATGATTGGTGGTTCCTTGGTGCTGAGTCTAACTGGTAAAATGGATGTGCTTTACAGGTGAACCTTCTGGTCCGTCTCTCAAAATCTAAGATTGTTCCCCTTATTCTACTGAAGAAACTATCAAATTCACTCAGGCGAAATGCTTCTAACTTTTAAAGATTATTTCTGTTGATTTTATTCAGGCTAAAGGCAGCAACTCTAATGTAATTTTTAGATGACGGATTGGGAAGAGCTTTCATTTTATAACTGAGACTGATGTCACAAGTTACTCATATTATTGTAGTCTAATACTTTCACTGTAGATTCCTGACTTTTTTTACATAAAGCTAGTTCTATAATCACGTTTAGTTTAATTCATCAATTATTACTTCATCTTAAAGCTTAGCTTAAGTAAATACCCTGTCTATCACCTTTGTTTGGATAGCTACACTTACATTATCTCATTTTCACAGAATTTCATACCTACCTACTCATTAAATTCATCATATTCACCTTCTTTAATACCTATTCTTGTAGCTTTACCTTAATTACCTACTCTTTAATATGTCCAATTCACCTTCTCTCATACCTATTCTTGTAGCTTTCTTTACCTTAATTACCTACTCTTTAATATGTCCAATTCACCTTCTTTCATACCTAGCATTGTAGCTTTACCTTACCTACTCTTCAATATGTCCAATTCACCTTCTCTCATACCTATTCTTGTAGCTTTACCTTAATTACTCTTTAATATGTTCAATTCACCTTCTTTCATACCTATTCTTATACCTTAATTACCTACTCATTATATTTTTACATATTCATCTTCTTTCATACATAATCTTCTACCTCACCTGACTACCCTATTCTTCAACTCTTAAAGCTTTACCTAGCTACTTCCATACCTAATCTACAACTACACTGCGTCCATCGCTTTATTGCAGATCACTATTTTGTGAATAATTTTAATAATATTGATCGTACAGTAGTGAAACTTTGGTCACCGGAAGATTGCTTCTATTTTAGTATCTTGCTGAAATATTTTTTGAATCCATAAAAAAATTGGAAAGTTATGAACGTTTATGTATTTTGAATGCATTTTAACTGTCCATAGCTTTATTGCAGCTCTGTGAAAAGGCCAAAAAATGGGCGATTAACTTCTACCAAGAGGGTAAAAATTGTAGCAGGTCCTGCAGAAGGGAGGACTCTTCTATATTTAGCTTTATAACTTGGAAGGGTTAAGAGGACAATAGTTTCATTTGTGGAAAATCCCGACTCAAACCCAAGGAGAGATGAGGGTACGAGAAAAAGAATTTCCCCTCGAAATATGCGAAAAATACGCAGGCAGGTCATAAGGCAGCTAAATGACACTAGTGCCTCCATTTTTGACGAGGCTGTCATTGGTCTTTCATCAAAACAGTCCTGATGTAATGTCTCAAATGAAACGGTCAGAAATGCTCAATGGCGCTAAGACCAAAGAATAAGGCAATCAAGTCATCAGAGTCTCTCACTTGATGCCCAGAGATATCAGGAAAGAAGTTGTAACCCTTCAAGCATGAGATTGTGCGAAGTAATGCAAGAAAATCATCTTTTGCCAACGAGATAATTGCAAACTATTAGGCCAAGGGGACAAGTACTCAACAAAAGAGGCAATGTAGGATTGGATTGTTAGGTTTACACCCTCTGGTACTCGGAAAGGGTCAATTAACGTTTCAATAATGAAACATAAAGCCACAGCCTCCTTGTTGACGACGAATCCAGTGTGGATAAACAGCTCCAGTAGGATCAAAACTTTAACCCATCCATCCAGACAATCAAGGGTGGCTCTTTCCTCATCTGTTAAAGGTCCCCTCTACTCTATTTTTTTATTTCTCTATTCATTAGAACTAAGGTTACTGATCATAAAACTGAAAACCATTTCAAATTTGGTTTATAGTTTTATTATAATATGTAATTTAAGATTTTTTCCGTTCTTTCTACTACACCTCTGAATTTCAAGCAAAGAAAAATCCCCTTGTGCGATAGGCTTAGTAGATCCGACATATTCCAAACAATAACAAAGCTGATTCCAAGATAATGGATCCATATAGAGAATCCAACTACCTATATATTAAGTATTTCTTACTAATAGTTTTTATATATCATAACATTTTTCCTATCTAGAGAACTAAATTAAAATTATGGGGCCTTTATCTTCTTATGAATCTCAGAATGAAAAAGAGCGAAATGTGAATATTTCTTATATAATTAATTGTAAACAGAATACGTGATCGATTTAAATTCTGCTCACTGTTATATGTTATATAACCTTAGTTCTACATGTTTGAAGCAATTCCAGAATTTTTTAATTTAGAGTGGAGAGGACCTTTAAAAGAGCAAGCAGGAAGTTTGTTTTCATGTAATTCTGTGTACATCTAATACCTTTTTCCTTTTGGGTCTTGTCCATAGGAGGCCTGGAAATAGGCTCCACGTTCCTTGTCGTATCATTTAAGACACTGTTTGGACGATTAACCAATGACAACCTTGTCGAAAATGGAGGCACTATTGTCATTTGGCTGCATTATAACCTGTCTGGGTAGTTTTCGCATATTTCGAAGGGAAAAAACTTCTCGTACCCTCATCTCTCCTAGGGTTAGTGTCGGGATCTTCCACAACAGAAACTATGTTTCTCTTATCCCTCCCAAGTTCTTTAGCTAAATATAGAAGAGTCAACCCTTCTGCAGGACCTGTTACAATTTTTACCCTCTCGGTAGAAGTTAATCGCCCATTTTTTGGCCTTTTCACAGAGCTGCAATAAAGCGATGGACAGTTAAAATGCCTTCAAAATACATAAACGTTCATAACTTTCCAATTTTCCCATGGATTCGAAAAATATTTCAGCAAGATACTAACATAGAAGCAATCTTCCGGTGACCAAAGTTTCACTACTGTACGATCAATATTATTAAAATTATTCACGAAATAGTGATCTGCAATAAAGCGATGGACGTAGTTTATATACCTAACTTTGTAAACAATATTTTCAATATATGTAGGTTCAAATATCATCGATCTTTTCCTAAGTTTAGATTAATACCTTATTTCTCCATTGCTAGAAAATTCACTCAACCTGTAAACTATTCCATCAGCTCTTTCACAAGTGGGAGGGTTGAGCAGTCTTTACCAATCCTACCTCGAAGCCATCCCTACGGTTCTCATAGCCAACACTACCTGTGGTTTGCCTCGGAGTGACTCGTGGCAGCTGCTAAGAAGTCCTGACCAGAGTGTGTCCGACATGCCCTGGCCTGGATTCCTATTTGGTCAAACTCCCGCATCCATCTGGTACTGGTGTGCTGACCAGGTTGGTAGCATAGGTTACATTTAAACTTATAGCCTGTCTCTTAACATTAAAAACTGGGCCAAGCCGCCGAGGTCTCCCTGATCGTACAAATTGTCTTGCAGTTTCTTTTTTTTTATACTTTACTGATATTTCTTCCTTCCGCAGATGATGGTTCAACGTGCAATGTCAGCTAAATCCATATCTCACGCTAAAGGAGGGACACTATTTGCCGGAATTTTCAAGTTACTCCCAATCTTCTTGATGGTTCTTCCTGGTAAATCATCCTGCATTGCTGATTGATATTTTTTCTCTGTAGACAATAGCTACCAAATTCATTCTTTTAATTGAGATTTGAGATAATAGCTTCAAATTTTTCATTCTATTGCAGGTATGGCCGCTAGAGTCCTTTACACTGACGAAGTAGCGTGCGTAGATCCTGATGAATGTTTCAAGTTCTGCGGATCCAGAGTCTCTTGCACTAACTCAGCCTACCCCAAATTGGTGCTGGAACTCTTGCCTGGAGGTCTCCGTGGGGTGATGCTGGCAGTGATGCTGTCAGCATTGATATCAGACTTGACGTCCATCTTCAACTCCGCGGCCACTCTTTTCACTGTAGATCTGTGGCGCTATTTCAGACCAAAAGCAACAGTGAGAGAGCAGTTATTGTGTGCTAGGTAGGTTTTCTCTTTATTTATGTCGATCATTTAGATGGAAGTTAAAATCTATAAAAGTAAAAATAGAAAGTGATTATTACAGAGTAAGTTTTTGTTAAGGGAGTTCGGGTGTTATGTAGAAAGCCAATCACTCTCATCGATTTCTTGAGTCTTGGACTCTTGATACAGTGACATATTTTCTGAATTTTAAAATATGTGAAGATATATATTGCGAATTAAAATTTATTTAAACCTTAATACCTACAGATTATTCATCGTTGTGCTTCTCGGAATCTCCATAGCCTGGGTTCCAGTGATCGAAATGATGCAGGAGGGTGAAATGTACATCTACATCCAGTCAATTGCAGCGTACCTATCTCCTCCAATAGCTGCGGTGTATTGCCTTGCTCTATTCACTAAAACAATCAATGAGAAAGGAGCTTTCTGGGGCCTTCTGTCAGGTTTCGTGATTGGTACTATTCGAATGCTACTAGACTTTTCGTACGGAGAACCACTTTGCTACGAAGAAGATTTGAGACCTGCCTTAATACGCCTCCACTTCACGTACTTCGCCACCATTCTCTTCTGGTTCACAGTTGCCGTGGCTCTTACGGTGTCTGTCTGTACGAAGGAAGAGTTGGAGTCCTGGCGGTTGGTGAGAACTACTTTCCTAACTAGGAAGAGTGTTGAGGTCAGGAAAGATGAAGTCGTTGTCGCCAATGGAAGTGAAAATACAGAAGTACTTATAAAGGAGGCTAATGGCACCAAGAATGGAGTTGGTAACGACGAAGAAGAGGGTAAATATTTAGAACCACTCTTTAACGATAGAAACTCGCATTTGCTTAAGATTTTTTAACATGTGACTCTTTTATCTAATTATTGATGTGCATTTCAGGTAAAGAACCCCTTACGGGACTACATATTGTACAGCCTACCTCTCACTCTGACGAAGAAACCAGCGCCCCATCTCTACATCAGGAGAAATGGGAAAAGGTCCTCCTCAACACCCTTCTCTGCGTGATGTGCGTACTGTGCGTGAGTCTCTACATCACCTTCTCCATCAACCCCTTCACCGAAGAGGAGATACGGAGTTTACAGAGTAACAAGTTGATTGACATGGGGTTGCAGAACTTTACAAGTTTTCTCAGTTAACAGTGTTGGGTGTAGAAATTAGCAACTTTGACTTACTAAAGAAAGGATATCTTTGTTAAGTGTGTTGTGTAGGTATGAACTGTTGTACTGTTTAGTAGGTTCTTAATTATCGGTCAGTTCCACATTCTGCGACACGTAAAAGATATTGATTATAATAATTATTTAACTTATTTATTTTTATTGGTATCCATGATAGCTACCTGCAGGTATGTATCATGGATACCGATAAAATTAAATTTAAATAATTATTATATTTTTTTTCTTACGTATCCGAAGATGTGGAACTGACCGATAATTAAGAAGTTACCCTAGTGTTGGTTTGTATGTTAAGATTTATAGGTAAGATAATTTTTATAGCTAAATGTTTGTTTTTACCTGTAGCATTTTCTATTAGATCTCAATGTTTCATGGCCTTCTTTTTTTATTGGTCTAACTTAATTGTTTAAGTTTATTAATTCTGTAGAAGATGCTTCGGTCGTTATTTTACGAAGTACTAAAATAATCAACAATCTAGAATCACAGTTTTTCACCATAATTTTATGAATCATTCCTTAACTAGTTTTATTTTTAAGTTACAAAATCGAAAACTTATATGGAGAAATATAAATTATATACATGGTAGCTAGCTACGCAAGGTATTTTATATGTTTGTTATGTTTTTTTACGCCATTTGCATTGGGTCCAATGAGCATTTATTTTACATATCATTACATGTATAATTTAATGTGAAAATATAGTGTGCTAAATTATGAACATAAGGTAAATACCTAATTACCGTTTACCGTAAATAGGTGAAAGAGTGAAATTTTTATTTTCATGTTTTTTAACTTAGTATCTACATTTGTATTAAAAATGCTCATAAAATTATCCTATGCAAATTAAAAGTTTGAAAATTTGATTTATTTCATTGTAAATATTGGTGATCAGATTTTCGAAATACATATTTAAAGGTATATTCTTCTTTTTAGATTAAATATAACCTTTTTCCGTCACTGTTACGGGACTCTAGTGCCTAATGGTGACTTAGAATTTATATATCTGTTTTCTGTACCTAATTTTAAGCTGTAGCTACTTATATGACTCTACCGCAAGAAAACCCACCCATCCGATGACAGGCTGAAAATAGCGCAAGTGCCAAAATGGTCAGCTGGGAAAACAATAATTTTATAGATTCAAAATCGGGAAAAGCTTTTGTTTTTTTCTCTAATTATCGAGGAGGGTATGAGCTTTCAGGGTATAAGAAGCAATTGCGCTATTTAGTTGGTGTAAAATCTATGTCAGAAATATCTATTTTTGGGTTAGTTTTTCGCGCGGGAAAGTCATGAAATAAAATGTTTGTTAATGGTGATATATTGTAGTTACCACATTAATTAATTAGCAAAAATAGGTTATAGTGATATACAGGGAGTGCTATAGTGATATACAGAGCGTGCTATAGTGATATACAGGGAGTGTTATAGTGATATACAGGGAGTGTTATAGTGATATACAGGGAGTGTTATAGTGATATACAGAGAGTGTTATAGTGATATACAGGGAATGTTATAGTGATATACAGAGAGTGTTATAGTGATATACAGAGAGTGTTATGGTGATATACAGAGAGTGTTATAGTGATATACAGGGAATGTTATAGTGATATACAGGGAGTGTTATAGTGATATACAGGGAATGTTATAGTGATATACAGGGAGTGTTATAGTGATATACAGGGAATGTTATAGTGATATACAGGGAATGTTATAGTGATATACAGGGAGTGTTATAGTGATATACAGGGAGTGTTATAGTGATATACAGGGAGTGTTATAGTGATATACAGGGAGTGTTATAGTGATATACAGGGAATGTTATAGTGATATACAGGGGATGTTATAGTGATATACAGGGAATGTTATAGTGATATACAGAGAGTGTTATAGTGATATACAGGGAGTGTTATGGTGATATACAGGGAATGTTATAGTGATATACAGGGAATGTTATAGTGATATACAGAGAGTGTTATAGTGATATACAGAGAGTGTTATAGTGATATACAGGGAATGTTATAGTGATATACAGGGAATGTTATAGTGATATACAGGGAATGTTATAGTGATATACAGGGAGTGTTATAGTGATATACAGAGAGTGTTATAGTGATATACAGAGAGTGTTATAGTGATATACAGGGAGTGTTATAGTGATATACAGGGAATGTTATAGTGATATACAGGGAATGTTATAGTGATATACAGGGAGTGTTATAGTGATATACAGAGAGTGTTATAGTGATATACAGAGAGTGTTATAGTGATATACAGGGAGTGTTATAGTGATATACAGAGAGTGTTATAGTGATATACAGGGAGTGTTATAGATATACAGGGAGTGTTATAGTGATATACAGAGAGTGTTATAGTGATATACAGGGAGTGTTATAGTGATATACAGGGAGTGTTATAGTGATATACAGAGAGTGTTATAGTGATATACAGAGAGTGTTATAGTGATATACAGAGAGTGTTATAGTGATATACAGAGAGTGTTATAGTGATATACAGGGAGTGTTATAGTGATATACAGGGAATGTTATAGTAATATACTGGGCTATACTGTATTATTGTTAGTGTTCATGTATATCTATTAGAACTATCATTACAGTGATAAATATTGTGTATAGCTACTGATTAAATGTTCGTTATTCCATAATTAGTTTTTATTAGTATTTAGTTCTTTATTCAATACAAGTGTTAATGTACTAAAAAGGTTTTTTTTAGTAATTAGGTATTGAAAATGAATTAGGGTAAGCTCTGAGTTATCGGACGGTTCCACATTTTCGATCATAGACGAAAGAATGATTATAATTATAATTATGTTTATTTAAATTTTATTTTAATAGGCATCCAAACTGTAGATATCATGAATACCAATAAAAATTAGATATTAATTATTAGCTATATCGTTTTTTAAAATAGCTATGACCGAAGATGTGGAACTGACCGATAATTCGTAACTTACCCTAGTTACTATTTTCATAAAGTACATTAAAATTGAATATTTTGTGTTCAGTTTTGAAACAGTAACCAGGAAATAATAATGGAGACGTAAATGATGAAAGGGGACCCTATTTGATCCATAACATAATCTTCTATGGCCCCACCATAGAGTCTCTCGTGTTAAAATTAAATTTAAAAAAATTAGAGTACAATCGTATATATTTTCTCCAATTTTGTTTCCATTATTTTTTCTTGGAATGTCAACTTAAATATAAGACTCCTCCTCCCATCAAAAACTTTTCAATGTAATAGATAGGTAAATTAAGTGACAGAGACTGTATTTATTTAGAAAATATACTTTACTTAAATGATTTGTTGTTTCATTTACATCATTGACATTTAAAACATATTTGAACGTGTCTTGACATGTTTGAACGTGTCTGAACATGTTAGAACGTGTCTGGACATGTTTGAACGTGTTAAAACGTTTCTGAACATGTCTTGACATGTTTGAAAGTGTTAACACGTGTCTGAACATGTTAGAACGTGTCTGGACATGTTTGAAAGTGTCTGAACATGCTAGAACTTATATGAACATGTTAGAACGTGTCTGGACATGTTTGAAAGTGTCTGAACATGTTTGAAGGTGTCTGAACATGTTAGAACGTGTATGAACAAGTTAAACATGACAGCTATTGAAGAGTGAATTAAGTAATTATTTGAGTTTTGCTCGAACAAATTAACTAACAGTTTGACAACAAAATGATCAAATGTGATATCAAGTCATAGTAAATTAGTTATTGGTATTGTATGTTAATGTAATTCAAAATACTTAAAAATAGTCACCTTATGCAATAATTTAGTTTTCGATTTTATTGTTTAACCAAAAAGCCAACTTCATGATCAAATTCCTTATTTTACTGTTTGGCAACTCTACAAACGAATTGTTTCTAACCAGTTTGATGTTATTTAGTGACTACAGGGCATTAGATGCAATAAACTGATGCGTAGAAGGTAATGAAAGCTTCCGTTTAATAATGGTGCGAATTTGCATATTACCTGACTTCATAAATCTCTATACTGAGGCCATCAACAGCCAATGAGGAGACAGCATTGAATAGCGTGACGTAATGAGGAATGTTGTGATTGGGGCATTTCCTTTGGTTATCATTTTTTGGGGAATAGTATCGGCCAATCAGGAGACAGGGTTGAATAGCGTGACGTAGTGAGGAGTGTTGTGAGTGGGGCATTTTCTTTGGTTATCATTTTTTGGGGAATCTTATTGGCCAATCAGGAGACAGAATTGAATAGCGTTACGTAATGAGGAGCGCTGTGATTGGTTCATTAGCTTTGGTTATCATTTTTGGGGAATCTTATTGGTTAAATTAGCGATATTTTCACTCTATTAGAACAGCAATGTTGTTATTTGGGCTATTTGGGTAAAGTAGGTTAAGCCTAACAAATTTGCATATGACTGACGTATAATTTGGCCAAAATTGTAGTTTTTATTGAATACTCAGGTATTAAGTCAAGGCTGAGTGTTGTTGTAGTGTTTCAAGCATTTGGCAGAAATATGTTATTGGTAGATCAAACCTAATTCCATCCATCTATATTACCCAGATTAAAAGTAAGGCCGGACTACATATAAGTGAGATCCTTTCTTATTCTTCTATGGCCCCACAAATACAACTTTCTAACTGTGTAAATAATTATAATTTTATTTAATAATAAAATTAAAAATTAGATTTGAATAATTGTAAATTATTTTTTTCAAAAGCACATTGGAATTTTATTTCTGCATAGAAGATCTTCTATGACGACCTCACCATAACTTTTCAGCTGAAATAAAATAATGGTGGGAAGGTAGAAAATTCAATGATGTCCCCTCTTAATCTTCTATGGCTCCACCATACTTTTTGTCAGGGTTCACAATGACCCTTATCTTTGCTATCATTCTGTATAATTTATTAAACATATAATGTGTTATTAATATGTCAAAGAAGTGTTAAAGCATATCAAGGAAGTAGGTATAATATATTACAATAATGTGTCTATGGTTAAACTTATTAAGGTCATATAAATAAATTATAGTCATTAATTTCAATCTAGGGCTGAATTGATTTAAATATTCATTATTTGAGATAGAATTGAACTTATCAGGAAACAAATAGTTTTAAATTAAATCAATTCATACTAATTTGAATACATATTGTATACCTATATAGTTTATGTACCTATTCAATAGATACTCTGAGATCGATCCCTTAATGCGTCCAGCCAAATAATACGACCAGAGGAAAATGAAGTGCATTTTGATAGATTTGAACGGATTTTATTTATATATACATAAATATAGTTCAAGAAATACTTAAATGATGATATAATTTATGTATAACAATGTAACAGGTAGCTATGTTTATATAAGCTTACTTGTTTATAAAAAATGTTTTCTAATTTTTTACCCAGCGTCCCTTATTCAGTAAGCAACACCAGGAGTAAATAACACTCGTACTTTATCATTACTGCACTAAATCACAGAGCAGTCAGCGACTGCTTTGTTATCGTACGTCAGACAGACAGCTCGCAAAATAATTCAATTCTACTGTCTGTATGCGCGCCAGATATATGCAGACTGGTTATTATTTTCAGAGGAAAATATTAAGGAACTGGTCATCATTTTGCTAAAAATAATCTCGAACTGGTTATCATTTTGCCGTGCTGGTCATCATTTTTTAAAAATATTCTCGAACTGGTCATCATTTAGCTAAAATATTCTCGACCAGGTCATCATTTTGCTAAAACATTTTTGAACTGGTTATCATTTTTCCGAGCTGGTCATCATTTTGCTAAAATGTTCTCGAACTGGTTATCATTTTGCTAAAATATTCTCGAATTAGTTATTATTTCGCTAATATATTCTCGAACTGGTCATTATTTTGCGAAAAATATGCTCGTACTGGTCATCATTTTGCTAAATTATCGTCGAGCCGGTCATCATTTTACTAAAATATTCTTGAGCTGGTTATCATTTTGCTAAAAGATTCTAGAAATGGTTATCATTTTTCTAATATATTCTCGAGCTGGTCATCATTTTGTTAAAATATTCTCGAACATGTTATCATTTAGCTATAATATTTCCAAGCTGGTTATCATTTTTCTAAAATATTCCCAAGCTGATCAAAAAAGTTCTCAAGCAGGTTATCATTTTGCTAAAATATTTTCGATTGGTAATCACCATTGCTGAAAAGTAGTGTCGAGCATATTATTATCTTGGTAAAATATATTATCGAACTAGTAATCATCTTTCTAAAAAATTCTCAAACGTGCTGGTAATTATTATGCAGAACTATTCTCTGAAAGGTTATCATTCTCAGTATAAAATAATTTTCAAACTGATTACAATTTTCTGAGATATATCCTCGAATTCTGGTTAATATAGACGCATGTACTCTGAAACAATTTACAAACAGAGGTCAATGATGTCAAGAAATATCTCATAACCTTAAATTTAGCAAGAAAACAACAATATTGAACTTGGAGTAACCAAGACAAAGAAATTCTTACGATGCAAAAAAAAGCAGAGGACATAAAAATGCTCTGCAATGCACGTTGTGTGGTCGTAAGAATGCAGTCAAAAGGAAAACGATAACCACTTCATTTTCGATATTGAGGGCAATATATGGTACCTAGCTTATTTACTTTAATATATCAACGTATCTTGTAATCTATAAATAAATAAATTACTAGCATTATGGCCGCTTAACATTTTGATCATTTATCGATGAATACACTTAGAATGTAAATTTACTTTCACAAAGAGGACATGCTAATTGATTCTAAGATAGCGACAGATTTATTGTATTGAAAATATATATAATGTTAGAAAAACAAATTGTATGGCTTAGCGATATCATAATTATGGTTAAACTTATTAAAGATTCTATACAATGTTTACACAGAATTAGATCACATTGAAAAAAAAGTATGAAAATATACGTAAATTATGTGAAATATTAAATATCAACATGAAGTACTAAACATTAGAACGATTATGATGTTTATAATATAAACCCTCCATTGACCCCCATTCTCCAAGCAGCTATCACCTCCCATTGGCTCAGCTGTGATGATGTCATAATATAAACCCTCCATTGACCCCCATTCTCCATGCAGCTATCACCTCCCATTGGCTCAGCAGTGATGATGTCATAATATAAACCCTCCATTGACCCCCATTCTCCATGCAGCTATCACCCCCATTGGCTCAGCTGTGATGATGTCATAATATAAACCCTCCATTGACCCCCATTTTCCATGCAGCTATCGGCCCCAGGATACAGTAACATAGGGTATGGTAATCAGCTGATCAAATCTAGTATGACGTGACCACCGGGTGACTGGAATGTCGACTCTGACCACACTTTGAAACAAGGGAAAACCTACTTAAACTTAGTCACTTCCAAATTTAATTTTTTTCTTATCAATTACTAACTAGGCATTGGTTAAATTGTATTTCCATTATTTTTTTCCTTAATTGTTATTCATAGGAACTACAATTTAGCAGTTAACTACAGGATACAGTAACATAGGGTATGGTAATCAGCTGATTGAATCTATAGTTTGACGTGACCACCGGGTGACTCAAAATGGCGACTCTGACCGCACTTTGAAACATGGAAAAACCAACTTAAACTTAATCACTTTTAAATTGAATTTTTTCTTATCAATTACTAACTAGGCATTGGTTAAATTATATTTCCATTATTTTTTTTCTTATTTGTTATTCATAGGAACTACAATTTAGCAGTTAACTAGCACTAGTTTAGGCTCCTATGTAGCATATTTTCAAGACCCTATTTTTTATAGATAAGTTAAAGAAATGAACAATAAAAACACACCTGAATTATATCTATATATTCAACTTTAAGGTTCAATCGCCATTTTCGCTCTTCTTTTGCACGAAACCCCTATAAAATGACTTCAAACTTCTCGATATTAACATGCAAATACGAGGAATTATGAGCCGCTCGGTCACAAACAAGAAATGTGTTGTTGTGGTGACGTCATATTTTTGCGTCGTCTACTAGGTACTAAACACGTTTATGTTCCTGTACCCTGATCGGCCCCATTGACTCAGCAGTGATGACGTCATAATATAAACCCTCAATTGACCCCCATTCTCCATGCAGCTATCACCTCCCATTGGCTCAGCAGTGATGATGTCATAATAGCTACCTCAAATTCAAGATGGCAGCTTCCATAACTGCAGTTCTTTCCTCCCCTATATACTGTTTTAACCCAGCCCATTGATCGGTTTATGGGTTCACATACCATAGCATAATAAGCATATAGATATCACTTACTCCCATGTTTGTTATGTCTGCCAAACCTGCTACAAACAGATACCTATTTGTGTTTAGGCTGGCCTCATAAAATAGCAAAGATGTGTTCTTTATGGCTGTCTCACGGAAGCAAACTTAATTACCTACGATAATAAAGATCTATTTTAAACATCTTATGTAGTCTAACGAACTTTAAACGTTCTAGAAATCAAAGTTATAGAGTACTTAAAGTTTACCCTTCACTGCGCACATCATTAGCAAAAAATGATGGTTGTTTTAACCCCTCACTGTGTACACTATGAACAGTAAATGATGTTTTAAAATAGAGTTGGGTGGCAGGGCTATAATGTCTATATGCCATTTCACTTCTGTAAGAAACTACTTAGAGGAAATTCTAAAGAAATATATACCAATTAATTATCTTTTTCTGTTAGAATAAAACAAAATTACAAATTATAAAATTTGTAAAAAACTTTAATGAGGAAAGTGATTCGTTAATGCCCATGTTTCAAAGTGTGGCAGATAAACCAAGATAATTTGCTCAACTTCCGCATTCAAATATTACTAAATATACATTTCATTGCTAATCTGATTTGACCGAATATGAATTAATTTCTATTTTTTTTTCTCTATCTCTTCTTGTAAAAAATTTCAAATTCGAAGAGTATTTATTATACCTACAGTGATATTTATATTTATAACGATAAGAGAGTAGTATATTATTATTACACCAAATATATAAAAATGTTTGACTGGTTGTGATTCAAAAGGTTATACAAATAAGTATTGATATTAAACAGGGTATGTTCCAGGTTATCGTACTGTTCCACATTTCCGATCATATAGGATTTTTTTTACCGTTTTAACTCATTATTTCAATTTGTATCCATATAACTGCAGTTTTTTTTATGATCGAAAATGTGGAACTGTCCAATAACTCTACCCTAAATGCGTAGTCTAAATTTCAGCATCAAAATAATGATAAAGAGAGAACAATTGTGGCAAAATATAATAGTTACATTTTTAATGATCTATTTAAAATATGTATTTACTTTGATTCAGTAGGTATAATTATTATAGCTTTATGTCATTATAGCAACATCTGATTATGACTGTAATACCAGAAGCCGTTCAATTTTACTGTAATTATAAATCAATGAATAATAGTTATTTATACTGTCATAGAAGTATAAATTACATTATGTTTACGATACTCCTATTATAATTTATTGTTTCCACAAGTTTTCTGTATATTCTAAGAATACGTTAATTATTTGCAAGGATAATTAAATATTCAATTTATCATTGAATGTTAATAAAGTGATGGACGATCGAATACTGGTAAATAATGAGACTTAATTATATTCATTTAAACGTATGATGACAATTTAGAATTTATGTCTCATAAATAATTGATGTTTTTCTTAGCCCAGTGAGTACCTAGCGATAAATCTATCACAGCAATCTTGCCTCAGTACCTAGCTATAAAATAGGCGAGCTGGTCAGAAGAAGAACTAGTACCTAGCCATAAATATCAGAGCTGTGATCACTTACTCAGTACTGCTAATAGTGTCACACTACCTACCCATTAATTAAGCATTTAAGTGCCTATCTATTTGGCTTAATAACGCCTCTCAATGCTTCTTTAGAGTTGGAAGAAAATTCAATATTTCGGTAGAATCCAATATGGTGCGATCATGATTATGTAAGGGTGTAGTTAAGAAGTATTAACATTTACTTAATATTATTGCTACATCTCTTGTGAATGTAAATTAAATCATTTAAGTTGAAATTTTCAGGAGAAATTAATATCGTTTTCAACTGTATGTTTTAAATTTTCAAGCAGTTTTGTGATTAAAGATCACCTAAGTAATTGAAATGATAACCAATGTGTAAGTCAATAACGAAGCCACGTGGTTTCTAACTATCTGTGTTCATTATATTGATTTCTGAAATTTTCTATGGTGATAACTATTTTCCATTATGTTTAGGACAAATTTATTGCAGGGTAGGCGACGGAGTGGGTATTGAAAATCTTGTGTAAAATATCTAAGTAACGAAAACTGTCTAAAATTACGTTAGGAGCTACCTAGGTAGGTAGTTAACGTTATCAACTACATTACCTACCATAAATAGTATCAAAAACACTTATTATCTTACTATAATACCTAGCTAGGTTACAAATTAGACTACCTATTATCTTTACTACTGAATAAATGAACTACTAACTACAGTACCTACCTACCTAAGTGAGTAGGTACCTAGGTAGGCACTATCTGATCTCATTATGCATGCAGACTGAGTGCATAATGTGCACATTGTTTCTAAGCAATAATTGAGAGGATGACATTGAAATCCTACTAACACACTTAGCAATGTACCTACCTACCTACCTACTTACCAATCAAACTACCTACCTACTACATGTGTCAGGAATATTAGAGTGATTTTTCTACGGAAATTCACATCAGTTTTCTTTTAGGCGTTGTAGGAGTGTGTGTTCCGTGCCAATCATTCCTCATTTCAAACACTTTACCTAGTTTATACCATCGAACGAAGAGCTAGTGATGCTACTTGAAGATTTTGAATGTGTCAACAGTATTTACATTACAAAATAATTTTACATGCTTATTTTTCATTGCAACACAGTTTTTTCAGAAGAAAATGTTCATAACACAGGAACTATCTATACATCTTTCAATCACTGAGCAACAATAACAATGATTTTTTTTAAAGGGAAAGTACACTAGTGAAAATAATAATAACCTATCTATTACTATAGCGCCATAGTTTATTTGTCATTTCACACGATTCTTTATACTATTATTTATTCATAGTCAATATAATTCAATTTCTGCATGAATTTTCTGATATTATTTCTTTGGAAGTGAATTAATGCTATATTAATTCTATATCAATATAGCTATATTATATACCATAATTATTCTGTATATAGGTATAATGTATTATTCTACACTACAGTTTCATTAGCTATCTAAGATTATTTAGAAATTATCTAGGTTATTGCACCTAATTAAGTACCGGATGTAATTTAGTTACCGTTTTTTTATTAAAGAACATTAGGGTAAGTACCAAGTTATCGGACGGTTCCGTATTTTCGATTGTGAAAAAAAAAATATATATAGGCCTATTATTAGGTAACTTTTATTAGAATATAATTTCTTTTGTATTACCGAAAATGTGAAATCATCCGATAACGCAGAACTTCCCTAGGTAATTATAACAATATATATTCAATTAATAAATAAATTACCTACCTAATTATAATGTATTTATAATATTTTATATAAATTGATAAAAATAAATTGACAATTCTGTCCTCAAATTAACCAGTTTTTTTAAATATGCCTTTATTAAAATATACATTAATGAATTAACGATTAACAGAATTTTAGATTATTCCAATAAAATGATTATAAGTTGAATAGTGATAAAGATTTCATAGCAATATGGTTATATTTTTATTAGGTGTAGATAGTTGATAAAAATTATATTTTTCTATTTCAGGTTAGAAAATCGTTTTTATTGTAGTTATTTATTAATTAAATTATTAGAAGTAAGTATACGATTCATTTTATTTCGATAACTTTTTAATGATAAAGCACATGGAAAACTAGGGTAAGTTCCGTGTTATCGGACAATTCCACATTGTCGATCATGTAAAAGAAGTATGCAATAATTGAAAAAGTTAAAATCATAATTATTGAATATTTTTTTCTTACATGTTCGAAAACGTGGAACCGTCCAATAACTCGTAACTTACCCTACTTCTTCTTCAACTCTGCAAACTACATTGAAAGATATCCGGATAAATGAATATCTTATTGCAACACTATGCGTGAACTGAAAAGTCTTTCTATATACAGGGTGACCCACAAAAAGTGTACCCAACTCAGAATTAATATAAACATCGTATTTAATAGTTAAAAAATGTGTTTCAGTTAATTTTTTTTCATGTATCAATTCTACCACCGTCATTGTTTAAGATTGTACGTGTACGATATTTATATTAATTCAAACTTGGGTACATTTCTTGTGGGTCACCCTGTATATTGTCTCTTTTTAAAATAATCTCCAAATCTAGTTCTATCGAACCCTTTAGTTGGTGTCCATTACAATCTATTATCTTCAACCCCTTCTTAACCTTTACACCGAATTGTGGTTAAAAGGTTAAAAAACAGCTTATAGATTCCGGTAAATTCTTTTATTATAATCCTCATATATACAACTTTATTTGTCGCTGTAAAAAGATGTAAATTGATATAAAGGCATTCATACAATATCTATTTACAGTCAATACAAATAATATTCCACTAGGGATGAACTCTTATGGTGAAGAACATTCATACAATATCTATTTACAGTCAATACAAATAATATTCCACTAGGGATGAACTCTTATGGTGAAGAACATTCATACAATATCTATTTACAGTCAATACAAATAATATTCCACTAGGGATGAACTCTTATGGTGAAGAACATTCATACAATATCTATTTACAGTCAATACAAATAATATTCCACTAGGGATGAACTCTTATGGTGAAGAACATTCATACAATATCTATTTACAGTCAATACAAATAATATTCCACTAGGGATGAACTCTTATGGTGAAGAACATTCATACAATATCTATTTACAGTCAATTATAATATCAAAAAAGAGGCGTTAAATTCTTTCATCTCGTCTGTTCATTTTTATATATTCAGGTAATGGTAGTTGCATAGAAAAATATTTAATTTCTTGTCTGACGATCTCATTTACATATCTTAGAATCAAGTACCTGTTAATGTTCTTATCAGGTGGTGAAAATTCTCTACATTCCGTAAGTTATTTGATGGTTTGACCATTCTGAGACAGTCTCATAGTCTGACTTCTTGGTCTGGGTCACAGAGTTGCTTTGTAGGCTGAGTTACGAATTATTGGTTAGTTCTACATCTTCGGTCATATAAGAAAAATCATAATTATTGGTCATATAATAATTATTATTTAATTTAATTTTTTATAAATTTTTATGAATTCAATTTAAATTAAATTAATTTTAATTTATTTTCATTTAATTTTAATTTAATTTTCAGTAAATTTTCCATTTAATTTAATTTTAATTTACATTTAATTTTAATTTTATTTTAATTTACTTTTTATTTTTATTTACTTTTTGTTTTTATATATTTTTTTATTTTAATTCTGCAAACCCTGGTTTGCAGAATTATTAATAGATGGACTGTGCAGGTATGATGGGTATCAATAAAAATAGTAGTTACTATTATATCGTTTTCTCTTATATGATCGAAGATGTGAAACCGACCGACAATTCGTAACTTACCTTACGTGGTACCTATTAAGCTAGACACTATAAATACTAATTAACTTTAAGTAAGTGGGTAGACTATAATTATCCTGTTGATGGTTCAGATAATATGATAATAGACATCAGTAATTTGCACAGTATTGTTTAAGTTTAAACTGTTGGATATTACTATAGTAGTAAAAACATTTTTTTTGTATGTGCGCCAGAAAACGACTAAGCAGTCATTATTTTTTTTATTTATAAGGAAATTTTTCTGTAATTCATCCAGGTACACAAATTGTACCAGGATGAAGAATTAAATGTTAAAGAAATTTGCTTTAAGTCATTTTTTTCTATTCTAACTAGGTGTAAAGAATTCAAGACTAAGATGCCTTACGCTGAAAGTTATTCATATCTGTAAATAGATAGAATTGTAGCTTAGTTATTGTTAGTAAACGATTATCTAAAATTGAACTATTAAAATTATCTAAATTTAATTTAAGTAAATTAAATTGGTATCTAAATTATTGTTTTCATTACTTTAATTACTTCCCAAAGATAAATATTTTATGAAGAACTTCATTCCTGATACTTACTTATTGAATACAAAATGTTATGCGGTAATCAGTTAAATAACCTAGATTTAACAAATTATCTTTAATTAGATGACTTCACGGATCTATGCTATGGTAACACAATGTGATATTTAAATACTTAATCATTTGTGATATTTAAATGTAATAAATTGTTAAAACACGTCCACACAAATTATACTAAGTATAGGTCAAATAGTTGACCTCGGCAATCCCAGTTATAATTCTACATTCTGTAAACTTTGAATTCCTATAATGTTACCAGGAGCCAACTCATTAATTGATGGCACAGTCTTGGTTGGTATTAAACTCCTTTGCTTTCTTAATTAATTAGTTATGTTTATGATTAAAGGTCCGTACACACGAACGGTTTTTTAAGTCTTTCCACCAGAAATTTTGCTAAGCTGCTCCTACTTTTTCCACGAGATTTTTGAATCATAAAATAGAAAAAAACGATAAAATTATTATTTATTTTAGTTGGTATCCATGATACCTGAAGATATCATGGATGTCAACTCTTATAGGATTCAAAAGTCTATTGGAAAAAGTAGGAGGAGCTTAGCAAAAAGTCTGGTGGAAAGACTTAAAAAGCCCGGCGTGTGTACGGCCCTTTAGTCTTACCTCTATGGCACAAACCTCTAAGTTAATCACACTACACTAACACGGACTGAGCAGTCAAAACTCTGTTATCAGTTAATGAGTGTAAGTAAACAGACTATCATACTTCCTATAGGTGCATGGCAGTAGGACATCAAGTGGTGACATCGAGATCTGGACTACCAAACCATCAAGATGCTCTCAATAAACAGTTAAACACGTTTTTATATTTCTAATTATTTAACCTTTTATGCTCTTAAAGGACATATCAGTCCCCTTTTAAATTGTAGGTAATGCTCGTTATATAAACAGACACCCACTATAAAAGACAAGAATATCCATTCTAAGAGCCATGCAGCTCCTACAACGACCTCTTTCAATTTTATGGTTTAACAAATATTTATTAGTCTTCCAAGTATTTAGTTACACACTGATTATATTCAGAGGTATTACAATTTACAATCAACACTTGATGTATTATTTTTTTCAGATTTTCATTAATATGATTTTGTTAGCCTTTTCTTATACATTTTCTTTGACTAGAAAAGTTTTATAGAGAAGTGTATCAATTCTATTTATTAAATTCTATATTTTCACGTAATTCATACCATGTAGTTGTTAATATCTTCGTTTTATATTACCTACCTTATTATTTCGTATATTTACAGGTGGAGCTAATGAGTTCGGAGTTTGGCAAAAACTTATTTTTCCATTATACGGCTGAATTTAAATTTAAATTTACCTAGTTTTCAGAATAATAATACATATTATCAATAAAGCAAACCAAAATCCCAGTAAGTTAAAAAATGGTGAAATCGATTATTTTCTCAATAACTGAAATCAAATCTTTGACGTACAAAAGGTAACAACCGCAACAAAACTGGTATATCAGATAATAAATACATAGTTAAATAACATTATTATATCAATAAATTTTCAAATCTAATCCATTTTGTAGTTTTCAACAGATTGTCTTCAACAGGTTTTCTTCATAATGTTCCAATAATGGTAATTTCCAAAGAAGAGAGAAAAATCATCATTTTATTGCACCAGAGTGGTATGTCAGCGAAGGAAATTGTTGTAAAAGGCCTTGCGTCATCGTAAACTGTCTACCGGCTGATAAAAAGGTCAAAGAGCCAACTCAAACTTGGAGAAGACAGCTACTGGCAGGGAAAAACTATCTCCATTTCGACAGGATCGGTCTGTGGTGTGCCCTTCTCCCACAAAAGTACAGCCAGCAGCTCACAGATTGCGCAATAGGGCCAGGCAGGAGGAGTTTATTCCCCAGTTCGAGCAGTTCAATGTCGGTCTTTTCTATGAAGGGCTGGTGTCAAGAAGGGCACCAAAGAAACTTCTTTTAACACCGAAGAGCATTAGGGATCGTTTCGTTTTTTGCAGGAAATAACAGGATTGAACAGCTGAGTAATGGGACAGAGTCATTTTCTCCAATGAATCTCCGTTTCCTGTTTTCGGCATCATAGGGAAAAGTCTCATTCGACGACAAACAGGCGAAATATTTGACATGGATTGTGTCGTCCCTATGGTGAAGCATCCTGCCACTCTTCATATCTGAGGTTGCTTTTCAGTCAAGGGAACTAAATTCGAATTGATAATTTAAAGTCCTTAATGATCATATTATCACAACAATCACCGATCAGTTTCTCGATAAACAAGTTTATTTCAAACAAGATGGCACAACCTGCCACACAGCAAGAGTTGTTAAGAAGTCCTCGAAGACAAAGAAGTAGAAATTTTGGATCCATGACCAGGGAACTCTACCCAACCGATTCCGGTCGAAAATTTGTTGTCGATTATCAAAAACCGAGAAAATATAATGTAACCAACCAAATTTGAACAACTTTGTGTGTAGATTGAGTAGGAGTGGAAGTTTTTTGACCAGAATATGTCAAAATCTTTGCTTCAACAAAGCACAAAAAAAAAATGTATTGAAGAAGAGTGGACAACACTGCAAAAATTAGCTATCGGACGTTTTATATTAAAAACGAGTTACTAAACATTGTTTTCGGGCTACTATTTTTATTATTCATCCTCAATTGTGATTTCAAATGTGACCAATCACAAACTACCGACAATTAGAAGCTAGATAACGAAAAAAAATATATTCGGTTTTGCCAAACTCATTGACCACACTTGTATATGAGTAAGTTACATAATTATTATAAAATAATTAACATTTTCATAAAATTTTAAATTGATTATTATCGGAGATCGTTTACTTGGCTAAACTATAATTTCTTTGAAATGCTGGTAAAGAAAACTTACACAGTTTAAAACTTTAAATCATCAACTGAATTATTTCTAGGGCCTTACAGTGTATGTGTTTTGCGGAATAATTTATCTATTTTCCTTAAAGGACCTGTTAAACACATTCTAATGCTTTCACATTACAACCAATGTGTACGTTGAAGGGTCGTACACACGCAGGGTTTTTTAAGTCTTTCCACCAGATTTTTTGCTATAAACTCCTCCTTTTTCCACGAGAGTTTAAGAAAAGACGTTTTTTTAACGCTACTTGCAGTTTTAGAGGATAGCGCTAGGGTTATGCTCTTCAACTACGAGGTCTTAGATTTTTGTGTTAGGTAGGCTCGTAGGCTTCATTTACTATCACCTCTTCATTTTCCTCTTCCATCCGTGAGTGCAGCCACCGGTGCTTGTGTCCCGTTTCGTCACATTCCTTGGTAAGTGACTGCATTCACGGAGTAGCTTTTCTGCATCCATGAGCATTGTCACCGACGGTGGTAAGTGACTTTGTTCATGGAGCCACTTTCCCCTCTGACTACTTCTTCTAGTCCTTTGTATTTAATTTCCTTTTGACGTCAGCGATATGGCCTTTGGTTCCGAAGCAGACGTTAAACCCTACTAAATTAATTTATTAAGAAAAGACGATATAATTATTATAAATTTAGTTGAATGAAATTTTATGAAATATTTTCCAATCTTTGAACTATTTGGCTATTATTTGCAATATTTTTCTATTTTTAGCTATTTTTTGGTATTTATTTTAAAACTATTGGTATATTTTGGTATTTAATTCAAAATTATCGGTAAATTTTGCTTTTTATAAATATTCTCTCTCTATTTTTCCTATACCTAGAATTTAAAAATTAATAATTAAATTACATTATAATATAGTAAGTACTGCCTCGATGATATTTCTAATTTTTTTTCTTTATCTAAATCCATATTTGCAGTATCTACATTAACTAACTTATTTAAAGAAAGATGAAGTTTTTGTCCCTGTTTTTCCTGTTGAATTTCTTCACTTCTTGCTTCACAAACTCACAAGATGTAAGTAATTAGTATTTGTAATTAATTAACTCATTAAGGATTAGCTTAATTAATGAGGTTATTTTGCTCATAAAATATAGTAGAAAAAGATTAAATATCGATTGTGTTCATGCAATAAAAATATATGCCAATTAAAATTGATTGGAGTTACCATATTATGTAATTAAGTAGCTACTTTATTTAAATTATTTAAGTTACCCTGTAAATTTTAATAATGCTAAATTTGTTTAATTTTGTGAAATGGAAAAATGATAATCAAATCATAATGTTATTATTTTCATTATTTTCAGACCACTCATCACAAAGGTTTACACGGTTTAACGGATTACCAAATAGTCTACCCTGTTCAGATCACAGAGGAGCAGGCTACTCACAAATTTAAGGAGAGTTTATCGCAATACACTAAAAGAAGTAAGAGAAGCCCCAATTCACATCAGAAAGATGATATATTCGTTCGCATATCTAGCAATTATGAAGACTTTTTTCTGCAGCTGAGACCGAATAGAAAGCTTATGACATCAGGCACTAGAATTGAGTGGGTGTTGCCAACTGGTAAAAGAGTTCTCAAGAATGTCAATGAAGATTGTTACCTAGTGGGTAGTTCAGTGCGTGATCACAAGTCTAGCTTAGTAGCGCTAAGCATGTGTTCTGGATTTAGAGGTTTCATTAAAAGTAATAACAGTAGTTACTTCATAGAGCCACTGAACTCTGAAGACGATACAACTACTCCTGTGTACCCAAATACCAACATTTATGCCACTAATAACGTTTTAAATACGTCAGGTCGACCTATTGGTCATTCGTCATTTCGAAATGAAGGTTTCGACAGCCATTCTCCTGTTGAATCTCAAGCCCATGTGATCTACCGAGTGGACGACGTGTTGGCCAAACTTAATATATCCTTGAGGAATGATCAGCGATATCCTAGAAGACCACAAACAAAGTCAATGTCCATAAAGCAACAGAGGAAGAAGAGGAAGATAAAGAAACAGAGAAATAAGAAGAATAGGAAATGTAGAGTACTGAAGAAAGCTATTCTTGATAATTTGAACCCCAGTGAAATAAATAAAAAGATTGCCAAATGTAGAAAAGAGAATGGGAAAAGAGTTAAAGGAGGCTACAGAGGAGGTTGGAGGAGAAGAAACAGGAGAAACCAAGATAAAAGAAGAAATAGACTACAGAGGAAGAAAAGAAGGAATGGAGTGAATACTGAAGGTGTTTTATTAGATTTTTTTATAATAATTATTTAATAAAACAAGATTTTCTTTTACCACGTTAACTATTGGGATATAAAAATGTATCACCTGATATACACTTTTATTAATTATACGTAAATGATACCAATCATTAAATTTACGCCGTTCAACTCTATTCAATTGAATAATGGTACCATTTATGTCAATTTGACGTTAGAGTCTGAGTTAGAAGTATAGGGGTTACTATTCATTGGTCCGACACCCCATTATTCTGAAAATTTTCTTGTTTATTTGTGAATTTGTGATATAACATCAAATTTTGGCATTATAAAAGAATTCAATGTGCAGTACAACAAACCAGCGGATAGAACAAACTACATTACGTTTTCATATAAAAAGTCTAAGGGTACGTTCACACTACAAGCGGAGCAGCGCGGAGCGGAGCGCCATTAATATCATTGTTTATTTGGAGCGCCGCTCCGCTCGCAGTGTGAACAGCCAAGCGTCTCTGCATACGAATACAAAACAACACTAATGGCACTCCGCTCGCGCCGCTCCGCGCCGCTTGTAGTGTGTTTGAGCCTTAAGAATGTCCGATCAATGTGGTAGATAAGTCCCCGAAGTAGTTGGACTGTATCACCTTCAAGACCCAATAAGATTAACCATAGTCAAGATTGTAAATTTGATATACATTTTTATTTGTCTGCAAGTATATATTAATTATTCAAAGCCCTTTTTATTTTATTTTTTATTGATATTACAGCTGCTAGTTCTCATCTGGTGAGCATTGACAAGAATCTGACAGGTAGTCAATGGTATGGCGGATACTCACCAGATACCCAACATGAGCTGTACCAGCCTGGTAGGTAGATATTAGTCCCTTTTCACACGGGCGATTTTCTCATGCAGCAGCAAAGAAAATAACACATGAAAAACGCTACGATTGATTGAACGTATCATGGCTTACTTAATATACATTAATACATGTTATTATTATTAATACATTATTATTATGAAGTTATGTGTTTTGAATATCCGCTTACATAGGGCGTTTTTCATGCTGCATATTTGTAGAAAATACCGCCCCGTGTGAAGTAGGCCTCAGTCTTTGACATTGAAACGTTTCTATCAAACCACGATATAAGAATTACTACCTTTCTTTCAGCGTATTCTGTCAACTCAATCCCCAATACCGCGAAAGCAGGACCCAAAAGATGGCTCGAAGTTGCCGTAGCTGTTGACAGCTCCGTGATTGACTTTCACGGTAGTGATGATACTGAGAAGTACATCTTCACTCTTTTCAACATTGTTAGTAACTATGATGAGTTGCGTTGGTGGTGGAGAAATATGTTAGATAAAATTGGCATGAAGTTTGTAGCAGTGTTTTGAAATAAAGAAAAAACTGAAGACTCGTTTAAAAAGGGTATGATTTTAAAAGAAGATGAATGTTCTTATCCATTACAGTAATAAGTTTCAAATACACAAATAATCACACAGATTAATTGAAGAAAAATGCCGTCTTAAATATAACCTTCCGCTTTCTGCGAAGGTATCAAAAGGAATTAATACATAATTTATCAAATTATGAAATATTTCATAGTAATTTTAACATTATCTTTTTTATATATGATAATTTAACTTTATTTTTCATTAATTTTCTTTTCATCTTGTTCACCCATTCCAGGTCAGTGCCATCTATCAAGATCCCTCTCTTAACGCCAACCTAGAAATAGTCATTTTGAGAATGATTCTCTACTCCGATCCTAAACACTCTCAGGTAATCTATTCTAAAGGGCCGTACACACGTAGGGTTTTTAAGTCTTTCCACCAGACTTTTTGCTAAGGTCTGGTGGTGTGTACGGCCCTTTACATTTGAAATAACCACAATAATTACACATAATTGATTATGACTGTAGGGTTGTTGTGACAATATTTTTTAAAAATCATAGATCATAAGAATATCATAGACGAAATGAAATGGTATCAAATTCTATATACCGCTGGTGTAGAACGATTCAATACTTTGAACTCTCTTCGTCTATAATATTTGCAAGATCTATGATTTTAAAAGCATATTGTCACATCACTAATTGACTATCATTACACAACAGGTTTACCCTGGCATGGCAAAGAGATCTCTTTCTTCCGTCAACAAATGGTCCTCCCGTTTATACGAATCTTCGGAACCGGATATGAAACACGATTTAGCTGTCTGGATAACAAGACACGATTTGGGAGGACCTTCAGGTACAGTCAAAAGTGCATCCGAAATGTTTTTGACAGGTTACTAATTTCACAAATCCAAAAATAAACTTTACCAATTGTAATGCTTGTAGATAGTTAATAATTTGACTGGTTTTACACGACAAATTAGTAAAATTTGAAAGTTATAGGAAATTAGAAAAACTGTGATTTGAGAAATTAACATCATACGGAGACCATTTTATTTGGTAGTAAACTTTTATTATTGATTTCACTCGTATGATATTTGCTAATTTATCAACCTCCACCTTCCGTCAGGTTATGCCCCAGTTGGAGGGGTGTGTCACCCCGGTAGATCCTGTACTCTGAACAGGGACGAGGGGCTTAGCAGTGCCTTCATCATTGCTCATGAAATGGGACATGTGTAAGATGACTGAGCTTCGAATTATAGTTCTAAATTTTAATGTTTTTAATGAACATTTTTTGTCTTTTCAATAAAAAAAAATTCCCTTTTTTTTGTTACTTTTTAAAAGTTGAAACTTTTTGTGTGAAGTCGCCTAATCAGGTTCACAGTATTCGAAAAGTGGGTGTTGACAGGCGAATCAGAATCTTCTAAACATCATATTGGTTAATGAGCTGTGTTAACACCCATGTTCCGTATACTGTGGATGTCCCTAGTACTTTATAAACAACGTATATCGATTCGATTTCTTTTCGATTGCCTGGGTTATCGAATCGATGGATTGTTCCATCGAATCGCCAGACCGTTGTTTGTAGGGTATTCCTAAGTTTTTATACCGTTCCTTTCCTGTTCTCAGCCTAGGTTTAGCTCACGATGGAGACACTAGAAGTGACAACAGCTGTAGAGGCTTAGTGGGCTCTGTAATGGCACCCTTTGTTGCCGCAACCTTCACCAGCTTCTACTGGTCAACTTGTTCCAGGAGAGAGTACAGAGACCTGGCTAAGTAATTAGATATACTTAATGTAGCGTGCAATTAGATTTAATTGTTATCGGTCAGTTTCACATTTTCGGTCATATAAGAAAAAACGATATAGTTATTATTATTATATGTTATTTTTATCATTTTTAATATGTGATCGAAAATGTTGAACCGACCGAGAATTAGTAACTTACCCTACACTAGTGTACCCATTCCGTCAAATTGGTTCTATTTTAAAACACTGACTGTTTCTTTCTTTTTCAGTAAATGGGAATGCATGAAAACACCTCCAGTTTGGGCCAATGCCTCCTCTATTTCCCCAACCATGACCTACCAATACACTTTGGATGACCAGTGCAAACTGGAGTTCGGACAGGGGTTCGTAAGCAAGCTAACAGAGGAGTTATTGGATGAGATTGGAATACAGGGAAATAGTCTAGGCTAAAGTGGGATCAATGACCTTTTGACATAGGTCATGCACCAGTCTGACCTTAAGAAATTACTCACTGTCCTATCACTAACACCCACTTTCCGAGTACTGCTCCCTAACTGCGTGTCCTCTTTCAGTTACTCGGTTTGTGACAAAGTTCTACCTGAGAATTCATGCAGTCTCCTTTGGTGCTCCAGTTCCGTCACACCCCTCTACTGTAAGACAAAGAAAGGACCCCCCTTGGAGGGGACCCCCTGTGGACCTCAAAAGGTGACTATATGACCATTGGGTTAGTCACTAGTTAACGTCCGGTGCCACATTTTCGATCATACATAAAAAATTAATTAAAATTACTAGTTAAATAAAGCGAGTTTGATATTTTTTTTTATGATCGAAATGTGAACCGTCCGATAACTCGTACCTTACCCGATAGAGAATTAACACCTCTTGTGGGAGAATAAATTACTATAACCCACACCTAAATATAAATATTATTCATTCATAATAATATTAATTAGTAATCAATTATAATTGATTTTTTTTTCGTATTTGTTTAGCTTCAAGAATTATAAACCATAATTGGAATAAGACATCCTTTAACTAATGTGATAATTTTTTTAATTTATTTGAAATTATATTTTATATTATTTTTCAAATTTCATTTAGGGTAAGTTACGAATTATCGGTCAGTACTACATCTTCGGTCTTATAAAAAAATATAAAAATTATTACAAAGCGCTATGACTGCTATCTAATAATAACAATTTTTATATTGTTTTTTCTTATATGACCGAAGTTGTAGTACTGACCGATAATTCGTAACTTACCCTTATATTTTTCGCAGTGGTGTCAGAATGGCATCTGCTCATCAGTTATTGCTTCAAGTTCATCTAAAGATAAGAAGAAGGAAAAGATAACGCTTATCTCTAACGAGTGAGTATGAATGACTGCAAAGATTAGTGAGATATAATTAGTGTATAATTTATTTCTAAAACAATAAGTCTTTCCTGCTTAACAAAATAGAAAATAATAAAATAAGTTATATAGCATTCTTATAGCATTCTAGTTGATTCTTAATTTCCAATAAAATTGTTTTTTTTTTTAACTGATTTTAGACGATTTTGCTGCACCGAATCCAAAAATAACCTCAAATTGGTTCAATCAGGTCAACTTTTTGATTTATGCCAAATATTATTTATACTTCTGGCCCACTCGACTACACTGAAAGAGAGGTGGTGAATTATCTAATGGAGAAAATTCGTTATTATCACCATGAGTGGACGATCTGTGGTGACCAGAAAATGATGAACTTCAGGTCTTCAGATATAAATAAATAAATAAATAAACTTTATTGAAAAAAAATATATATATATAAATTGTTACATGATGCACATTAACAATGACACAATAGTTATATTTTACTAAATTTCTAATATGTTATACAATTAATGAATTTACTATATTTTTAGATGATGAACAAAAATAAACAACTTCTCCTATTAGTTAGTAAGAATACTAGAATGATTGAGGAAAATGGATAATTTCTAGATTCGGTGCTACAGAATTACTCTAAAGCAATTAAAAACTAAAAACAACTTTAAAATTTTTTCGTTTGTAACAAAGTATTATTGGTAGCCAGGTTAAGTTAAAACTTTATGTTCCAAAATTAAAACTTAAGTTAAACCACTAATGATTTTTCGGGTTAAACATCCGAAATGGCTAAATATTTTCAGGTCCCAAAAGTTGTTGTCTCCAGTCCGTCTGAATCCCAAAGATGGTGGATGGGGCGAATGGAGCCCCTGGGGGGAATGTTCCGTTACCTGTGGGATTGGGGTGCGCTACAGGACCAGAACATGTGACAACCCAAAGTGAGCAAAAGATGGTTGAAACTCTACTGTTTGAACCCTACTGTTGAAATCCCTATTGTTTAAAGTCCTATTGTTTGAAACTCAACTGTTTCAATTTTATATGTTGACTTTTATTTCTAATTCTTATATAATTTATGGGAGAGTTGTAACAAGTGGTGAGTCAGTGGCCAAAATAATATCGCGTCTTGCGAAATCATTATTTTTGGGTCACGTGACTGGCAATCTAGCGTCAGTTTAATGGAGAAATGATATACCTGAAACAAAATTTAATGGAGAAATGATATAACTGAAACAAAATTTAATGGAGAAATTATATAACTGAAACAAAATTTAAGGGAGAAATGATATAACTGAAAGAAAATAAGGTTTTACATCGTCTTCCTTAGCGTCCTGCAATCGCTGCAACACTTCCTCTCTCTAGAGTAGTTTATCATAACTCTATGGTTGGTAAGCGTGATAGCTCCGTAGCAACTTTTTTATTGTAGCTACTTTTTCCATATTAATATTTCTTCAAATATTCACATTTATGTCATATAAATATTTTTGCTTACTAGTATGGATATCATTCATACCAATAAAAACTACCTAGGTGTTTATTTATATTGTATTACGAAATACCACAGTTTAAAATGGGGAAAAAATTAGTAGATTAATATTAGGAATTAATTAATAAAATACTATTAATAATTAATTAAATACCATTAATAAATAATAAAAAACTAATAATATTTGATAAAATACTATTAATAATTAATTAAATACTATTAATAATTAATTAAATACTATTAATAATTAATTAAATACTATTAATAATTAATTAAATACTATTAATAATTAATTAAATACTATTAATAATTAATTAAATACTATTAATAATTAATTAAATACTATTAATAATTAATTAAATACTATTAATAAATAAAATTGATAATTAATAAAATACCAACATTAAACTTCCCACCATTACCAATTGTAACGAAGTTGCTCCCACACCAGGCCTACCAATGGCGGTAAGAAGTGCTCAGGACATAGAGAAGGTTGGCAAGCCTGTTCACAAGCTCAAGCATGTTCACAACCTGTAGACGTTAGGGTGAACCACTGTGCAGCTTTAAAGGATATTGTGAATCTGGACTCTCGACGAGCTGGCTTGGAGTGGTTACCTTTTGAACCGAAAAATAGTGAGTAATTACACTAGTGAAGACTGGAACTGCCAACCACTTTCAACATTTGTATCACATAAATTATTATTGGCTTTTACTCGATTTATTTTTTTATTTTTAATATAAGGAGACACTGTCTGTGATACAGTTAGAGTGGCTTGATATTTAATAAATAACACTATTAAAAATATAGTAAAAAAAATTAAGTAAACTTTAATTTAGCTACCAAATTTTTTCTAAGATAATATTTTCCTTTTGATTTTTTGGTTTGAAACATCTTTCTTACTTTAACATAAAAAGTATTCCCATCCATCTCCCTACATGTTATTTCTTCGCTCAGAACGCAACAGGTGTCGCATTTCTTGCTACAGTCCCTCCACTAACGAGATGTACCTGGCGGATGAGACTGTGGCGGATGGCGCGAGATGTTCCTATGACGCACCATATCACCACGTGTGCATACAGGTGAGAAAAGTGCTAATTACGCAAACTAATTAAGATATACAGGTGAAACAGGTGTTAATTACTCTAACTAATTACTCTTTTTTATTGTTTTTTTTTTATTTTCAGGGTAAATGCGTGCGTTTGGGCTGTGATTTGAAACCCAACTCCAAAAAAGAGGAAGATGCGTGTGGAGTGTGTGGGGGAGATGGAAGTGACTGTACAACTCACGAGGACACTTACGTCGATACACCTAGAAGAGGTAGGTACTTACGTCGATACACCTAGAAGAGGTAGGTACTTACGTCGATACACCTAGAAGAGGTAGGTACTTACGTCGATACACCTAGAACAGGTAGGAACTGACGTCGATACACCTAGAAGAGGTAGTTACTTACGTTGGTAGACCTAGAAGAGGTAGGTACTTTCATCGATACACCTAGAAGAGGTAGGTACTTACATCGATACACCTAGAAGAGGTAGGTACTTACATCGGTACACCTAGAAGAGGTAGGTACTTACGTCGATACACCTAGAAGAGGTAGGTACTTACGTCGTACACCTAGAAGAGGTAGGTACTTACGTCGATACACCTAGAAGAGGTAGGTACTTACGTCGATACACCTAGAACAGGTAGGAACTGACGTCGATACACCTAGAAGAGGTAGGTACTTACGTTGGTAGACCTAGAAGAGGTAGGTACTTTCATCGATACACCTAGAAGAGGTAGGTACTTACATCGATACACATAGAAGAGGTAGGTACTTACATCGGTACACCTAGAAGAGGTAGGTACTTACGTTGGTAGACCTAGAAGGGGTAGGTACTTACGTTGACACACCTAGAAGAGATAGGTACTTAAGTCGATACACCGAGAAGAGGTAGGCACTTACGTTGGTAGACCTAGAAGAGGTAGGTACTTACGTAGATACACCTAGAAGAGGTAGGTACTTACGGTGATACACCTGGAAAAGCGATATGCACTTTGGTTCAAGAGCAGATCCTCTACTAAATTTAAATTATCGCGAATCGAACTCCTGACTTCTAGTTTGGTAAACTAATATAGGCCTATCTGTATTGTTATTTTTTTCTTCAAGAATTTAAAAATAGGCATAAATTTATGATAATGTAAAAGTTTCAATATTGACTTCAGAGTTGTAGTTTTAACTATGTTTTTCTTACCCTAGCGTACACCCTAGTTACGAAGATACCCAAGGGGGCTAGAAACATATCCGTTATGGAACTAAGCAGCACCACTAACTTCCTAGCTCTGGCTGACTCTAGTCTGGTGCAGAATAGTACCATTGTGGGTCCTCTGCCACAGGATAACTACAGTGACCGGTATGAGGCCGCAACATTGCTCATTAACCCTCAAAGGAGACAAGGACCCGCCAGATCAATCGTAAGTACGTACGTTCGTCTACAAATAAAGTTATGTTTCTATGTATTTTTCTAAAGATTTGGCGGGAAATACATTAGACATCTATGCTTCCTTAGCCACTAGGGGCTTAATCCGTAAGCTGTCTGTGGCGGAGAGTAAAGGACCCCGAACTGTTGTAATTTTGATTATGTATAGTCTTTTTTTCTTTTTACCATGTTTATCATTTTTTAACACTACTTGCAGTTTTAGAAGATAGCGCTAGTGTTATGCTCTTCAACTACGAGTTCTTAGATTTTGTGTTAGGTGACTCATGGGCTTCATTTACTATCACCTCTTCATTTTCTTCTTCCATTCGTGAGTTCAGTTACAATTTTCTAATTTGTAGCTAATACAATTTTATCCTTGCCTAGTGAATTTAAAATTATTTTGAGGAATGGTTTATTTTATATTTATTGGTTTGACTTCAAATTAAGAAATTAAAAGACTAGTTAAATTGAATGAAAAAGTTAATACTTAAATGTTATTTCTCTGACCATATCCTCTCTTACCGTTTTTCTTTCTTCTCTCCAGTCGATGGTTCTCTCTTTCACTACTCTCAGTACGGTGAGATGGAGAGAATAGCCGCTAGGGGGCCTCTCACGCATGATGTCGCTGTCTTGGTAAGATCTACTTATTGTAGTTAGAAAGATGTATCGGTACCAATGCTAAATTTGCAATGTGTTGTACAAATGAATAGACGCATTTGGTAGTGAGTTGTTGGTGTTCAGCTGCGCCTAAATAACATTTCGCTGTGCTACTTGTATTTTGTTGCGCTCTTGAGGTATTTTGTTGTGCGGTGTGTGATTTGGCTGCTGGGCTGTGGCATTTGGTGGTTCCTCAACATTTTGCTTTGCTGAGATATGTCGCGCGATTTTCTTGTGAGATTTCGTTATGTTGGATGATATTCTGCGAAATGCTGATGCAACAACAGCAACAAGATGAATTGCCAGATGGCACTAGAATGACTAGATAGCTGTATCATTCTATCAGTTGTGTCATTATCTCTATATTCAATGTATATATTATTTTCGAATCATTTGACATTCGATTGATTTTATATTTTAATATGATCTTGTTTTATAATGTCATTTTCATTTTGTATTAATATTCTACTACCCAGAAAGACAATACTGCCATCTTTTGAAAAATTAATTTTGAATGAACACAATACATGAATGAGTAAGTTTTATGTCTAAGGAACATGTTTACGTAAGGAAAGTATACATTTATATCGCTCAAAATTATATGATTATTGAATAAATTGTCCGGTTGCCCAATAAAAAATTTCATTCAGAAAGATGTTTTCACTTTTGAGGTAGCAGAGAGTGAATTCTGACCCGCGATTCGAGGGAAATAATTATTCAGTCTAATATCCCACTTTAATTTTTTTGGTTTCCTTTAGTTATTTTTTCAACATTACCTAAGTTTTGGTAAAAAAAATAGCTGCATTTGCTAGCTTACAACCAAATATTTTTGGTTGCAGGGTACTAAGTTCCATGTTATTGATTGGTTCTACAATTTCGGACACGTCAGAAAAGAAAATATAATTATTATTTAACTTCCATTCTATTTGGTATCATGGATACCAATTGAAATAAAAGTTAAATAATGATCATTATATAAAGATTTTCACGTGTTCGAAAATATGGAACAGAGAAATAACATGGAACTAACCCTAAAATAGCACATGTTGAATTTCTGAACCAATTGCTTCTAATAACCTCATCTGGATATTAATTTTTTTAAGTTACCGTGAAATAATCATAAAAAATTGTCTCCAATTTCTATAGACATAGAAAACGGAGACAATATTTTATGATTATTTCACGATAACTAAAAAAAAACACCAAAATTAATATCCAGATGAGGTTATTAGAAGCAATTGGTTCAGAAACGAACCGGTTTACGAACGGTTCTTATTTCGAATCATGACTCTAAATAAGTAACCACTTTTACTAATTAAAGTGAGTTAGTTGTACTTAAAGCGAGGCCTGCGGCCTGCCTGTACCGTCAAACTGTCGATCATCAGATTATTCGGACAAAAAAACTAATTAGTGATGCTGCATTTCATCATCAGAACTCTCTATTCATAACAACTGTGAATTAGGTAACAGTTCAAAAACTTTTTCCTCCTCAAGTCCTAAATAATGTCTTACTTATTATGTTAGTATAATATAATAGTGATTGGAAATGCATCAATGTATTTTGTGCTAACTCAGATTGTACAAATGGCGTTCTAGATAGTAAATGGGGGTTTATAATCTATCGTATAGGAGACAATCGTAAAATATGCTTTTTGCATTAGGAAAATATTTCACTTTCCACATTTCAACTGCAGTTTTTACTTATTATACAACTCAAAAAAATGATGTTATCAATATCCTACCAATTTTATTTAGAATAAATTGTAAAGAATAACTTGAATGATTATTTATAATAATATAATGTAGTTGCCCACACAATAACTGAATGGAAAACTACTGCCTTTCTAAGAAAACTTGAAGTGAATTTAGGCATAATAGGTGAGAAACATTCATTCATTAACACTTAAAGTAGACATATTTTCGAAATTTATAAAGAAATATATTGAGTATCAATAGTTTTACAATGTGTGAGGACTCCATTAAAACATCTAAAAATAAAAACGAGAGTTTCATTGAATCACGAATTAAGAGATTATCAAGTTTCACGAATTAGGAAGACTACCTGTATTATGCTGCATATCGTGCAGTGACCCTGCAGTCTTATGCAGCACGTATTGCTAGTTAGTGGAAACTTCATCATAACTAGAAATTAGCTATTTTTCAGTGGAGGCATTTAGGAGCTAAATGAGATGTGCGTATAGGAATTTACGCCTCTCTGGCGGTCTATTTCAAAGCTACAATATGAGATTAACACAAAAACAATCAGTAGTGTAAGATAAAGAGGTCTGTATGAAATAACAAACAAATGCAATTGTATGAGGAATGATGTAGTTGTCGCTAAGAAGCGATATATGCTACCAACTAATTAACAATCAAATCTCTGTGAGGTAAAGAATAAAATGACAGCAAATAAGAAATTTATTCAGAACAAACAATGTAAATATCCATATAAATAAAATTTGACTTTAGATCCTCTAAAACAACTAGTGAGTACGACTGTGACCACCAGCACACAGACTATAAATTCCAAGAAAACATAAATAAACATAAATAATTATGAAATTAGAAACTAGACCGATAATTGAAGAGTTCTTTTTCATATTGATTACGAAATTCATTGATTCAATAGGTTTTAGAAATTATTGTCAAAACCCTGCACGAAATATATATCTTAAATAATTTAAGTCCTCTGATAAGAAAAAATGAATAATCAATTGGAGATTCTGACGTCAGCTTCGACCAATTCTAATCATATTGCTAACGTCAACAAAAGAAAACTGGATAAAAGGAACTGGAAAAGTAGTCAGGAAGAAAGAACAAAGTCACCTACCACCAGTCAGTGACAATGCTCATGGATGCAGAGAAGCTACTCTATGAACAAAGTCACCTACCACCAGTCAGTGACAATGCTCATGGATGCAGAGAAGCTACTCCATGAACAAAGTCACCTACCACCAGTCAGTGACAATGCTCATGGATGCAGAGAAGCTACTCCATGAACAAAGTCACCTACCACCAGTCAGTGACAATGCTCATGGATGCAGAGAAGCTACTCCATGAACAAAGTCACCTACTACCAGTCAGTGACAATGCTCATGGATGCAGAAAAGCTACTCCATGAACAAAGTCACCTACCACCAGTCAGTGACAATGCTCATGGATGCAGAAAAGCTACTCCATGAACAAAGTCACCTACCACCAGTCAGTGACAATGCTCATGGATGCAGAGAAGCTACTCCATGAACAAAGTCACCTACCACCAGTCAGTGACAATGCTCATGGATGCAGAGAAGCTACTCCATGAACAAAGTCACCTATCACCAGTCGGTGACAATGCTCATGGATGCAGAGAAGCTACTCTGTGAAAGCAGTCACCCACCAAGGAATGTGACAAAACACAAGCACCGGTGACTGCATTCACAGATGGAAGAGTAAATGAATCATCTAACAAAATTGAAGATAGTTTGTAGTTTACTTGGGTCTTCTTAAGAATCTGGCCTTAGCATCTCTGAATTTGTTTCTAATGCTGTATGAGCCGTATTTCTCGAAGAGCTGTGGGTAAGCGGACTGCACAATCACATCTACTGTTGCACCAGTGTAGTGTGACTTTTGCTCCAACATTTCATCAAAAAGAGTTTTCAATGTCGCCCTGTCTTCGAGGGTATACGTGGCGTTTGCAGCTTTGGCGGAATGCTCGCTCCTTCTTGATCTAAGAAGGTCCTGCCTCCTATCTTCAGAGATGATCCCTGTAAGAAATTTATAAATTAATCTCTATGAACTGATTATTAGATAAAAATAATTTGATTCGGGGTAGCTATTCGATAAAATTAGGAATAAAATATTTTTCATAACCAAAAAATTTGAAGCAATAGCTATTAGACATAGTGAAACTAAATATTAATCTCTAAGTGTGTTAAATGATAGTCCTTCACATATCGAACAATAAATTTCATATTAATAAATATAAAATACTACACGTATCTTTATGTAAAACATGCAGCAAGCAAGCTATTAAACCTAAACTTATTTAACATATTATTTCAAATTCATTACAATAGTAAACCCTTTCAAATTGTGTTTTATCAACTGCGAAGTACAAGTATTAATAAACCACGTAAACATAAGATAATATCGTAACAATCATTGAATCATTAATTTGTTACTCAGATTGCCTAGGCCTACCAAAAAGAATTCAGAGCACCTAGAATGGAATGTTACCTGTCGAAAATACTATGAAGTGTACACACACTATCATGTGTAAAAGAGTTGACATTACACCATGTGTTAAGTTTATAAATGCTTAGAATATTTCATGCATTTAAATTACGCATGAAGACGAAGGTTCTTCCAGTTTCCTCATATAATAATATACAATAGTAAAAGCATCGCAAAGTGATACAAAATGTACAAACTAACAAGGTACATTAGGGCTTGTTTCACACTAATCGAATTCAGAATTCCCATACGTGAAAGTTCTGTTTATATACAAAAAGTGATCAGAGAGAAGCTAGTAGTTCTTTGCATTCGTTACATAAGAATGGAGTTAGCTAGCACGTTTTTTATGAGTAATACGGCGTAACGTCGATAAGTGTAAAAAGGACCTTACCGTACATGAAAGGAAGTGAATACATGCGATTCAAAGATTCGAGGTAACCAATCATAAATAGGAAGTAACTAACCTTCAGTTTCAGGCAGGGGAAGAGATGAAGCGATAACACTCTCGCTGCTACAGCTGATAACTGAGGAGTCATCCAAGTGGATAGTTGGTCTTTCAGACAGAAATGGTTCTGAAGCAGAGAATCAAATGAATTAGCGCTTGAAGAAAATGTTATTCAGCCTTTACATAATTAAATAAATTAGTTGCCAACGAAAAATCATACAGCATGTTAAAAAATAATTATTTCACATCGAAACGAAGCATTCCAATTGCGTCAAAAAACGATATATAAAACAAGTTAACCATTAAAACAGTAGCCAAGTACTTTTCCGTGATGGTTCTAATCCAACATATTCTGTATAGTTCGAATCTGTCTCTTCCTCTTCTCTTTTCTTTATTCTTGGGACTCTTTCTGCTGACTCCTTCTTACAAACTTCTTCTGTTGGTGGGACCTCTGAAATATACACATGGAAATGTAAACACAATGTTGAAATTTTAAATAAATGAAAGAAGAAACTTGCAAATATTACCTTCATTTTTCACAAGAGCCATGAACAAACATGATAACTTTAAAATACAACAAAAATAATTTAGATCAAACATCAGTTTACAGCTTTTATAGAAGAACAAAATTAAATGGGACAAAATAAAAGTTGCTACATACCGACTATTGAGGATGTCGGCAACAGATTTCCACCATAACATTCTTCTAAGAACCTTGCAGAAGCGAAACATGCTTTATCCTTTGAGGCAAGGTCGTACACTCTGTTTGCCGTCACTTCTGAGTGATTCATATGTTTAGCAACATTGCGAGACATAGAAGGATCCACCTCTTTAGTTATAGTGGTTGCAGATCTTCTGAAATCATTTGAGGTCATGTGACCGAGGCCACTAGCCCTGGCATGTGCACTAATGGGGTGACTCACACAGTCTACCAATGAGTTTCCAGTGAAAGTTGTAAAAAAAAACTGGACATCAGATTCTATTAGTAATTTTGTTCTAATAAAATCTCTGTAAGTGTCCATATGGAGGACCATTTGACCAGTAAAGGCAATTTTAGCTGGTCCATGTGTACCAAGGGTTTTATGGTTTAAAATTGACATCATATGTTCCGTAGAACCAGTTTCACGACAATGATACTTTTTTTTAGTTTCATAGTCATTCACAGTAAATTCAGCTAGAACACCCGCACGATTCGCATTCCTCCAATTCAGGGTGAATAAGAGATAATTTCGAATAATTATGAAAGACCTCTGGTTTAATATGAAGTCTGGAGATCTACATTCAGACAGGAGAGTAAATGCTCTCCTGTACTCATAAGAAGCTCTATATTTCTTCATTTTTTCTGCAGTTAATAGTACTTCGGTTTGCCTTATCCTTTTCTTTGCAGTTTCAACTCCAATTTGGTTTTTGAAACTCTTGCTCCAGTTTGCAAAGTCAGTATACATGGACTGGGCATAATTTCTCTCCTCACTATTAGAATATCTGTTTTCTCGTACATCTTTGCAAATGAATGACATGAACTTTTTTAGGGCGACCATGTAAGTCCTGGAAGTGTGACCACTCCAGGATTTATCATTCTTTTTGACATAAAACATACGCCACATAGTGCCGTCACAAAGAAGGCAAGAGAGTGCTTTTGCATTAAGTTGTCGGCAAATCCTTTTCATCATGTGGGAATTATGAACGGCTGTGACTTTTTTATTCCCTCCCCCTTGAGGTCCTTGTTGCCAAAGCTCGAAATGATTTATCATGCGGTCCAGGCAAGCAGGTAACACATAGTCGTCATTAAGAGCTTCTAGTGGCTCAACATGAGCTTCCACCATGAATTCGTTCAGGATACCTTCCACAGTATCTCTAACTGGAAGTTCAGATGAGCTGCTCTCTTCCACCTAACAAATGAAAAATAAGTATATGGTAAAATTGGACCAATTATGGTTTAATAATAAACAGTTTAAATTAAGTTCACGTTATTTTATCTTGATGGTGCTGAAATTTCAGTTGAGTTGAATTTACTAATAACGTTCTTTCCAAATTTAATAGTCTAATCAAGTTCTGTCTCGAAGTATCGATTTTAATTTAGTTGGGGGTCTAATGTCTTTTTCAGAAAAGAGGCCATATCGCTGAATTCAAGAGTAGTCAGAAAAGAAAACCACTACGTAATTGCAGTCACTGACTCAATTACCAAGGAATGTAAAGAAACAGGACACAACCACCGGTAGCTGCTCTCATGGATGGAAGAGGAAAATGAAGAGGTTATAGCGAATGAAGCCTACGACTAACAATCCTACCTAACACACAAATCTCAAAACCTAACTCAAGCACTTCTAATACTAAAATACCATTAAAAATGATTAAAGACAATCCAAACTACATAGTTTCGGAGCAAAAGTGATGTCACTCCCTTTTACTCTTATTTTAAAAACATTTGTTACCTTGACCGGATTTCCAGGTTCTTCAGAAGAACTTCCGTAGAAGGATCCTGGTGTGACAGCCTCAGTGTTTGAGTAACTTGGATGACATCTCTTGGTATGGCTACGAAGATTGAAAATCTTAGCTTCGCACAAATTACAATTAACCCTAGCAACTTTCCTTTTCTTTTGCCCTTTAATTTTACGCTGATTCGTTATTTGAAGCACTTTCGAAGCCTTTTCTTTTTCCCATCCATGTTTCCTTTTCATGTGATTAGGAAGATCCACCTTCATTAGACGGCATTCTGGACATCGGTTTTGTCTTCTTTTGAATTTACTGGTTACTGGAATGGCTTCATCAGAAATCTCTTCCATCTTTGCAACCTAATTTAAGAAGCATAAGCAAGAACAAAATAGAGTAAGAAAACAATAGTAAGTATATAATTGAATTTAGAAAAGCATCGTCTGAGAGTAATATAATAGATTCATTAGAAATAGTAGGTCTCCATAGTAGGTATCGACATTTTTTAAATAATTAATATCTACCTAGCTAATGAATAGATTATTTACCACACTAGTCCGCGACGACTCAATATAAAGAGAACCAACTATCGATATATATTTTATACTTTACATGAATAACGAATAAATACGGTTATGTTACATTTTTAAAAATAGATGTGAATCAAATATTAACAATAAATGGATAATAATCTTAAATACAAATAGCTAATAACTTACAATGTCCTTTACATCTGATACTGTAACAGCAATTGAACCATCCGCCATTTTGAGGATTTTTTTGGGCATGTAATATTGTTCACCATTATACTGGAAATAATCATACCTTAGTTATCTAAATTTATATCAAATATTTCAATGTATTCTTATAATGACGCATTCATTGGCACTTATAATGACACTAGTGTTACTTCTTATTATGACGAGAATTTGACGCAGTTAAATTAGCAGAAGTATTTGAATGTTTCTTGATGTTACAATTTATTTAGATTCAGTAAATATTGAATGTGATTAAGAATTACATTTATATTTGCAACTATGATGCAAATCTAATCATTTAATTCTCCCAAAAATGGTGGCTACAAAGACTATGAACACTTATGTAAATTTTAGCTAATTTAAAACTAAATGTTCCAACACCAAACTCGTCCTATCGGCTTATAGCTACATATTTCAATCCTCAATATTTCTCTAAGCTGGAAAGCTCGCATTACGTTAATTGGTGACTTATAGCTAGTTAGTTACCTCAAATATAGCGTTGTTTGATTGAGAATTAGAGTTCTTAGTCCCTACTGCGACATCATTGACTGCTTCTCCACTACCATTTCCCTCAGACTGTGCGGCGACATCATAATTGACTGCTTCTCCATTACCATTTCCCTCAGACTGTGCGGCGACATCATAATTGACTGCTTCTCCACTACCATTTCCCTCAGACTGTGCGGCGACATCATCATTGACTGCTTCTCCATTACCATTTCCCTCAGACTGTGCGGCGACATCATCATTGACTGCTTCTCCATTACCATTTCCCTCAGACTGTGCGGCGACATCATCATTGACTGCTTCTCCACTACCATTTCCCTCAGACTGTGCGGCGACATCATCATTGACTGCTTCTCCACTACCATTTCCCTCAGACTGTGCGGCGACATCATAATTGACTGCTTCTCCATTACCATTTCCCTCAGACTGTGCGGCGACATCATCATTGACTGCTTCTCCACTACCATTTCCCTCAGACTGTGCGGCGACATCATCATTGACTGCTTCTCCACTACCATTTCCCTCAGACTGTGCGGCGACATCATAATTGACTGCTTCTCCACTACCATTTCCCTCAGACTGTGCGGCGACATCATAATTGACTGCTTCTCCATTACCATTTCCCTCAGACTGTGCGGCGACATCATCATTGACTGCTTCTCCATTACCATTTCCCTCAGACTGTGCGGCGACATCATCATTGACTGCTTCTCCATTACCATTTCCCTCAGACTGTGCGGCGACATCATCATTGACTGCTTCTCCATTACCATTTCCCTCAGACTGTGCGGCGACATCATCATTGACTGCTTCTCCACTACCATTTCCCTCAGACTCACACTGGAAAAAATGCATAAGTTATAGAAAAAATATTGCATAATTCAATTCAGTATCTTAGATAGCTATCAGTTATTATATACTAATAATTTAATTTCATGCTAATTTGTGACTTATCTATAGCTAGTTACCTCGGATGTGGAGTTGTAAAATTGAGAACTGCAGTTCTTAGTCCCTGCTGCAACATCATTGACTGTCGACTCTTTGGAAATTGATTCAAGATTGGTTTTATTCCTGAAATGATTTATGAAATTTAATTTTAATGATACTTTTTACTTCATTCATAAGGATAACCAATCAAGCTATTCTACCTTGAATCCACAATGAAACCTACCTGTTCAAAAATGATCTGATGAGTTCTCTGTCCAATACATTCTTGAATGGCTCCCAAGAATTACAGCTGAAATAAGAAATAGTTAAATTATAAGAATGAGATGATATTTCTTAGATAAACATATCTAACTAGCTACAGTAGTCTGTAGCTACGTATATGTGAGCTAATCTTACAACAAACAATATCTCTCGATAAAATTCATTGGAGATAAATTTGTTAACACTAATGCTTTAAAAATATGTGATCAATTCACATACCTGTCTGGATACCCTGACCATTTGATGAGGTATTGGACTCTCCCCTGGAAATAATGAACTGAATGTTAGAGTTTCTAATCTTATCATTTATTGTTCAAGTTTTAGGGAAAATCCTCAAATATTTACCTTACGTTTCCTCTTGCCCACTATTCTTTCAGCTTCATAGATTTCCAAATCCTCCATATGTCCTTATAATTAATTATTTATTTACTGTTAAATATATTCTGAAATGCACTATAATATTAATGAACAAGTTAAAACACAGATATGTCAATTAGGCTTAAAATAAATTAATTTTCATGTTAAATTTTGGCTTGGCTTCTTCTAAAACAACAGTTCCCTGTAGAGGTCCTGCTCTCTAAGCAGCAACACTAAGTCTGGAATTGGATAGTTTAAACAGTTGTGTTTAATTAATTACTTAAATCATAAATTTAGAAGCATTCAAAAATTTAGTTTCATAGTTTGAGTATTTGTAATTTATTTATTTAGTTTCTATTTTACTTATAATTTATTAGCAGTAATTACTAAATACAAAGAGTTATAAATAAATACATTTTTGATACATTTGTAGTTTTAATATCCCACCTACATACTTTTTATATTGAATAAATTATTCAATAAAATCTCTCAAGTACACACACTAAATTATCCTTTGATCTCAGGGGTCCACAGCTAAAATTGTTTTCTATGCAGGGGTCCCTAAAGAAAACGCTATAGGGAACTGCTGTTCTAAAAGGAGTCAAAATTGGCTTGGCTCAAAATTGTGGAATCTTGGCCTGTAATTGGCTTACAATCTGACACACTGAAACATGGTGCTAACACATAATTCCAATTTGTACAATATCATGATGCATATATTTTCATGTAAATCTGTGTTCTATTCCGAGTAAACTGCATAACGCAGGATTCTGGCACGCCACTACTTAATTCTATTCAGTAATATATTATGCAATTGAGATTCTCAAATTATTCTAAGTTTCCTGTAACACAAATAAAGTATGTGAAATGAGCTTTAAGTTCGTCAACAAATAAATCCATTTAATAAAATATCAAGCAATTGATCTTTTACTATAACTTCATGTTGTGCGAGAGATTCATAAACTGGATATAACCGTCCAGTAATAAAGTAGAATACTCTGACCCATTCTGCATTTGTTGGCCAAAATACCATCAACTTATCTGAAAAGCTTAAAAATCCACCATTTTTTCCAATTTAGCCATCAAAAATTATTTATAACATAGAAATAAAATTCACAGACTTTGATAGACTAATATTTTCAGTAAGTAAGGAAAAAATAAATTCACAAGTTGGTGGAATTTACCATGAAACACAGACTGGACAGTGATTGCCTGACAGACAAGTTTAACAGCGTCACTGCTTTAGGTAATTTTGGGAAGTGTCCAATAAGTGGGTAATTAGTTATTATATGGTGATTAAGGTAGTTGCACATATCTATCGCACTAAAGATAAGGTAGCGCCAGCCGCCAGTTTTCAAATTCCGCAAATACCATGGGAACATAGAAATTGAATAAGACTGGATGCAGGATTAATACTCAAATTCTGCTGTACATTTCAGACTGGCGGGCACCGAAGGGGGGTCTACCTAGTAACCTGGTTATATAGGCTCATTACTCAACATTAAAAATTAAAGGCAAAATTAAGTTAATAAACATGGGAACATAAGGATTAGCTTGATTAGGTTAATTCAAAATTTTAAATCAATTACATAGGATCATCATGTCATGCAGGTAAATTGCAGCACACACTTGCGCTTCTTTTGATAGCAATGAACATTTCTCAGTGAGACGCGACAAAATACAAACCTGAGCTCAATTTAAGAAATTGCAGATCTCTGCGGAACTTGAAGTTCTTGTATTAATTTTCACGTAAGTGTAACTATTAATTTAGTTGCGGAAGATGCACAGTCTGTATTTACTATTTGGTGCACAAAATCCCACTGACTTTTTCAAAAAGCTGGAAAAATCCACCATAAATTTACAGTAATTTGGTGGATCCATCAACATTTTCTCAATTTATCCACCTAAAATTAATGATAACATAGGAATATATAAATAGATAAAAATCCACTGACTTTGCCAGAGTATTATTTTCATAGAGAAAAAATTCCACCGACATGTCGGTGGAATTTACCATGAAATACAGACTGGGGAGATGGCTAAATGCCAGGTAAAAAGGCATCTGCATGTCCAAACTCGCCATTTTAATGATGAACAATTGAACATGTTAGTTATTTTGAGCTTTTCAATTGCAAATGGCTAGCATTATTTATTTTTCTCTTATGTTACAGCATACAGCATAGTCTGAGCATACAATGTCACAATGATACAAATACAATGCCAGACTGCCATTCTGCAGAAAGTATCTCTTCTCCCGCAGAGATTTTAATGTGAGAGAGAGTTATTCTCCATCCTCCGACTCTCAGCAGCAGATTCAGAATCTCCCACAGCTAAATTAATGGTAACATAACTAGGAATTAATTCAAGATCTTCCGCAAAGATCTCCAATTTCTAAAGTTCAATCAAAAAACTTCCGCAGAGTCTTGGAAAAATGTTCCACATTCTGCAGACTGGCCAGACTGCAGAAACTATTGAAATGTTCTCCAAGAAATCTTCTATTTTGACTTCTGTTCTCAATTAAATAGTAATACATGTAAACATAGAAGGAAGTTAAGGATTGTTTGTACAGAAATTGTTAAAAATGTCCCATGTTTTGCGGACTGGAATTACATTGTAATTTTCTAGAGAATTTGTGATAATTAAATCATTTGAGAGAAATTTGGTTATTTTACCTACCTAATTTTAATTTTTAAAAACCTACTTGGTAAGTTGGTGAGAATGTGAGATAGGCTTAGCGCTTATGGCAGGCTAGATAGCCTACTAGCCTAACTGCCCTAACATACATCTGGGAACCTAACTGGCTAGTTTGTATATTCATACCTACATATTTGAGAGGCAACAGACAAATTTATCTATAATCTACTATCTAGGTACCTTACCAAGGCCTAGGTACCAGAAAAAATACTTTCCAAGTGGATGTCGGATACTACTCATACCAGTAGTTTAGTTAGGGTCAAGCATGACCCTAGCTTCAAAACACACGTTAACTAAAAACTTAAATTAATAAATTATAGCATGTAATGCGCTTCTTTGAAAGCTAGTATGCCATTTTAATGTAATTTCGGTTCAGAATGTTTTAGAGACTCTCTTGAGAGGACCGAAATTAAAAATTATAGGGCCGCAATTCACCTGCGTGGCCCTAGTTAGGTCTTGACGCCATTTCTTAACAAGTGGCAAGAGGCTAAATGTAGGTAGGTACATTCAATTTATGGTAACAGAGATCTGCCTATGTAAATACTAGGCTACCTATAATTATTTTAAAGGAAAGAATGCTGCCATCGAGCCACGAATGTATCTTTAAGAGATCCTCTTAACTCTATCTTACGCGGTTTAAATAGGTGTTGCCAGATGGAAAAAATAAAGTCCTTGATATTTTACATGAAGAATCGCTGAAATTGAAAAATATTCTTTGGAATTTTCATTTTGTGTATAATTAAATAAAAGTAATTATCGGTTAACATTAATTAATATATCTAATTTAATTAAATTATAAATATCTAATCATTATTAGCGGACTTAGGTATATCAATGAAATAACATATTTATTGAAGAGAGCATATAATATTAGGAAGGTATCGGATTAGGTTCGCTTTGGTACTTTTTGAAGATTCGGAGGTTTGCAGACAGATGATCAGAATTAATGTTTCCTCTGAAATGTTGAAAATCGGGTTCATTATTTGAGGTTTGGAATTCAAAACCGGCAAAGATTCGGGTCCGGAAACCAAAAGAAAGTTCACGTGCCCACCTCTGTCACACCTGTATCTTTGTCGTTTTACCATCAGCACCTAGGCCTACGTGATTTTTTACGAACGGGTGCACTAGTGTAGTATGAACTAAAGGAGAGCTATGCATATGAATACGATTTAACAATTAATTGATATTGGGTGAATATTAATTATATCAGTGGCTGGACAGTATTGAGATGTTTGGTATGCACTTTTACATTAATTAAGCTATACACAAATCTTCCACACTAAAGTCATTTTCGACTTTGAAGCTTCATTTACGTAATAATATTATCTTGAACATGAAATTTGACTTCTTTTATTTAATTGTTTATTTTATTTGAAGCTCGTATCTATCACATGAGATGAGGAAAGAGCTTCCTAAAAATATAAACTGTGCCTGAGCTAATCAATTAAAAAATATTAATTTATTGAAAAAAATACATTAAATTTTTCTTACTAAATCGAAAGAGCTCGCCAAAATCTATTTTAAAATTAATTATTATAGATATATCTGTCCAGTCAAATTAAAGATATATGTATTTGAAAATTCACACTACACAACCAAATAGTCCTTTTACAAAGCAAAAGGGGCGTGATCATAACAAAATGTCAAAAGATTTCTTCTCAAAGGCAAATAATCTTACACTTTATATTATAGATAAAATTAAACAAGTATTCTAATACCACAATGTAACTATAAAATAATTCATACAATCGAATATGTTATTAAATATTTTAATATAAAATATTTAGATGAAAACTCGCCACTAAATACTAATTTTGCCAGTGATACTTTGTTACATTGCTGATATCTCAAAAAGTACTCAGTTATGTCACGTGAAATTAAATTTTAATCTTTATTATATATTATTGATTATTCATGCAAACTTTCAGCTAAATCCAACTCATAATGAATTAAGCAGCAAGTTTTTTCATAAGTGTTGAAATTCACTTCTTTGCTGAGGTTCACAGTCTAGTAAGTGCTATATACTGTTCATAGACACTGCGGTCCACTATTCGAAAATCTTTGTTAAATAAATGATACTCAGAATGTTGTTTTAAGCATTAAAAAGACCATTTAAAATAAATAGGAGTAGGCGTTTTCTTTTATTTCAGAGTTTAATATTGAGCGAGAAATCTGAGAAAAACATTTCCAGGCGTTTGTTGTTCGATAAGCTGTATAACATTTTTTCTATATAATAAAATGCAAAAACAAATACATATCCAAAAAGACACTGGAAAGTTCTTTTCAATGGTATCATCAAAATACAGGAATTCAAATTAATAGATATACTTATCACAGTTTTAAGATAACGAGCTGAAATACGACCAACATGCAGGTCTTGTTGTTAGTTTTGGAAGATGAATATTTTATAATAATTTCTTGTGTGATTTATTATTAAGTAATTATTCTTCAAATAGTGAAATAGTGGTAACATTTAGTGAAAGAAATTGTCATGTGGCAGTCTTTGCTAATGAACTAATTAATGTTATTGTGTAGGTTTTTTTTTAATTCATAAAAAAGTGATATTTTGTAGAACAAACTGCTATATGTGAACATTTAGTGATAAATTGATATCTGAATGGTAACTAAATAGAGAAATTTATACATAAATTACTTTTTAAAGTTTAAAAACCTATCTAGAAAATATTGACGTCATTATCAACCACTTGTTAAAATAACATGTAGCTAATGTTTGTACTATTTTGTTGAGTATTTCCTTCCTTTCTGTAGTCTTTTTTCATTGCTTAGTAAAAAATACTACCTATGATAAAGTCTTTATTTCAAGTTATTCTGTAACTTTTAAGGTGCATGGCGGATCTTTTCCCTCCGAGGTGCGCATAGCCTCCCATTTCACAGTAAGGCGGGGGACACTGGATGTGGAGTGGAGGAAGAAAGGAATGGGGGAATGCTCTGCCAAATGTGGGGGGTGAGAACACATCTAACACATCAAACCATTTAACTTAGACGAAATTCAGCTCTATACCTTGGGTATGATTGTTCTTTTTCTTTCACGATATGCTCTTTTAGCATCAGAAAAAAAGACTATAGTGACTTTTGATACTTGACTTGTTTTGTCTATAGGTTTGATAATATAGAGAAACTTCTGAGTTATGAAATGCACTTGAGTTATGAAGTAGCTATTTTCTATGTTTAAATTATAGAAAGAGGTATTGTTACGTCAAGAATTCCGTTATTGTTATACCTCAATGACCATAGTATTTTATGATTCTTATCATAGAAAACTATCTAGTGCAACCGAGATATTAAATGGCTGTGAGATATGAAGGTTGTACTTCATAACTCAGGAGTTTCACTGTAATCTAGGATTCAGAAATCATGTTGGTGTATTCTATTCTATGTCCGTACCCAGGTGTATGACATAGGCCCACAGGGGCTTATGTCATACACCCGTTTACCCTAGCGGTTCTACTTATATTTATATTACGTTTATACAGGGCGAATTTAAATATCTATATATCAATTGATTTATACCCAAAAATATTTACATTTGACAGTATATGTCGCTCGTTTGCGACAAAGTTGTCATAACTTAAAAATAGCTATTTTTCAGGAGAGACATTTTAATAAATTAAAACCCCCAAACCATCATAGGTGATATATTTTTGGAAACATCAAATAGGCCCTGATGTTTATGAAAATTGAAATAATAATAATAATAATAATGTATTCACTAGTTAATCAAACATTATTTAAACTCATATCTCTTTTTTTTAAATCATGACATTTATGTTATGTCGCTAGGAAATGTAGTCGCTCTAGTGGTCAATTTTTAAGCTACAATTATGAGACTTTTACATAAAAATAAACTTTTGAAGATGATTCTGTCTAAGTGTATAACTGAAAAACACTTTTTTAGTTGTGTTGTCGTTATCGCAAACGAGCGGTATTGAAAATTCCATTTGCCACCAATTACTCACATGTGCTTTTTTCTTTCAGTGGCTCCAGAAGTGCTGATTTCGGCTGCTTTTTGGAAGGAGTGGAAGTAGAGTCTAAATTTTGTGAAAAAAACAAAAAACCTGAAAAAGAGACTGAGGTTTGCAGCACCCAAAGGTGAGTGGAGGTGATTGACCTTGAGGTGAGTGGAGGTGATTGACCTTGAGGTGAGTGGAGGTGATTGACCTTGAGGTGAGTGGAGGTGATTGACCTTGAGGTGAGTGGAGGTGATTGACCTTGAGGTGAGTGGAGGTGATTGACCTTAAGGTGAGTGGAGGTGTATGACCTTAAGGTGATTGAAGGTGATTGACCCAAAGGTGAGTGGAGGTGATTAACCTTAAGGTGATTGGAAGTGATTGACCTTAAGGTGAGTGGAGGTGATTGACCTTAAGGTGAGTAGAGGTGATTGGAGGTGATTGACCTTAAGGTGAGTGGAGGAGATTGACTTTAAGGTGAGTGGAGGTGATTGTCCTTAAGGAAAGTGGAGGTGATTGTCCCTAAGGTGAGAGGAGGTGATTGACTCTAAGGTGAGTGAAGGTGATTGACTTTAAGGTGAGTGGAGGTGATTGGTGAAAATTGACCCCTATTTACATTTTCACCGTATTTCGTTAGAAATAGTCAATTTTTTATCCTTTTTGTTCGCTTTCAATAAAAAGATTCTTAAAAGTGTCCCCCATTTCAGCTGTTTGGTACAGTGGGTGACAGGTCCCTGGGGGCCCTGCTCTGCACCCTGTGGGCCTGACTCCATCCAAGAGAGGAATGTCTCATGCGTGTCTCTACACCAGCCCTCAGTGCCTCTTGACCTCAGTCTCTGTCAGTCTGAGGTCAAACCACTAGAGGTCAGGCCTTGCAATGTGGGGCAATGTGGGCAGTGGGTAATCAAGGGGTGGACTGAGGTGAGGACATGTGGACAGGAAAACAAAATCTGATTCTGAACACTTTAGGATAAGTTACGAATTATTGGTCGGTTCCATATCTTTGATGAAATTGATACCAGATAGTTATAGAAATATTCTACTTTAAAGTTGGGTTCTGGTTTTTTGGAACACCCTGTATAGTATCTGACAATGTGTTTTCAGTGCAAGGGGAACTGTTCTATGACGGGAGAGCGGACAGCTTTGTGGGAGTGTGTTGGTACTACGGACATCACTTGTGGTGGCAAACCTAAACCTACTGAAAAGGCAGAATGTTACGTACATTGCAAGACAACTAATAGTACTAAATATGAAGGTATGGAACTAGGGTTAACGTAAACATACTAGTTAACGTAAACTGCAAATGCTTTTCATATATTGTCAATTTAGTGATTAACTGATTATACTGTAAAGGGCTGTACACACGGTAGGGTTTTAAATCGTCCACTAGACTTTTTGCTAAGCTCCTCCTACTTTTTCACGTGATTATAAGAAAAAACGATATAAATATTGTTTATTTCAGTTGGTATCCATGATACCTGCAGGTATCATAGATATGAACTATTTTTGAAGACGTATTTTTGAATCATGACTACATTAAAATTTTCATCCGATATCTTCGGCAATTGAGTATTTACCCTAGTAGATAATTTCTACTTACATTTATAAAATATTCCACTAAAATTTAGAACTCCTTTACAGATTCCAAACCTCCAAAATCTACTGACAAAGTACTATCTACGGACAAACCTTACTTCCGTAGGTACTACAACAAGTACAAGAGTAACATGTCCCGGCAGTACTCTTTTCGAAACAGGGTGAACTTTGTGAATAACTACCGCAAGAACTACTCTTGGTACAACAACAGAGCCAATGCCTTCAAGAGCACTCCTCTTTGTAAGAGTGACTCTTCGAACATGTGCCTGAACATGTCTTTGCGACACATGTGCTCCAGTCCTAGCTTCAGGAGGTTGTGCTGTGCAGCATGTTCGTGAACTCAGTGCCATGATGTTGTATAATACAGTAAAACTTCTGAGTTATGAAGCACGCGAGTAATGAAGGACCTGAGTTATGAAGTATAGAAATTATAGAAAATGATAAAAGTCAAAAATGTCGTCATAGTTATCCGTCAATTACAAAAGTTTTCTATGATTCAATCATAGAAAACTATCTATCTATGGTACACTGGAGATATGAATAATTGGCTCTGAGTTATGAAGGAACTAATACTTAATTATTCAGGACTTTCACTGTAACTATTATGTAATTTTTAGGGGTTTAACGTCTGCTTCGGAGCTAAAGGCCATATCGCTGATGTCAAAAGGAAATTAAATACAAGGGACTGGAAGAAACAGTCAGAAAGAAAAGTGGCTCCATGAACAAAGTCGGTGACAGGAAATTTCGCTCTGGGAATAGGTATTCGGTCTTGAAATTTCGGTCTCAGAATTATAAATGACCTCTCAACATAAATGAATGTTATGTAGTTTGCTATATCCACTAGTTTGTTGTATTGCACACTTCATGATTATTTTATGATCTGGCAGGGGGGTTCGGGGGGCGACACGACCCCGTATACCTTTAATTCATAATTTTTTTTCATACCTGAGGCAGAATAAAATTTCCGAGATCAAATTTCCGCTCAAATCTCATGTTACGTATCATTTTACAACAGGTTAATAATGTTATCCGCTTTTAATAAATTAACTACACATTTTAGTACTCATAATTTCAACTTTTTCTATTATTGTTCTTTAATAACACAATTATAAACTGAGACAGAGTTTTTCAAGACTGAAATTTCCTAGAACCACGAAAGTCACCTAACACCAGTCGGTGACGAATTTGACGATGTTCATGGATGCAGAAAAGCTACTCCGTGAATGTCAGTCACTTACCATGGCACCGGTGACTGCACTCCGTACTAGTAGTTTTCTGTCAATTTTAGAATTTTGCAATGCGATTTTTATAATTATTTTCTAGAAACTCTGGTAAAATTTTAAGCTGAATACAGAATTCTCTCCAAATCTTATAAAATGTATTAAATTATTTTTTAGTTTGTAGGAAAGTACCCTGTAAATATTTATGTTCAAATCTAAAGTGTTCAATAAAATATTTTGAACGTTAACTAAATTCTGGTAAAACGTAGGATTTTTATCTCATTTTATTTTGAATTTTCTACTAATTCAAATTTTCTTCTTATTTATTTTACTCTTTCTACTTAATTTTCATTAACGGAGACTGTGATTTTGCAAGAATCTTATGTCATGTGAAATCTTGAAAATGAATTTAAATTATTTATTTATTTAATTTTAAAGTATTTTTCTATTTATAATCAACAATTTTGTTTAATGAAATATTTCATTAGAATTTAATTTGTGCAATTGAAAAAAGAAAAAATGAGCAAATTTTAATTTTAATCTGTTTTGTTTATTTCTATCGCGTGTACATATAATTTCTAAAATAAATTTCCACATTTAATTTCGGATCAAGAAGATAATTATTAATAATTCATTAAATAGAATTAAATGTGAATTAGTTATTTAACTTATTTTAGTAACTAAAATGTTTTAGCTTAAACGGTTATAGGTAATTTAATTTAAGGGTAAAAAGGGTATGTTTAGATATTAATTATAATAAATGGTATTAATTCAAAATAAACGAGTAACATTGCGCAACCACTCAATTACCTGACACTCTCAGTACTCGGATAGTGGATGTTATAGATCACGAACCAATCCGACCTTTAGTTATTGACCTGTCATGACCTGTGTTAACCCTCACTTTCCGACTACTTGACCCTAATTGAGTGTCCAAGTTAGCCTAGCTATTTAAAAATTAAACACCCACCGAATTTCCTCTTTTTATTATTTACTTTACATCAGGGTAAATTCCGAGTTATAGGACTGTTCCACAATTTCGATCATATAAGAAAAATATTAATATCGTTTATTTCTTATGTGATCAATAACTCGGAACCCGCCGTAATTTAAAACTGCTATTATTTTAGAATTATCTTAAACCTATTTATTTATTTTGCTATAATATATTCTTAATATTTTAAATACTTTTTTCAATATCTCCCTGTAATAATAACCTAGCATTTAAAGGGCACGTGCAACTTCTGAATAAAAAAAAACTCTTGAATAAACATAATCTCTACAAAGGTTCTCTTCAAACAATTTTTTAAAATTGTTTTAATCAACGAGGCTAATGTTTCTTTAAAGATTTTATAATCTAAAGTCTACAATATCCGTTTCACTTCTGACTTACTAATTTTCAGTTCGGAGAAAAAGAATGAACGAACACTGTTTGTTTTGAATGCCAGCTAGGTAGGTACCTATATTCAATCGGGTGTAGGTCATAAGCCCCCCCCGGTCATGAGCCCCCCTAGGTCATGAGCCCCCCTAGGTCATAAGCCCCCCCGGTCATGAGCCCCCCTAGGTCATAAGCCCCCCGGTCACGAGCCCCCCTGTTTTTAAATCCTTATTTACCTATATTATTTAATCCTTATTGACACTTTTGTAGTCCATTACTGATTAGACATAAAATATATGTATATAGGGGGGCGTGCCGCCCCCCGAACCCCCCTGCCAGGTCATTAAACAATCATGAAGTGTGCAGTACAACAAACTAGCGGATACAACAAACTACATTAGCAACTCTCAGTTATTTCTATCTAAGTAGTTCTTCATTTGTTTAACTAAGTAAATAAGGATTAAAAAAACAGGGAGGGGGGGCTCGTGACCGGGGAGGCTCTTGACCGTACCCCCATTCAATCTAATATTAAATATTCGTGTAAAGGTATAAAATTGGAGAAAGTTATTATAGAAACGTTTATATACTTCAGGAAACAATTTATATAGTAAACAAAAATCAAAACAAAGAGTGTACAATCTTTTTCTTCTGCGTCATATTAGCGTTTCGTACAATTGTTGCACACTGATTATGAAAATTTTAACAAGATTATAAAAAAAAATTGCTGAACAAAACTTTATGCGATTTGCAGATTAATGATCATAATCCGTAGTTCTATAATATTATGTAATAAACTAATATTTATTCTCTGAGACTGGAGAGGATCTTTAATGGATTTAAAGTTATATAAATAATATATAAGAAATTCCACAAAAAGTATTTTGCACTATGTTAGCTATAACACCCTCTAAATCATCTTAATTATATTAATATAATGTTTAAATACCATTTAACTCATGCATTAATTGCAAGTAGAGCTACAATAACTACAGCAATGCATACGAAAATTAGGAAGGGAGGTTTATCAATCTGGTCCAGAAGTTTACCAAACTGGTCTACAGGTTTACCAGTCTGAACTAGTTTATCAGTGTGGACCACTTGTGGTTCAGTAGATTCTTCAATGACTGCACTCTGAAAGAAAAAAAATAATTATGAATTTCAATTATTATTTTCAGATATTTTTTAATTTTAATAACTTAAACCCTTTCAAAAAGTGTCTAATAGAAAAATAGAAAGAGATGCATTATATCAGTAAAAGTTAGTTTATATTTTTTAATCTGCCCCGGAACTGTAGGCCATATATCGCTGATGGTAAAATGAAATCAGATGGAATAAGTCGGAGAGTAAAGTGAATCCATGAACAAAGTCACCTACCACCATTCAGTCATAAAACTCATGGATGAAGAAAAGCTACTTCGTGTATACATTAACCCAGGATAAAATGACAATATAGGGTATCGTATTCAGCTGATCGAAACTACTTTGACGTGACCGGATGACTTAAATTGCATTGATTGCTACGTGAATAATATGCTTTGTGGTTAACTCATTTTTAATCGTTATGGATCAATTTCTTGCCTATAATTGTATCAATAATAGAAGTATATCCACAAATAAAACTTCTTTTATTTAGATATTTTACTTACATTTATTCTTAGAAAGTCTCCAGTGGACTGTCGACTCTGTCCACGCTTTGAAACTTGGGACTGCCTACTTAAACCGAGACACTACTAAAATTAATATTTTTCTCATCAATTGCTAACTAGGCATTGGTTAATTTATATTTCCATTATTTTATCTCACCTCCGTAATCGCCCGAGTGGAGTCATCTCCAATACAGACTACTCCATCATCAGCCTCTGGGAACCTACTGCACTGCAAGGTTTCCGGCCATTCGAAGCCAAACTTATTCATGAGAGACACACACCCATTCCTGACAGAGAGACACTTCTCCCTACAAGGGGGGATTGGTACCTCAAGTATTGTGCAGACAGGGATATAAACATTGCACAAGAAAGACTGAAGATCTTCAGAACATCCTATCTTCACTAGCGGGAAGAATTGGTGCACCTCCAATCCCGCTTCTTCCTGAGTCGTGTGTCCTAATATATTCGGTAGGATGGTCTGGTTGTAGGAAATATTCTTGCAGAGAGGTGTTGAAATAGGTTCACATCTATTTCCACTTTCTTGAGGTTTACCAGTCTGGTCTAGTTTATCAGTGTGGTCTAGTTGTGGTTCAGTAGATTCTTCAATGATTGCACGCTGAAAGAAAAAGAAGTATATGAATTTAACCATATTATTATATAAATATTTATACAATTATGGTTTTCCAAAAATTATACGTTAAACTCTTTGAAGATCCTCTTTAGGTTTCGGAAAAATGGAGTTTATTACATGATTTTATAAAACTTAGTTCTTGAACCATTAATCTGCAAACTGCATAAAATTCGGTACAGTAATTATAAATAAAATTAATATGTTATAAAAGTTTTTTATACTCTGTGAACAACAATTGTACGAGACGCTAATATTCCGTTGAAGAAGATTGTACACTCTTTGTTTTGATTTCTAATTTGAATTCTACAAACAATTGTATCATGTCTATAGCCTTTGTTCACAACTTTAGACTGTTGATTATTCCCTGAAGTATATAAGCGTTACTATAATAGGTTTTTCCTATTTTATACCTATACACGAATATTTATTATTGCATTGATTCTACTAAGCTAACATTCAAAACAAATAGTGTAAGTACATTCTTTTTCTTAGGACTGGAAATTAGCAAGTCCGAAGTTATTAAACAGCTTTTGTATGGTTTTGATTATAAAAATCTTTAAAAGAATATCGAAATAAATATATACAATAAAATTTCATAGGGTTTTGAAGCGAAATGACAAGAAACATTAGCCTCCTTGATTAAAATTATAAAAAATTGTGGAGGGGACCTTTAAAAATATCTGATAAAATGGGGTGCAATAAGTACGTAGGAATTAGTTTAAATTTTATAAATTTGTGATTAAAAAGGATTTAACTTCTGCTTCTCTTCTCGACCAAAAGCCATATATATGATGGTAAAATGAAATAAATAAAAGAGACTGGAAGAAGTATTAAGGCATAAAAGTGGCTCCATGAACAAAGTCACCTACCACTATTCAGCGATAGGAATTAATTTGTGGATTTATTCTCGTAGACTAGTTGCTCTTAGTATTGTAATACCCAGATTACTGTCTTGTAAGTATTATTTGTTCATTTTGTTTTCACTATGTTAAAGCTTAGTATCGATGTCTATTACTCTACCGTCATTTTTATTTGTGATTCTAGATTTTTTCAATTTTTTGCCTTAACAATTGCACTTGGATTTTTTAAATATCTTATATAGGTTGCCCTGAAAGTTTTTTTGAGCTTCTTTGGCCTTGATTACATAAATAAAATATTTTGTATTAATTTTTTGCTATACATTTTTTGTATATGTCTTATGTTTTCTTGAATAAATTGTTTCATTGTTTCATGGATGCAGAAAAGCGGTTCTAGGACAACCCCCCGCCGAAAAATTCGCCGCTAGAACAATTTGTCGCTATTACAACTCGTCGCGTTATTTTGGTTTTATCGGGGTATACATCATTTACATATTTGAAAATATTATAAATTTTAACAAGGATTCATTTCTATATGCTCAAGACTGACGTAAATCAGTAGTTGACAAATTTCATTATTTTTATTTATTTATTTCTTTTGTTGTCATATTTTCTCTGAGAATATTTCGGGTTGCAGAAACATTAGAACTATTTATTTAAATTTAGTAAAGGGTGTAACGTCTGCTTCGAAACCAAGAGCCTTGTCGTTGACGTCAAAAAGAAATTAAATAAAAGGGACAGGGAGGAGAAGTCAGAGAAGAAAGTGGCTTCTTGAACAAAGACACCCATGCACCACCAGTCGGTGACAAAGCTCAGAGATGCAGAAAAGCTACTGCAGTCACCAGGGAATGAGATGAAAAGGACAAGCACCGGTGTATACACTCACGAATAGAAGAGGGAAATGAAGAGATGATAGAAAGTGTAACTTATAATAGCCAATAACAAAATTTAAGAGGAAAATGAAGAGGTAATAGTAAATGAATTCCTTTAGGTATACCAAACCAAGAATATAATTAAGAAGATTATTATTGCGCACCCTAATTCGAAATACCACTGTGACGTTGTTAGTTTACTTCCTTATAACGTCTCACTATTTGGGTTACGTGTGATAGGATCCTACTCTATATAGTATTTTCAGATTCCTTTTTCTTTATATGTCTCTTTCTACTAAATACTCATGGTACCATGCCCTAGAACCACCTTGCCACTATGGTTCCGACCTCAGGCCTCTGGTCCAAGCTTAACTGTATTTAGGGTAATGAAGTAATGTAATTAACACTTAAAGAGAATATATTCATTAGTCAAGCAAGGGTTATTACAGAGTATCTCCACTAGAACGCTCACAAGTTAATGTCTCAATAACTAAGACTGGAGATAAGGTGTGTAGCTCGCGAGAGCAGATCGGTAACTCGATGTCTACCTACGAACTAACTCGTTCGTTCTACAAAGCTTACACCACGAACTAAATTCTCGAGTTTTCCTTCCTATCACCAGACAGTTTCTGGATAGAATCCATGAGCGCAATATAACATTTTACATAAGCTATTCTTTACATATGTTAACAGCCAATATTTAGCCATGATTTTATGCAAAATCTGTGAGAAAGGAGTTATAGGTGTACAATTTCTTTAAAACTTCATAAAAACAAGTTTAAATTGTAATTTAAACCAAAGAACCATTTTCTCACCTCCGTAGTTACCCGAGTGGAGTCATCTCCAATACAGACTACTCCATCATCAGCCTCTGGGAACCTACTGCACTGCAAGGTTTCCGGCCATTCGAAGCCAAACTTATTCATGAGAGACACACACCCATTCATGACAGAGAGACACTTCTCCCTACAAGGGGGGATTGGTACCTCAAGTATTGTACAGACAGGGATATAAACATTGCACAAAAAAGACTGAAGATCTTCAGAACATCCTATCTTCACTAGCGGGAAGAATTGGTGCACCTCCAATCCTGCTTCTTCCTGAGTCGTGTGTCCTAATATATTCGGTAGGATGGTCTGGTTGTAGGAAATATTCTTGCAGAGAAGTACTGAAATAGGTTCACATCTATTTCCACTTTGTTCAACTGATAAACCTAGAGAGATCCCCAAGAATAATAATAGGACAATAGTACGACTGTGCAGATGCAACATCATGGAGAGAAATAATTAAAATTCCAAACCACTAACTGTAGTAGGTAACAAACCTAGCTACTCACGCTCAACTTACTACATATACTAACCACATCTCTTCTAACACTGATGTAATAACAAAAGTCCGTTTAGGAATTGTAATTCATGCAAGTAAAAAACTAGTAGAGTCACCATTTAGCCCTCAAGGCAACTTAAATATAACGTCTAGGGATGTTGACGCAAATGAATACAAAAAGTTAAGTTGAAACAAGTAATAGATATTTCAGTTTAGAAGCTACTAAACCCTCTATTTTTTATTAGACCTTGAAGTTTGTTCTGGTGATGTCATACGCACAAGTACCTATAAGGTTATTAGTGAACGTAGATAAAAAAATGAATTGAAATCAACTCCCTACCACATTTGTAGGAAACAGAATAATTAGTCAAATTATTTTAAAATACTACCAAGTTCGAAAATTTTAAATATGCGCTAGCGCCAAAATTAAGCCAGTTTGATTATATTAAAAGGTTGGGCTAGAGGTCATGACGTCATCAAATCACAGTTACCATCAAGCTCGAGTCTACTAATTCTATACACATTGTACTGCACTGATGTAGATCTGCCAACAGACTAGGCTTTGTTTAATGAAGGTTATAAAAAAGAGTACTTCTTTGAAGGTAGGTATTGCAGAGTCTTTGAGGTATTAAATAAGGAGAAAAAGTTTAGATACGAACTACCAAAGGTATATTACCGTATATAGATATTGACAGACAGACCCACAAGTAAAGGATAGCATACTAAAAACCTTCAGATACTATAGTGTATAATAACTACAAATAACAAGAATTGGTTAAGGGAAAGGATTTAAATTTAAATCACTTAGTTCCCGTAACAGGTAATTATGCTTTTAATTTAATTTAGTAGGGGTTTAACGTCTGCTTCGGAACCAAGGCCATATCGCTGACGTCAAAAGGAAATTAAATACAAGGGACTGGAAGAAGCAGTCAGAGAGGAAAGTGACTCCATGAATAAAGTCCCCTACCGCCGTCGGTGACAACGCTCATGGATGCAGAAAAGCTACTCCGTAAATACAGTCACTACCAAGGAATGTGACGAAACGGGACACAAGCACCGGTGGCTGCACTCACGGATAGAAGGGGAAGGTGATAGTAAATGAAGCCTACGAGTCTACCCAACACAAAATTCTTAGACCTCGTAGTTGAAGAGCATAACCCAAGCGCTATTCTCTAAAACTGCAAAAAGCGTTAAAAAATGATAAACATGGTAAAATAAAAAAAGACAATCCATCATCCAAATTACAACAGTTCGGGGCCCAAGGGACGCCACCCTCCTTCTCTTCCATTCACCACAGACAGCTTCAGGATAGAGCCCTTGGGGGCAATTAAGTATTTAAAATATAATATCAAGATATTCTGCATTGTGACGAATTAAAAGTGGATTTAGCTTGCACGATTTACAGTAAAGGTTAATAAAAATATAATTAAGAAGTGTCTATTTATTGTTAGGATGTTTTATAAAATGCATCTTGAGCAATAGTAAAGTTAAAGAGCTTCATTTTACAAGAAATAAGCTAACTTATAATTTTACCTTCAATTTTCCATTATTAACTTTTTAAATTCATAATGGATGCCTTTAATAATGCATACACGTCAATCTAAAAAGTTACTGTCAATTTCAAAACACACAGTCTGTGCTATTCACTCCAATTTTTAAAATGATTGATAGTTAAAATTTATTTAAAAGCAAACTGACTACTGTCACTACCACAATATCCTCGAAAGTTCTGGTGTGAAAGGTTTGGACCTCCTTATTGCCGAGTTAGTTTCTTGGTTCTTCTTCATTACGTTGAAAGAAGAAAAATTGAAAGAGTACTCCAGAAATGATTATCGGCACAACTAGAGGATGTAGTCCATCTTTTTCTTTCACTTGCTCAACAGGCTGGAAGAAATGATTGCATTATTAGGTAGAGGAGAGAAGATCATCGATAGTAAAAAAATTCAAAAGAAACTCACATAAAAAGGATAAATATACACAAGACAGAGTACCTAGCTGATAGAAAGTTATTAAAAAGTTTTGCAGTTGTCGGAAGGAAAGATCTTTTCAATGAATTGAACGACACTGAGCAGATTCTTTTTACCTGTACAATTCTACATAGAGCACTGGAAACATCCTTCCTAGCCTCTAGGACTATACGGTATACTGAACGGATAGATTTTTGCAACTTGCTATCGGTTCGTATATTAACAGATATTGAGCAAAGATCATTTTTTTATACTTCTATTACATTAAAATATTATATATTGTAATATCTATTCTCATATGATCATATCTAATCTAAAGCCCGGTTCGCACTAACATGCAAAATGTCATTTAGCATGAAACGTATGCATGATAGGCGTTCAGCCTACAGTCATTCAAATAGATTTCGTTGTGTTAGTAGAATGTCAGCGTCATCAAAATACGATTTCATAATCCTTAATAATAAGAGAACTTCTCACCAATAAAATACAAATAAATTAAAGTAGGAATTTATAGCCGAGAAACAAAATTTGTATACAAATTTAATTTGCATTTAAAAATTTAATTCACTTACAAATGGATTCATATATTTATGTTAATTTCGAGTAAAGCACATTTCAATTTCTTTAAATCTTTTATTACAATAATCAATAGATTAACTTTTCACAAGCATTTGTGGCTCTATATATAAAAATAAATTCTAATGTTATCTATTTCAGAGTTGCTTATCCATTCTGGTGAAAAATGTAACATTTAAAAAGTAACAAGTTCTAGGCGTGTGTAGGATATAAGCTCCGCCCCCTTGCTCACTGGATTTCCCTTCATTCATCATGCCGCGTGATCATGCAGCATGTCATACAAAAGAAGGGGTTCACACGATCATGCCTTATGATATGCAGTAGGATCATACAAAGATTGCCAAAAGTATTTTCCTGAATGTTCCAGATCAGATACTAAAAATGTACCAGCTTTGAATTATTTGATAAAAAAGTACCAACAATTAAGTTCCATGTTTCAGAGGCTGGTAAACTTCAAGCCAATTTTTGAGCCAACTTTTCACAAAAAATTTGAGCAAAGCCAATTTGACTGATTTTTGAAGATTTAAAGCCAAAAATTAACGAGTATTTTCAAAATTTATAGCAAATTACGTATGTGATTTGACCATTTAAAAAAATGTAAGCCAATTAATTGGCTTTAACTGACATAATGTATAACAGGAAACAAATTCAATTTCTTATAAAATAAAACGGTATAAGGTATAAACCGTGAAAAACTGCAACTGAAAAATGTGATAGAAGAGTGCTAAATTAGCAACTTAATAAATTAATAAATAAGAGATCAAAAGTTCCAATTTCGGTACAATAGTATCAGGTTAGAAATATCAACTCTGTTTTTTACAAGAACCTTTTAGCATTAAATAAAAACCATATTTATCCAATCATGCTCTTTCTTTTGTATATTTTCATTCCGTCTTAGGACATGTGTCTATAACCATCAACTTTATTTGAAAGAAAAATATAGTCCTCTGTTAAAGACAAAATAACATATGTACATAATTATGAAGGTGGCACACGAATTTACCTAATTACTAAAAGTACAGGAAACAACACTTTCGTTAATAATTATATAAATCTAATCGGGGGGAAAAAATAAACCTTACCCATTGAGAATTGCTAAAAAAATTTAATTTATAAAAAAATATTAAAGGGAATTAGTCTCCAGCAGTGTTAGATCTAAAATCAACAAATATTACAAAGAGCAGCTATACGTAGAAAATCAAATCAAGTGAACGAGCGTGAGAGTTTATTCGAATAACTGGTTTACATATAATCACTTTATAGTTCTTAATACCCGTATTTCTCGTTAAAATAGAAAAAAAAGGATATAACCATATCCCAGTTGAAAGTTGAATTTTTAAACACTTCCGAAGTTAAAAGTAAGACTACTGTAGAGTTCTCGTTTATCTTGAATTTTATTTAATATTCAAATATATTCTTAAGTGATTCAAGCCGAACTATTCCGGATAAGGGCACAAAAAGTTAAGCCATCTATTAAAGTTATAAAATTAGGCATGATAGTCGGGTGAACTAGACCTTAAACAACAAAACTGTCAATTATATTAAAGATTATTTCAACCTTAGGCTTGAAGTCTTCGAGACAAGTTTCAAATTTCCTGGATTTGAATCGAGGAAAAACCCTCATGCCAGGTTCAGTGAAGGCTGGAAAAAGCACCATTCACAAGAACAGACTCAGGTCGGCATTGAACTTAGAATTAGCTTCAAGTTTCACTAAAGCCTCACCAGCCTCTTTCCGATTAGAATTTCCTAGTATATCAGGAAAAATGGTTATTGTGAAGTTAAAATTTGCACACACCTTTTCAGTAGTCCGTTCACATCCATAACATTTCGCTGAATCAAAGTTTTCCGAACATGTTGCAAGAATCAAAAGAGCGAGGATGGTACAGCAGAAAAAGCGTAAAGCAGCCATTACGAAGTCAGTGAAAATAAAATACTTTGAATAGCAAGTAAAATTCTAAGCAACTAATATATTCAGAATGCTAAGAGCCAATTGCGAAAATAGTGATGTTTGAATATATTCAGTTTCAGACATATCGAGTCTAACACGATCATTTTCATCGACGAAATGTAAATGTTACATCGCCTACTAGTGACTTCAGTGTTGAAACTAAATTCAAATTAAAAACTTCTAAATTTTCATAATTTTGTATCTAACTCAACTAAAGGAATACTAATTAATAGTATCGTTATTATAATTAGTCATAATTTGCTGCATTGGAATAATAATGCTGCCTTGAAAGTAATCATCAGAATATAATTGAGAAATAAAATAAAATAAAATTACGATGGTGATCTCGATTTTAGCAAGAGTTTTGCTAAATTATACAGCACAGAATTACAGCACGGAATTTTTCTCAATATAGGTAGAAATATGGTTAAGAAACAATTATAAATAAAGTGCTATACTTACCTACCAAGCTACCTACCTCTACATGTATTGGAATATAATATCTATCGGATATTAGACCAAACAGATTGTAGGGGGAAGTCTCCATTTATCGACCACTTAAGAGGTTTCCTTCAAAACAATTGTTATTGTTTAACTCTCCTTTCTACTAATGCATATACGACAGAACCAACTAAAAGATGAATTTCAAATCTTTTAAACCATATAAAGTACTATGCAATTCGTTTAGTATAAATTAATCTACATTGAATCAAATATTATATCTGAAAAACTCCAATTATCGACATTTTGAAACCAAACTCATTTATCGTCATGTGTCGATACAGGGTGTAGGTCATAAGCCCCCCCGGTCAAGAGCCCCCCGGTCATGAACCCCCTCGGTCACGAGCCCCCCCCCCTGTTTTTTAATCCTCATTTACCTATATTATTTAATCCTTATTGACACTTTTGTAGTTCACTACTGATTTGACATAAAATATATGAATATCGGGGGACGTGCTGCCCCCCGAACCCCCCTGCCAGGTCATTAAATAATCATGAAGAGTGCAGTACAACAAACTAGCGGATACAACAAACTGCATTAGCAACTCTCAGTTATTTCTATCTAAGTAGTTCTTCATTTGTTTAACTAGGTATATAAGGATTAGAAAAACAGGGAGGAGGGGCTTGTGACCGGGGGGCTTATGACCTAGTGGGGCTCATGACCGTGGGGGCTTATGACCTAGGGGGGCTTATGACCGGGGGGCTTATGACCTAGGGGGGCTCATGACTGAGGAGGGGGGGGGGGGGGCTCGTGACCGTACCCCGTCGATACATGGGTGATATCGTTCACAGAATAAAATTTTCATTGAACAGCTGGCAGGATGGGGGAAAATCTGATAGAATGGGGAGAAATTAGGTAGAATGGGGAAAATCAGGAAGAATGGGGGAAACTCGAGTAGAATTGGTGAAAATCAGGTAGAATTGGGAAAAATTAGGTAGAATGGGGTAAATTAGGTAGAATGGAGAAAATTAGGAAGAATGGGGGAAATTAGGTAGAATGGAGAAATTAGGTAGAATTGGGAAAATTAGGTAGAATAGGGGAAATTAGGTAAAATGGGGGGGGGGGGGGGGGGAATTAGGTAGAAGGGGGAAAACAGGTAGAATGGGGGAAAATAAGGTTAGAATGGGGGAAAATCAGATAAAAAGGGGAAATCATATAGAAGGGGGAAAACAGGTAGAATGGGGGAAAATCACGTGACAATGGGGAAAATCAGGTAGAAGGGGGAGAACAGATAGAATGGGGAAAGTAGGTAGAATGGAGAAAGCAGGTAGAATGGGGTAACTTAGGTAGAATGGAGGAAATCAGGTTAGAATGGGGGAAAAACAGGTAAAATGGGGGAAATTAGGTAGAATGGGGGGAATTCAGATAGAATGGGGGAAAAGTTGGCTAAGTAGGGAAAATGATGCTAGAATGGAGAAATTAATGAAATTGTAGTACGGGTTTAACGTCTGCTTCGAAGCCAAAGGTCATATTATCGCTGATGTCAAAATGAAATTAAATACAAGGGACTCAAAGAAGCAGTCAGAAAGAAAAGTTGCTTCATGAATAAAGTCACCTATCACCGTCGGTGATAATGCTCATGGATGTAGAAGAGCTACTCACTGAAAGCAGTTCTTTACCAAGGAATGTAACAAAAAGGGACACAAGTAGGGGAGGATGGTCATCAATGGGACAAAAAACACAGAAGGATTGATATTTCATTTACTATGGGCAAAGTATGAAAAATAAAAAATCCATGTGTAATATAGATATTCCTTTTTAAAATGAAACTAACTCAAATGTTATCACATATTCTGTTACTATAAAAAAAATTAAATAAAAAACAAAAAAAATTGTCCCATTGTATAACAGCACTGGTGAACAATGGGACATACCCTGGTGAACGATGGGACAGTTTATCAAACTTGTTTATTGTTGAAGTTATGGTCAAATTTCAAGTTCGAATTATCTCTTTATGTTGTCCCACACTCAGTTGGTTCATATAATATCAGTTCAATGTCCTCTATCCTCACCGATGCCATGTCAGGAACATTTGTAAAATTAAGCTCATTGCACTTGAATCTTCGCCTAACATCAATATTTCGTATATATCTTTTTCATTCTTTTGGCCAACAGAATACGTTTTAGAAGTCGCATCAAATTCTACAAATGCATAAATCTTCATTTCCAACGTCTTCGGTAGAGATTTAAGTTCTTCAGACGAATGGATCAGTTAGACTAAGAGTTCTATACCAGACCAAGAAGAATAGTTCACAGGCCATCTACGACTGATACTTTATGAAGTGATTTCGAAGGTCTTATATCTTTAGTGGCACCAGCAAAAAGCTTTTCTTTCTCTGGTGTATCCGTTGCAATCATGCTGAGTCCTTTTCTATTATTAGTGAAATTTGTTTCCTATGCAGTGCTTTGTGATGACCTCAGATTGCTAAAGCCCTTGAACATGGTCGAAAGTACAGCTTCAGGTTCTACAAGAACCCCTGAAGCTGCAGTTCACGTTATTGTATCAAAACTAGATATTTATTGATTCATGTGGAATAGCTACAGTAGACGGTTTGGTTGACAATAGGGCACCATCCCTTTGTTAACCAACTTTTTTGTCCCAATGATCACCATGACGCCATTTTGAAAACATATGGGTATAGCAGCTCAACTACAAAAGTATAAAGGTAATCTCATAGTAAACAGAATAGTATAGTACCCCAGTTACATGTATTATTCAAATTTATTCTGGGTAGGCTGTGACGTCATGTATGTAAACAAGAGGTCACGTCATAGTAAACAGAATTGCTGAGGGTCACGTGGAATAGAGAATTAAGATGGCGGCCAACGCGACCGATCTGACTAATGATCTAATTATCTTGAATAAATCGTCTTCTTCAAGACTAAAAATTTGTTACTATTTTGGGTGTAAAAAGACCAGTAGCAATTTCATCAACAGTCATTTTTTAATTTTCGTAGCATGCGGTAATGTGGAATTAATAAAATATCACCGAAAACGTTATTTAACAAAAGTTGGGTGTGTTGCAGCCATCTTTTGTGTTTGTACTGTACGTACAAACGTACGCACCATTAATGACATGTGACGTCACAGCCTACCGGGACACGCGTAATTTCCCCCCTATAGCTCTGGGATACTATATATTCTCTGTACTGTGGTAATCCTTTCATATGATCATGTTTTACATATTACTTAATATTATAGAAAAATGCCGTAAGCTTCTATGTTAAATAACAAGATTTATAACAATTGAAACAAAGTACGAAAAATTTAGTTTTCCACCTCTAAAACACGTTTTCGCTTTTAAACAGAGCTGACTGCACCCTAACCGCTGAATGCAATGCGAATGACTGCACTGATGTATGCCTAATTTACCACTAAGATTTTGTTACAAATTACCCTCAAATAAAAAAGTTATTCAGCATGTCCCATTGTTCCCAGTGTTCCATTGATGACCATCCTCCCCTACCGTTCGCTGCACTCACGGATAGAAGAGGAAAATGAAGAGTTGATAGTAAATGAAGCCTAACAAAAAGATCTAAGTACTTCTTCGTCACATTTTTGGTAAGTGACTACATTCACGGAGTAGCTTTATTGCATTCATGAGCTAGACACCGACAGGTGGTATTTGACTTTGTTCGTGAATCTCATCTTAATAAAATTACATTTTGAAGTCAGTGAATTGGCCTCCGATTCTGCAGCAGACGTAAAAACCCCTACGTAACTTAACGTAAGTAATTAATCAAAAAACAATATTTTTAATTTCCTTCTCATTAAATTATAACATAAGTTTATAACATAAGTTTATAACATAATATTATAGAACTAAGGTCTACGATCATTATTCTGCAAATTGCATACAATTCGGTTCAGTATATATTTTATAATTATTTTCTAAATTTTTTAATACTCTGTGAGCAACAATTGAGCGAATCACTAATCTGACGCTCAATAAGAAGATTGTACACTCTTTGTTTTGATTACAAATTTGAATTTTATAAACAAACCATGCGTTTTCGGCCTTTATTTGAATTATTTTAGATAGTAATTGTTTCCTAAAGTATATAAACGTTTCTATTATAAGTTCATTCAATTTTATACCTTTACACGAATATTAAATGGAATTATTAAACCTAATAGCAAGTTGACAATCAAAACAAATGGTGTACATTCTTTTTCTTCAGACTGAAAATTTCTTAAATTAGTAAGTCGGAAGTAAAATAGGTTTTGTAGAGTTTTGATTATAAAAATCTTTAAAAGCATATAAAATTAAAAATATGCTACCAAATTCGATGAGGTTTGCAGTAAAATGATAAGAAACATTAGCCTCGTTGAATAAGGCAATAAAAATATCTGCTTGGAGGGGATCTTTAAAGGTCCCCCTCCAAGCAAATATTTTTATTGTCTTATTCAACTAGGCTAATGTTTCTTATCATTTTGCTGCAAACCTCATCGAATTTTGTGGCATATTTTTAATTTTATATGCTTTTAAAGATATTTATAATCCAAACTTTACAAAACCTATTTTACTTCCGACTTTCTAATTTTCAGTCTGAAGAAGAAGAATGTACACCATTTGTTTTGATTGTCAACTAGGTATTACCGTATTTGGTTTAATAAATCTATTTATTATTCGTTTAATGGTTTATATTTGGATGAAGTTATTATATAAACGCTTATATACATTTAGAAACAATTAATATCTTAAAAGAAGACCAAAAACGCATTGTTTGTTTAAAAATCTAAATTTGAAATCAAAACAAAGAGTGTACAATCTTCTTTCTCAGCGTCAGGTTGGGGATTCGCTCGATTGTTGCTCATATAGTATTAAAAAACTTTAAAAGCAAATAATGAAATATATACTGAACCGAATTGTGTGCGGTTTGCGGAATAATGATCGTAGACCTTAGTTCTAAAATATTATGTAATAAACTCCTTTTTTCCCGGAGCCTGGAGAGGACCTTTAAGAAATTTTCACCCTGAAGAAAAAGAATGTACACGAATGGTGGTATTAGGTTTATCAACTAGGTATTAGGTTTAATAAATCCATTTAATATTCGTGTAATGGTATAAAATTGAATAAAATAATAATAGAATTTTTTTATACTAATTGGGAAACAATTGATACCTATCTAAAATAATTTAAATAAAGGCCGAAAACGTATGGTTTGTTTATGAAATTCAAATTTGTAATCAAAACAAAGAGTGTACAATCTTCTTCTTGAGCATCAGATTAGTGATTCGGTCAATTGTTGATCACAGAGTACTAAAAAACTTTAAAAACAAATTATAAAATATATACTTAACCGAATTGTATGCGGTTTGCAGAATAATGATCGTAGACCTTAGTTCTATAATATTATGTTATAAGCTCATTTTTTTCCCTGAACCTGGAGAGGACCTTTAAGATAATATTATGGATTAACAATAATTAATTTATGATATGAATTATTTCAGCTTAAATCAATATATTTTGAGAGGAAAAAGTTTTAGAAAACCAAAGTTGTATCGATATTTTGATAGATCACGTTGTTTGTTTTTCCAATTAGATGAAGTTCACAAAATATATATCATCGTAAACTGTGTAAATAATAATTAACCGAATCTCAGAGAAATGTAACCACTAATCTACCTATTAAATGATTTTAAGATGAATACCAGCTATATATTAATTATGAATATCACACGCAGATGTGCAAACATTCTTTGGATAATGTGTACGGCAATACAACAACATTGTACCTACGTCTAAAACTTATGAAAATTTTCTACGTTTTATCAAATTAGGTGACATTTTTTCGATTTAAATCAATTTTTTTTACTAATAATTATTTAGATGAACAATGTAGGTTATATTGAATAGTATAATCAACTATTCTGATTCTATTATATATGTATATGGATTAGGGGCGATACAAGCTGCCGTTACCCTAACTAATTTATAATTATAATAATCACTAGACCTAACTAAATTCTAATTAGATAGGTAATGTTTATATATCATATTATGATAAAATATTTCATATCACTAACTACCTAATAAATGTTTATCTAACCTACCTAGATTTCAAATTATCATCATTATGATAAAATACTTCATATGGATCGAAATAGGACGAATCTTCCATTAAATAATAAATTCTAGAATAATTTCTATATTAGTCTAGTTTGTCATCGAATACATTTCTTTGAAATTATACTTTCATAGAAAACTTTAGCATGCCTGTATTTAGGGGTACTGTTTTATTTTATTGTTTACTTTTTATATGTTCAACAGTCAGTCAGTCAGGATTTCTTGAATGTGCCTTTCCATCGGCTTCATCTGCATCACTCATCATCTTCATCTGCCTCAGTCATCTCTTCTTCTCTCAATTTGTCTTCTCTTCCTCCACATCTTCATCATCACTTCGCTTTTCTCCCTTCTCCCCTCCTCTCCGAACAGAAACTCTCCCAACACAGTCTGTCTCTGCTCCACCCTTGGTCTCTGCAGCTCACCTATTTGACATTAGTCTTAGTTCTATAATACCCAGTCTCCAGGCTAAATAAACCCTTAACAACTACCTAACTTAAAATAAGATTTACATTTATTGCCACAGTGACTGTATGTCATTCCAGTCTGCAATGTGTGTCAAATCTGTCTCAAAGATTTTATTTTGAGGACAATTTGTCTCCAAAGATTTTCAATTCTGTCTCCAGATGAGTGAGATGCTGCTGACTGGCGACTGCTGAGAATAAGAGATGACTGATGATGAGATGACCCAGACTGAGACTGGTTATTTTGAGACCTTCAATTGCAAATGGCGAGTTTTATCTATTTTTCTCCTATGCTACAATGTTATTTTGGAGAGAATTTATGAAAATTTGATCATTTTGGAGAGAATTTGTTGAATTTTGGAGAGAGCTGGAGAGACAAATGGCGAGTTTATGAGACATACTATTTTACTTGGGACCCAGTGTGCAAAAGATGCATGAAGTTGTGAAGTTTATCCGGCAACTGTTGAGGCCTTGAAATTAGTCTCATGAATTATCTGGCGACAATTTCTTAATTAATTCCTATGGTTACATGTAATTAGTGGAGAGAATTTGAGATTTTTGATCATTTTGGAGAGAAATTTGAAAATCTTTGGAGACAAATCACTCCAAAAATTAAATATATGGTCCATGGAGACTGATTGTTCATGCTTTGCAGACTGGGAGATGACCAGAATTCTCAAAAATGTCTCCTATAATTACATGTAAACATAGGAACTTATGAAGTAATTTGAAATATATTACCAAGATATTTTTCCCCTCAAAAATTGTCTCCAAAGATCTTTGGGCCTTTGGGGACAGGCCAGACTGTATTTCATGGTAAATTCCACTGACTTTACAGTTGACAGTGCCAGTGGCACACTCTGGGGCACACACTACACAGTGGAATTTTAAACAATTTTTTTCCATTGAAGATTATATTCTGGCAAACTCGGTGGATTTTTTAGTTATTTATTCCTATGTTACCATTAATTTTCTTTGGAAAAAGGAGTAAAATGTTGGTGGATTACTGAATACCTAATTACTGAAAATTTATGGTGGATTTTTTTCAGCTTTTTCAAGAAGTCAGTGGAATTTTGTGCACCAAATAGGCAAATACAGACTGGACAGTGGGCATCAGCCAGTCTGCAGAATATGTGAGATATTTGGGATATTCTCTCCGAACAATTTTGAATTAATTCCTATATTTACATTAATTTTGCTACGAACACTTCTGAATTAATCTCTATATTTACATTGATTTTGCTACGAACAGAATAAGAGATCTCTACGAACACTTTACCAGTTTCTGCAGACTGGGGCATCAGCCAACGCCCAACAGGGACATTGGACGCACGCACTTTGCAGACTGGCTGGCCCATCATCCCATGGGGCCATGTTCAACTTAATGAACTTATGGACAGACATGAAGCATTAGGATGTTTTCAAAATAAAAATGATATAAAATCTTCACTAGGAAGTCTAATTTCTCCAGTCTGAACTCTGAAAGACTGAAAAGTACAGCAGGTTTTGTGGATTAATCCTATGCCCAAGACCTATTTAATTCCTATGTTCCCATATTATTTACTGTGCCGGTGCACCCAAATCCCAATTTCATTAAAAATCCTGGGTCTCTGGAGAGTCAGAGTGGAGACCTTCTTTTCAGACTGGCAATTTCTTCCTTAAACTATCTTAAATGTGGTGACCTTGATCCATTTTCTCTCTAAACAGTCTATCACTTAAGTGGCTACTTTCATGCCACACTTCCAGATTGCAGCAAGTCTGCAGAATATGGGACATTTTAAACATTTTCTCTGTGAAATGTCCCATATTCTGTAGACTGGCCACACTTTGAAAATTGAAACATGGTAACTAGATGTATTGGGGTGCGTGCCGCCACTCCAACCCCTCTGCCATGCGGGCAGTACCAGGTCAATAATCCATTGTCCATGTTTCAAAGTATGGACAAAGTCCCCAGTATGATGGCGACTCTAGAGGGGTGACCTGTGAAATAACTTGAAAACCTGGAAATAACAAGTGATTCACTCATAGAATAGTCTCAAGACAAGCCATTGGAATTTATCATGGAATACAGCCTGGGTTACATACAGGTATTCCACTGAAAACAGAAGCCAAAATAATAAAATATAGGATTTTTACACAGCCCACAGGCCAGTCTGCAAAGTGTGCACAGTTAGTTTTCAGATATTTTTTTTGGGGAGCAATTTCTCTTCAAGGATATTTCAAATTCCCTCCAAAATGACCAATATTCTCTAAATACTTTTCACTAATTACATTATGAACATAGGAATTTGTAGCCAGATAATTCAGGAGACCAATTTCAATGCCTCAATTGTCTCTGAATAAACATCAAAAGATGGATGCTAGTCTCTATTTCTGGCAGAAAATTCCGCTGACTTGAGTGACTTTTTCAAAAAGCTGAAAAAATTCACAAATAATTTGGGTGAGTTACCAACATTTTCCAATTTAGCCACAAAAAGTGAAAATTAATGGTAGCATAGGAATAAATAGCTTAAAATCTACAGACTTTGCTAGAATATTATATCCAATGGGGAAAAAATTCCACTGGCAACTCACAAGTCTGTTGAATTTAGTCGGTCTGCAGAAACTGATAAAAGTTTCTCTAAGAATTCCTCTATGTTGTCTTCGGTTCTTAGTAAAATATATGTAAACATAAGAGGAAATAAAGGATTGTTCTCACAGAAAATGTTAAAAATGTCCAATATTTTGCAGACTAAGTCAATTTACCATGGAATACAGAGCACAGGTTATTTTTGGCTTATAATCTTATCTTCAAAAATTTCCCATAGGATAAGTTCCAAAGTTGGATTAATTTATAGCTAGCTATTCTCTTGTGAAAATTTTATTCATCTTGAATTTAATAGAAAAAAAAAAGTTTTATATGAAAATCTAAGAATGTTTCTAAGAACGGTTAACAAGTTTCTGCAAACTGGTTTGCCGGCCTAGTGATCATTATTGTAGAAACTTGGAACATGATGTCCCATGCATCAGAATATTCTTGTCATTTTACATGTTTGAACACTACTGTAATTTGGGGCAATTGACAACTCATTAACATTAATAATCTCATTTTTCATAGCTTCCAGAACAGTTTCAATAATTTTGTTCAAATGGGTAAGAAGAGAAAACAGTCTTCTCCTTTGAAACCTGTCATACAGAAGAAAGTGATTGACAGAGATGCAAGAACAACCTCTTCTAATTTGCAAACCTCTTCGGGAAAAAAAGGATATACATCTAAGGTAAGTTAATTTTTGTTGTGAGACTAATAGGGTTCCAAGGAAAGTTATTTGAAATGTATTGTTGTGTGGAGAGTTTATTATTGTAGAATGAGCTATTGTGGTCATAGCTACTATATTAAAATCATAGTTTTATAGATAACTAGTCACAATCACAAACTATGATCATATTCTATAGTAATTTTTAAATATATCTTTCTAATAGCTCTATAAGATAATGTCATGAACAAATCTGAACTAGCTATTAAATTTCTGATTGAAATATCATAGTATCATGACCTACATTAACACGAATTACATACACTTTCCGAGTAGCTAGCTACTGAAAAACTTATCCGTGCTAAAATCCTACTTTGTTATGTTGTAGACAGCTTATTCTACCATATTGACTGTTCACGTCTCTTCAATATTGATAATAAACATTTCTTAAAGATTGTGTAAATATGCTATTTAGGCAGTACAAATTAGTTTGCTAATTATCTAATAACTGTAGTTACTAATGAAGTCTTATCTCATTTCAGGAGCTGGTCAATCTTTTAGCCGATGCTTCTCTTAACAATGACTCAAAGAAAATCATCATCATTTGCAAAGCTTTGGCCAAGTACCTGAGAAATGCTAACGACAATGTAAGTATGATTGTTATTTGGAGTGATACTTTCATCACTCAATTTTCAATCCTACAATAGTTAGCAATGAGAATAAGTATATTATTTTCCATTCTTATCAACTTATTACCCAAGTTTCTTTTGAATTATTACATGCTTCATTCTCACTCAGTTTCAATATCTATTTACCTATAAACATTAGCTACATGCTTCATTCTCACTCAGTTTCAATATCTAGTTACCTATAAACATTAGCTACATGATTCATTCTCACTCAGTTTCAATATCTATTTACCTATAAACATTAGCTACATGATTCATTCTCACTCAGTTTCAATATCTATTTACCTATAAACATTAGCTACACGTTTCATTCTCACTCAGTTTCAATATCTATTTACCTATAAACATTAGCTACATGATTCATTCTCACTCAGTTTCAATATCTATTTACCTATAAACATTAGCTACATGATTCATTCTCACTCAGTTTCAATATTTATTTACCTATAAACATTAGCTACATGATTCATTCTCACTCAGTTTCAATATCTATTTACCTATAAACATTAGCTACATGATTCATTCTCACTCAGTTTCAATATCTATTTACCTATAAACATTAGCTACACGTTTCATTCTCACTCAGTTTCAATATCTATTTACCTATAAACATTAGCTACATGCTTCATTCTCACTCAGTTTCAATATCTAGTTACCTATAAACATTAGCTACATGATTCATTCTCACTCAGTTTCAATATCTATTTACCTATAAACATTAGCTACATGATTCATTCTCACTCAGTTTCAATATCTATTTACCTATAAACATTAGCTACACGTTTCATTCTCACTCAGTTTCAATATCTATTTACCTATAAACATTAGCTACATGATTCATTCTCACTCAGTTTCAATATCTATTTACCTATAAACATTAGCTACATGATTCATTCTCACTCAGTTTCAATATTTATTTACCTATAAACATTAGCTACATGATTCATTCTCACTCAGTTTCAATATCTATTTACCTATAAACATTAGCTACATGATTCATTCTCACTCAGTTTCAATATCTATTTACCTATAAACATTAGCTACACGTTTCATTCTCACTCAGTTTCAATATCTATTTACCTATAAACATTAGCTACATGCTTCATTCTCACTCAGTTTCAATATCTAGTTACCTATAAACATTAGCTACATGATTCATTCTCACTCAGTTTCAATATCTATTTACCTATAAACATTAGCTACATGATTCATTCTCACTCAGTTTCAATATCTATTTACCTATAAACATTAGCTACACGTTTCATTCTCACTCAGTTTCAATATCTATTTACCTATAAACATTAGCTACACGTTTCATTCTCACTCAGTTTCAATGTCTTCTAACCTCTTAACATTTCTCCTCAGATTGATAGTGTGACTTCATGTCTGTTGACTAGAGTTTCTCTCGAGTGTTACCTGTCTTCAAACTGTGAAGAAGTCAATACAGCTCTCGATGTTCTCATTTTTGATGTTATGGCCAAGAAGGTAACTCTCCATCTTTTTACCTTTTATTTTATTAAAGTCATTTCCCATTAAAACAAGAAAGATAATAACATATTTTTAGTAGAAGTTGTTTAAAAGCAAAATAATTTATTTTATTCTTATCAATTTATTCATATTTGTTCCTTCGACTCTATTTTTATTGTGAAATTCTATAGCTAAAAACAATTCTTATTAAAAGATATTGTAACATATCCATGTTTACATATTGCATATTCTTTAGTGATTTAGAAATCAGTTATTAATTAAATGTTAATGCATTAATTACTAACTCCAAAAAAATAGCTAGCTACTTACTGATTCTCTATTTTAGTAATTTTAGTAATTTAGAAGGACTTCATCATTGTTCTTGCATCATTCTCCATCTTATAATAGTTACTTAAATAATTAATTTCACAAGAATTCTATTCTTGGTATAAATCTACATGGTTTATGTCAAACTCATTAATCCTCTTTGTCATACCCTAACTAGGTTGCACTATCAGAGCACAGAAAAAGCATCTTCTACCTCCTCCAAAGCAAATTTGACCAGAGTGATGCCATTAGATTGAGAGAGCTGCTCTACAAACTGGCTAATGCCTTTCCTACTCTGTACTTAGGAGATGCATCTCTCGGCATCATTCAGACTCTGATTGCTACGGCCGGTGAGAGGTAGGTAACTGCCGTACAAATTTCTGTATGAACTGGAAAATGACAAAAATGAAGAATTAGAATTGATTTCAGTTAAAGCTGAATTATGTAATTTTGTAATATGTGTTATTTCTATTGTTTCTTAAAATGGTGTGCATGGCACCCCTATTGGGCCTGGATTGTTTATAGGGGTTGTCTGGGGTAGCTGTTTTTATGTTACCTAGAAGTTCATTTCCTTACTTTTTATTTTAAATTCTCACATCATAGTAACCAAATATATTATAATTGTAGATTTTCAATCTATTTCAATGCAATACAATGCTCAGAGGGTGTCTGAAAAAAGAATGAGGTTTGTATTAAAAATAATATAAAAGCCACTGCTATAGAGCTTGTCAATTCTAAATTCAGGAATAACGTTATTTTTATTCTCAGGGCCTCCACACTCGTATCTCCCGAAGAAGCTTTCACCAAACACCTCGTCAAGATCTCTAAAACAAAATCAGAGATGCAGACGAACTTCAGTCAATTGAAGGCAATTCACATATCTTATCTTCGTGAACTGTCCGCTCAACTTTCCTTCATCCAAGATATGCTTGGAGCTGCTAGTGGTAGCAAAGCTAGCGAAATAACTAGCAATGGGGATCCTACTGGCTACAACCAAAACACTAGGAATGAAAAGTTTACTAAATCCTGTATAGATTGCAATTCAGTGGATATAGGATTCACGGATGAGAATATTAAAAAGCTAATCTCAGAATATGTAAGAATACACAGTATTCTATTAGAGTATTCTACAGATCTAACTTTAAAAGAACACGTAACTGATGTTGTTATGAATGCTATGGTAATTGTAACTAAATATGTAGCTTACCACCACAACGAGGAAATTAGATATGATATAAACCATTTTCTACCGTCATCTATTAACCAAATTCTATGTAAGTTACTAGGTACCAAAGAAAAGTTACAGGAACACTTATTGAACAATCACAATGCCCAGTCTATCAAAGTTCTAGAGATACATCTAATAATGCGTCCCCGTCTTTATGAAGATGAAAGTTTGTTACAGTGGGTCAAAAATTCGTTAATAGATGGCGTTGATTCCCTTGAAACCTCGCACACACTGTTTAGAATATTGGAAAATGTTCTTCGTATCAATAGCGTAATTGTGACTCCAGACCCGGAGAAAATGCTCAGTCAGCATATTCAAGAGGACTGTCCCTTAACTCCAGCTTTTATACAAGACCTTATGATGGAATTAGGTATGAATTTGTGGCTATTCAGAATTTTTCATTTAGAGTAAGTTAGCTACTAATTTTTTTTTTTTTTTTTTTTCTTATTGGTCAGTTCCATATTTTGGCCATATATGAAAAAACGATAATTGGTATCCATGATACCTGCAGATATCATGGATACCAATGAAAATAAAATAACAATTATTATACCTATCGTTTTTTCTTGTATGACAGAGAATGTGGAACTGACCGAAATTAGTAGCTAAACCTTCTTTCTATTTTCTAATATGATTTTTGTTACTGGACAACTGGCATCAAGATTATGATTTTGTGTTTTATTTAAAATTAGCTCATGTAGCTTGATCTAATAGAACTAATTATTGAATTAAATTTTCCAGCTGTTTATGACGGTTCTCTTACGACTAAAATCCTCAAAAGTTACCGAAAGAAGCGTGAGAGTTCTAAGAAGAAACTGCTTCTTCTTGCTAAGAAGCACACCACCAAACTAGTGATGCTGAAGGAGATTCTTTACGCTGCTTTGACAGTCTTCTGCAGTACCTCTAATGGAGACTTGAAAGCACATCTCTTAGCTGCTGTCAGGACTTTGCCTTCTCAGGATAGAGACTCGATGTTGTGAGTAAAAGTAGTTGAAGAATTTTGCATCGTTGTCATACTAATTTCTGATGTAAAATATGCATTCATGAGCAATGTCAACCGACTGGCGGTAGGTGATTTCTTCATGCAGTAGCTTTTCTGCTTCCATGAGCAATGTCACCAACTGGTGGTAGGGGACTTTGTTTATGTAGCCACTTTCGTTTCTGACAGTTACTTCCAGTCCTTTGTATTTAACTTTCTTTTGATATCAGCGATATGGCCTTTGGTTCCGAAGCAGACGATAAGCTCATAGATTAATTTATCGAGTTATCTCAAAACCAAAGCAATTTTACCAATGATATTATACTACAATAAGATACACTACACTCGCCAATTTCTATTTTAAAAGTGCATTGTGGCGCCATCTAGTTTCCAAAGGGGGAAATAGAATTGACATATTGTAAGGACAATCGAGGTATGTTGTGTGCGTGACGTCATAACAGCAACACTCAAAAACCATATTTAAGAGCATTGAAGAAAGGAAGATTGTTAGAGCTGTTTATTAATTGGTATAATGAAAAATATATGCAAAAATATATATATTTAATAAATTATTTATAACCTGCTAACCCCTAATTTTCTCTTTAAATTCGTTCCCTTCCTTATGTCACGTCACAAATCACTCAATTGACACAACCTATCAATGTTGGTATTCCTAGTAGGGTAGGTATTGAAGAGTAAAGCGGTCACTAATCGAGTGTTTTGCGACCGTGACGTCAGCAATGCAAGTGCAACACACATAAATAGAAAATTAAGGTTAAAACTTAAGCAGTGGTGCGAATAACATGAATGGATTCATCACTGTTTCTTATAATGGAAATAAATAAACAGTTTCCAAACCAGATGACATTGCAAACACTTTTGAAACGGAAATTTGTGAGAATAGTAGTAGTGTATCTTATTGTAGTATAATATCTTTGGTTTTATGTTCTAATTTAAATTAGTTGTACTTTTTATTATTTTAATAGTAATTAATAATCTAATAAAATGACCATGGGAAGAATATTTACAATATTTGGACACTCGCAGTTCTCGGGAAGTGGGTGTTAGCAGAGGTCATGACAGGTCAATGAGGAGTTTCTGAAGGTCAGACAACCCACTTTTTGAATTGAGTAAAGTCCTGAATTGTCGGCCGTTTCCATATTTTCGATCATGCAGTTAAGGATAAATTATCATGTAATGTTTAATATTATGTAAAAAAGCACTCGATGTTTTATGTCTAACTCCCCCCCCCCCCATCCCCCAGTTATCCAGTTCTCTCAGAGTGGGGGGATGGGATCATCAGCACCCTGAGGGTCCCCTCCCACCTCACCAATTCTCTCCTTGAGGGAGTGGCCTCTCTCTCCAGTACAGAGACTTCACCTTTCCCCGGTCTGTCTGCCTCTGCTAAGTGGAACAAAGATATCATTCGTAAGTACACAAGAATCTCTTTATTGTAGATACAAAAAAATGAAGTTATTTGAGTTTTTTTTTCAATCTTTTGAATGTATTTTTTTTTAAACTTTTAATTTATTTCTGTCAGTTGTGCTTATAATTGTTTTTATTGTATTTACTTTCGCGTTAGATTAAATAAATTAATTTCATTTTTATAATGTTAATAATGGAATTAGTTTAGTGTTTTAAATAATATAATTTTTTCACATTTTTCAATGAATTTAATAAAACTATATTATTAAATTTTCCTGTACAATTTTTAATTATTTTTTTTTTCTTCAGAAAATATCTTGCAAACTACCGTCGTGTCGTGGGACTGGGAAAAAAGATCCGACTTTTTGAATCAAATCTTATTTTAGATGATCAGTCTTCTTATTTTCCTTCTATTTATCCGTATGTAATTTTTTCTTCAGTGGAATCAGGGTAAGTTTCGAATTATCGGACAGTTCTACATTTTGGATCATATAAGAAAAAAAATATTATTGTTATAGTTAGTTAAAGTTAAATAATAATAATTATATATTTTGATATTTATTTCTTTTGATCGAAGATGTGGAACTGTCCGATAATTTGGAACTTACCCTATATAAATTACAGACAGTTTGCTTTAACGTCACTTATAAATTATTTAATAAAAAAACAGAAAAGTCTTCCAAAGAGACAAAATAGGAAGAGAATTCTGATTTAAGAAAATATTTTAATATCAAATAGGGTAAGTTCTACATTTTCGGTCATACAAGAAAAAACGATATAATGATAATAATTTCACTAGGATTGGTTGAGTAAAAACAACTAACCATGGTTGGTTGTTTTTACTCAACTAATGCTAGTGAAATTATTATTATTATATTGTTTTTTCTTATATGACCGAAAATGTGGAACTGACCTCTCCTACATCATTCAATACCCGTGACGTCACTGGTTGACTTCTGATACAGTGTTAAACTTGATTCCATGAATTTCCAAGGCAAAATCTGGCACCAGAAGTCGGAGATAGAAAAGTACTTCCACAAAGAATATCAAAACTATTAACTTTGTCATCATAACTTGATTAAAATTTGATTGCATTGATCGACTAATTTGGAAATGCTATTTTGAAGATTCATTGTTGTTGGTCTAACTAGTGTCCCTACCCGTTATAATAATTGTTTTTCAATAATATTAATAATGGGGCTTTATAAACATTTATACCATGGAATACTAGTCAGACTATCGAGAAATAACATTCCAATGATAAAGAATCAAATTATTATTTCTTGTAGCGAATTAAGACCGGATTCAACTTGTGTTCTCTACGAAGCTGCCGCACATTCTGCTGGACGTTACTTGAGTGACTGTAACCATAGGAGAGTGTTTCTCAAGGTGGATATGAAAAACACCTTCAACTGCCTGAATGACACATTTCCTTACTGTTATTCGTAACCGTGTGCCGGAGCTATATAGACTCCTAAGGCAAGCTTATTCTTCAGATTCAGCATTATTTTTTGGTGAAGAAGTGTTGAAGTCGGAGATAGGTATTCAGCAGAGTGACCCATTCGGACCGCCATGGTTGCTCTTGGAATGGACGAGGTGGCTCGCAGAGTTGAGTCCGAGTTCAATGTTTGGTATCTGGACGATGCAGCCCTGTAAGGTACACCGGAATAGTTTTGGAGAACGTACGAGTTCTGATAGATGGACTGAGTGCCATTGGTTTTGAAATTACTAGCGTAAAATGTGAGCTGACCATCCATCCTACTGCCCCTTGTGATAAATTGTTGTTCCGGTAAGTGCGCTTCCTAATGTCAGGGTGGTTCTCCCTCTAAATAGGTATAATAAAGAACAATCTGATAGATAATTGGAAAGAACCTAATATCGAATGCTCATGATTAAAAATATGCAAGATAAGAAATGAGTTACACCTCTAGAACTTTCTAAATCTAAAAGATCCTCAGATGAAAACTGAAACAAATACCTAATTATAATACGCTACATCTGTCTGTGTGTATGTATGTATGTGTGTTACTTGGAGCAATATTACTCACAAACGGTTAGACCTAGAGACATGAAAATTTACAACTTTTTAGAAAGTCATGTCGAATTTAACGAGTTAAAAGGATTTTTCGAAATTCATACGGGTTTTCGAATTATTAACACTTGATTCATAATGGGATACATAGGAATTAATTACATAGAACGCTATTGATTTGTTTGACGAAATTCGAACGGGTTTCTGAATTATTCGAATTTTAAGTTTTAATGGACATGGGGAAATACATGGTAACATACGAAATAAATGAAAAAATAATATTTGCATTAATCGAATCGGAAAAATATCTACAATATGTAAAAATGGTCTGCAAAAATGACTGCGTTAACTGTTTTTCGAAAATCGAATTATTTTTCAAGATATGACGAACATTAGAAAATGAAAAATAAAATTCTATGTTGGTTTTCCCGAAAATAAATGACATATTTTGCACGATTGAAAATATAATAATTAATTTTAATATTGATATTGATGGGTTGGAATATGAATAAAAATTCGAAATAAATTATATTTAGAATATTTATAATCAATTGGTAACGAATTTTAGTTATTTTACATAATTATTTTAATTTATTTGATAAATTGAATATCAGCTGCTACCTAGGTACATATGTGAATTTTATTTCTTCTTTTTCAAGCATCGAACTGATCGATGTAGCTATTTGTTTTAATTTTTAATAATGTGATTATTTGATTGATATTTGTAATATGTAGTTATTTATACAGCTACACAAATTGATGACGTCACGGGGCGAAAAATTACTCTTTACTGGTACCTAATTCTTATGAAATGTAATGGAAAACTGGATATGTAATGTGTATGAACAAACACGATAAGTAATGTACTTTAATATTAGAATAGAAAAAATATATAGTAATATATGCACGTCACCGAGCAATTTGCACGGTGACTCACTAGTATCTAATATTAATACTGAATGCCTACATGATAGTGAATGCCTACATGATGGTGAATGCCTACATGATAGTGAATGCCTACATGATGGTGAATGCCTACATGATGGTGAATGCCTACATGATGGTGAATGCCTACATGATGGTGAATGCCTACATGATAGTGAATGCCTACATAATAGTGAATACTTTCAACCAGCATACTTTCGGATGCAGTTTGGGCATGGAAGATGGAATTGCAGGCTGGTTTCCAGGTGCAAGTCCAGTGAAAGAGAAAGGGATACACCTCTGGCTTAGTCGTTATTAGTCTGTTGGCTAGAGCTGATCAGATAGCTAGATCATTCTCAGAGTTTTGTGAAGCTCATTCTTACCGCTGTGGTAGTAGGATGGATGTCAGAGGACTGCATGGCTTGTCTTGTAGGTACAGTTCCGGGTGTCGCCCAAGAAATGCACAATGAATGATGTTGTGAACCTGTAAAACAGGATTTGAAGAGAGCAGGACTCCATTCAGTGCTTGAACCTTCTGTGGTTGACAAGGGTGATGTTAAGCGTCTTTATGGTATTATTGTGTTTCCTTACATGAATAGAAAGAGTCTGGTTGGGATTGCACATGTGTCGACCCATTTGTAGAGACACTCCTCAATGATTCCGCGGTTGAGGACGGGTCTGCGGAGAACCGTAAATGTCAGAAATACTTACTCCGCTCTTGGTGATGCTTATATTTTTGAGATAATTGCTACAGAAACCTCAGAATCTTACAGTACGACTTCCGTAACCACGAAGTCCATAGGTAGACGCCTTGTTGAGACGACGAATGATCCAAAAGATTCTGCCTGGTTCCAACAGCGAATGCTTTCCGTATCTTCTTAGCATCGAAGGGGAATTTCTAGGGAACCTGGTTCATTTTTAATACTCTCAAGTGACACTAAGTCATTTCACGTAATTTCAAAAATTCCATAAAGATTTAAAATAGAAGTCATTGTTTAGGACTCAATTTCTTACCAATTCTTAACTAAAGGAGTTATAGTATTACGACAGCTACGCAATTTCTGGCAGTTTGATAGAACGTGTCACAGTGGGTGTTTATTTCATTCGTTTAACCCTCTGTGACACGTTCTGTCAAACCATCAATATAGTAAATACCAAACATAGGAATTGCGTAACAAGCGCACCTTTGCTTACTGAATAATTGCATCCGATTGGTCTAACATTATGAACATGTGTTAAAGTAATGGAGCAAGCTTGCCCCTCTGCAGCGAGTGAGGTGTCATGTTTTTCAGGGCTGAATAACAGAGTAGCCGTGCAAGTTAATGAAGTAATTCGGGGTAATAGCTTACTCCTCTTTAAATTATGGGCCGAGTTGTACGCTACGGAGGCTTTAATTTATGCCATGACTTACAAACGGATGTGACCAGAGGGAAAAGAGATGCTGTGAACTGATTGCTCGCATGCTGAAGAGTAGGCTAGAGTAAAGGCCCTATCTAACACTTGGGAGAAAAGGGTCTAAGTTGTAGGTAAACCCGTTAAGACTAAGATAATCTATGAAAAAGTTAGATAGATCCTTTATTCAATAGTTAAAATTATTTACAGAATATCAATTATCCATCGTTTGTTTTGGTTGAGCAAATTTTTAACCCCATTTTTGTAAAGAAAATGAAATTTTTACATTCTTAATCCGAGGAAGACCAAATATATATACTTATTTTAGGGGAGGCCAATTTTGTTCCCTACTTAGAGAAAGCCAATTTTGTTCCCTACTTAAAGGAGGCCAATTTTGTTCCCTACTTAGAGGAGTCCAATTTTGTACCCTACTTAGAGGAGGCCAATTTTGTACCCTACTTAGAGGAGGCCAATTTTGTACCCTACTTAGAGGAGGCAAATTTTGTACCCTACTTAGAGGAGGACAATTTTGTACCCTATTTTTTAGGGGACAAATTCCACACTACACTTTTCATGACAATTCTTGCTTCTCATCCAAGAGAGGCCAAATTTATTGCCCTCTTCCACCAAGGGAGGCCAATTGCCGCCCCTAACTAAGTGTCCAGTGAGTGAGGGATGGTGGGGCAGAGTCTATAAAGGATAAGGACCTCGTAAAGCATCTTCAATGTCCTCTAGAATATAATGTCCCGGCAGTAAATATATTACAGACGTAAAAACAGAGCGGGTCATCCATTCATAGGCATTGTGACCTGATTTACGAGCAGTGTTGCCAGAAAGAAAAGTCGCTACAAAAGGATATAAATTATGTCTAGGCAGATTTACTGAAGACAGAAATAGTGAGAAGTGTTTTATTGCTCTAATATCCATTGTGTTTGTAATGGGGTATTTTAACACTATAGGCAAAACGTACAATTACAAGATGGGAATTAAAGGTCGGATAAAAATTACTATGGGGTAAATTACGAATTATCGGTCAGTACTACAACTTTGGTCAAATAAGAAAAAACAATACAGAAATTATTATTATTATTACTCATTCCCATCAATAATAATTTTTATATTGTTTTTCTTATATGACCGAAGTTGTAGTGCCCAACGATAATTCGTAACTTACCCTATAGTAATTTGCATCCGGTATTTAAATTGTATAAATTTGCACTTCATAATATAAACAATAAATAGGTGGATAATACATTTTTCAAATATTTAATTTTTTTTCTATCCATAATCTATAGTCTATGACTTATAATCTACTAGTGTATTTGCCCGTTAAAAATAACGGATATTCAATAGTAATTTATTACCCGTTGTAAGGTCATTTTCAGTGAACTCAAATAAAATTTATTTTTCTGCTTAAAACATTTAAAAATTGAATAAAAACAGGGGAATTTAAATACCAAGTCAATATATTCCCATGCGTATCATAGTTACATTCTTCATGTTTAATACCAATCGAGTAAAAGCGGACACCAAATAAATAAACACACTAAGGAAATTATTAGTATAGATGACTCTATAGGAAACTGTGTCTGTCTCAAATTGGGTTAACAGTCATTATATCAACAGCGCCTCATAAAGTTGGTAGGAAGGAAAAAACTGAAGCAACACAAATTTTAAGGAAAAAAGAATGATTTGCGGCAGTATCAAGACTACGAAACACACAAATATTAATAATTCAAAAAAATCATAATTTTGACTTCTTAAGGGCCGTACACACGCAGGGTTTTTTCAGTCTTTCCACCGGACTTTTTGCTAAGCTCCTCCCACTTTTTTCACGTGACTTAAATTTTGCACCAAAAGTCCAAGACTTTTCAACAACCTACATGTTCTATTATTTTCCCCCAATCAAGAGGTGCAATTTTGTATATCTTCGTATAGCTACTGTCAACTCATAAAATATATTGTACATATAATAACTGGATTGGTGTTCATTTTTAGACAAACTTTGCTCCATTCATTTCTTTACCTTTGAGGTAAAGAATTCTCATATTTTCCTTTTTATAAAAGACTGCCAGTAAAATTTATAATACCTAGTAATGTTTCTTTAAACCTTTATTTAGTATAGTATATTTTAGTAAAATAAATATTACTATCTTTATTCTATTTATTTCAACATATTACCTATTAGCTAATACCTTTAATTATTTTATTTATTATAACGCAATACATATTGTACCTAGTACCTATACGTATTGATACTTTTACCTAAACTTTATATAATAGCTAAATTACATTTGTTGAGTGGATAGATTAATCATTAAATCAAATGAAGCGAAAATAATCTCTGTTAGTTTATTACTAAATATTGTAATAAACTTCATAATAATTATCAAACTAAGTTAATTTGTAACTAAATAATCTTAGTAATCTAGGTAGGTAGTTCTCTAGTAATTAATTAATCTAGGTAATAGTAACTAACCTATATATGTAATTAGTAAATAACTAACCCAGGTAATTAGTAATTTTAACTATCCTACAGTTAAACAGTAACAGTTACTAACTACCTAGGTTAGTTACCTAGTTTAAAAAAATAGAGGAGGGCTTATGTCGCCGATATTCATGAGTAGTTAATTGCACGACATGTTATTCCGCGAGATTAAAAAGTCAATCCACGTGTGGATGCTACTGACTTTTGAATCAAAAGTCTGGTGGAAAAGCGGAGAAAAAAGTCTGGTGGAAAGACTTAAAAACCCTACGTGTGTACGGCCCTTTAGAGTAAAATAAAATAATTTTGATAAATTGTATATATTTTATATGCATATACTCTGTATATATATGCATGCATTTAATGTTGCTAGGACGTTTCGTTACCAGATTTTTCGTTCCTTGAGGAACTATCGATCTCATTTGTTTTGAAATAATTTATACCAATCACATACATTATAAATATATATTTGAATATGTATTTGTTTTTTCACCCTCTTCTGAACCAATTAACGGAAATTTTCGATCATATTAGAAAATGGGACATAATAATTAAAATATAAAGTTAACATGTTAAATTATAAAACCTTTTTCTTATACGATAGAAAATATTATTTTCATTGTATTATCTTCATTTGGTAACTTGTTAACATCTAGTAGTTTGACTTTTACTCTAACGATAGCATTTTTTGGAGATATCAAAAACAAAAGATTTTTACATTGTAGGTGTTTTTCACAATACGTTATTGAAAAAATAGTCTAGTATAATTTTAATAAAAATCTGTTCTAAGATTAATTTTAAAAGGAGTTTAACGTCTGCTACGGTACCAAAGGCCGTATCTCTGATGTCAAAAAGGAAATTAAATACAAGGGACTAGAAATAAGTCCGAAAGGAAAGTGGCTCATGAAGAAATTCACCTTCCACCAGTCGTTGACAATGCTCATGGATGCAGAATAGCTACTCCGTGAATGCTGTCACTTACCAAGAAATGTAACGAAAAGAAGACACAAGCACCGGTGTCTGCACTCACGGATGGAAGAGGAAAATGAAGAGGCTAAGTGATTGCTTATGAAAATTTTCTAATAAAAAAATTAAGTAATGATAGCTATTTTAATACTCGTGATTATAATCAATATATAACCAGATACTTAGTAGATGAATAAAATATATGTTAAACCTTATAATTAAAAACAGAAGAAGCCGTTATAGCAGCTTTACCTGTATACATGTATAATGAATATGATTGTTATAAATTGTTGGCAGCACCTCATTTCAATTAAGGAAAATCGTCCGTGTAGGAACGAAAAATTCCGGTCACCCTATTTATATACAATCCTAAACCCATTATATTAATAAAAAACAGGTAGGTACTGAACTAGTATTGATGAAGTAAAATGTCAAAGCACTTGGTCACTTAATTACGGTCACAGTTCTCGGAAAGTGGATGTGAACACAGGTCAGCAAAGGTCAATCAGTAGTTTCCAAAGTTCAGATAGGTTCATCACCTACGTTAACACACACTTTCCAAATACTGAGAGTGTCTAAGTATTTTGGCGTCAACCTGACTGTACGATCGTAACCTTTTTTCATTGTTGAAAAATAAATAAATTATATTTTACAGGATAAAAAAAATTATAAAACTTTTAATTAGTTTGAAAATGTCAGAAAAGTTAGTTCAATATTATGACCAATTACCGTAGATTTTTCTCCAATTTGGGAATAATTATTTTAATATCCTCTTGTAGAAATATTTCTAACACATTTCTACTGATGGATATAATATATACATAGCATTACATATTAACATAGTATTACATTTTCACATAGTATCACATATTAACATAGTATAACATATTAACATAGTATTACATATTAACATAGTATAACATATTAACATAGTATTACATATTAACATAGTATAACATATTAACATAGTATTACATTTTAACATAGTATTACATATTAACATAGTATCACATATTAACATAGTATAACATATTAACATAGTATTACATTTTAACATAGTATAACATATTAACATAGTATTACATATTAACATAGTATTACATATTAACATAGTATTACATTTTAACATAGTATTACATTTTAACATAGTATTACATATTAACATAGTATAACATATTAACATAGTATTACATATTAACATAGTATTACATATTAACATAGTATTACAATTAATATACAGTATGGGCCACAAAAATGTTTCCGCTTTTTCAAATGCTTATAAATCGTTAACCAATGAACGAAAAAATTGTATCTTGGTCTCTTTTTCTCTGCCTTTTATTGTACTATTAACAGGTAAAAACAATTTTTAACTGATGGACATAGTTTAAGAACAGGTAAGCAAAGAGTGAGGGTGATTATTTTTGTCATTGCGCAAAGGTTATTCTTAGAGGTAACTCTGTGATTTTACTTACTAAAAGGCAGTGAATAAAAAAGAAAAAATTATAATGGTAGACATTTTAATACAGTGTGCTTATACTTCTTCCTTAGAAACTATTTTGAAATAGAACAACTTGAGTGACATTTTAATCTCATTGAAGTTTTAACTCTGAATATTCGTTCTTCGCTTGTTTATTGCATGGTTAAGGCCCGCTTCACACTTTCATTTTATATACCGCGGAAAAAAGCTCTTCTTAAAATGTGTTTACACTTGCATTTTTTTCATCGATGATGGAAAAATCACATTAAATTTTTATTTCAACGATGAAAAAACGAAGTGTGAACACATTTTAAGAATAGATTTTCTACGCGCTGTTATAAATGCAAGAGTGAAGCGGGCCTTAACTATGCAATGAACAAGAAAAAACGAATATTCATTGTGAAAACTTCGATGAGATCAAAATGTAACTGGTTGTTCTATTTCAAAATAGTTTCCAAGGAAGAAGTGTAAACACCCTGTATCAAAATGTCTACCATTTTAATTTTTTCTTTTTTATTCACTGCCTTTTGGTGAGTAAAATCACAGAGTTAGCTCTAAGAATAACCTTTGCGCAATGACAAAAATAGTCACCCTCACTCTTTCTTACCTGTTCTTAAACTATGTCCATCAGTTTAAAATAGTTTTCACCTGTTAATAGTACAATAAGAGGCGGTGAAAAAGAGACCAAGATACAGTTTTTTCGTTCATTGATTAACAATTTACAAGTATTTGAAAAAACGGAAACATTTTAGTGGCCCATACTGTAGTATTGCAAATTAATAATCAATATATACAATATTAACTCCAAATGTTTTCATTTTATCCTTTTGTAGCATAATAAAATAAAAATAAGAAATAAAACAAAATTCATTAACGTCTAATAATTCAAGAAAAATGCACATATGATTATTCTCAATTACCTACAATATAATTAGAAATTACACACAAATAACACACACGTTTAATTATGTTATGATAGAATATATATTAAAAACTATGGCTGATAATATTAATCTATACTATAATAAGAAAATAGTCTGTCTGTCCGTAGCGGTAGGTATTTATTAAATTAAAATTAATACTTTGTGGCAG